>CANUEZ040000070.1:0-370000 GCA_948099385.1 Fasciola hepatica
AGTTTCAATGTGGTATTGGACATAGTGCGTCTCTTGGTTATCGCTTCTCGGCTCTCTGAGCTAAGATCATGTGTAGTATCTGTTCTTTGCAGTGTAATTTCTGCAACGGTCTCTAAATTGAGACCAATGAAATTACCTGTATTTTTCTACACCGGACGGGTGCTGTGAGCTTGCTCAACCCCGTCCACGGGTCGGCCTCGTATTGCATTACCTCGAGGATTGGCCCACTGATGGAAACAATAGAAGTATTTGGTCCATAGTGGGAAATCCACAAACACGTGGGTCCATGCTTGGCGTGTGTGGGCTGACCATGACCGTGGTAGTCCCTTGCACTTTCTAGAAGATCTAGAATAGTACGAGGCATCAAACACACATGGGTCTTCGCACGAGTACGTAATAAGACACCGGTTCACCATTCCTGTCTATGGTAGGGGGAGATAGATAGGTGGAGAGAGTGAGAGACGGGAAGATATAAATGATCGGAGATAAGAGTAGTATGTTTGGCACACAATCTGACCTCGTTCTATGCACGTTAATGTGTCTGCTTATTCACCAGTGATCACTGGATGATTGGGATTTGAAAGAATATTTGCACGGTGAGTAGAAATGGGAAACAGATAGACTCGTTTCACGTAGATACTTGCTAGGTGGCAATTGTTGATCGTGTTTTTGCAAATGAGCATGCGGGTTCCGTTTGGGTAGTTTCAATGTGGTATTGGACATAGTGCGTCTCTTGGTTATCGCTTCTCGGCTCTCTGAGCTAAGATCATGTGTAGTATCTGTTCTTTGCAGTGTAATTTCTGCAACGGTCTCTAAATTGAGACCAATGAAATTACCTGTATTTTTCTACACCGGACGGGTGCTGTGAGCTTGCTCAACCCCGTCCACGGGTCGGCCTCGTATTGCATTACCTCGAGGATTGGCCCACTGATGGAAACAATAGAAGTATTTGGTCCATAGTGGGAAATCCACAAACACGTGGGTCCATGCTTGGCGTGTGTGGGCTGACCATGACCGTGGTAGTCCCTTGCACTTTCTAGAAGATCTAGAATAGTACGAGGCATCAAACACACATGGGTCTTCGCACGAGTACGTAATAAGACACCGGTTCACCATTCCTGTCTATGGTAGGGGGAGATAGATAGGTGGAGAGAGTGAGAGACGGGAAGATATAAATGATCGGAGATAAGAGTAGTATGTTTGGCACACAATCTGACCTCGTTCTATGCACGTTAATGTGTCTGCTTATTCACCAGTGATCACTGGATGATTGGGATTTGAAAGAATATTTGCACGGTGAGTAGAAATGGGAAACAGATAGACTCGTTTCACGTAGATACTTGCTAGGTGGCAATTGTTGATCGTGTTTTTGCAAATGAGCATGCGGGTTCCGTTTGGGTAGTTTCAATGTGGTATTGGACATAGTGCGTCTCTTGGTTATCGCTTCTCGGCTCTCTGAGCTAAGATCATGTGTAGTATCTGTTCTTTGCAGTGTAATTTCTGCAACGGTCTCTAAATTGAGACCAATGAAATTACCTGTATTTTTCTACACCGGACGGGTGCTGTGAGCTTGCTCAACCCCGTCCACGGGTCGGCCTCGTATTGCATTACCTCGAGGATTGGCCCACTGATGGAAACAATAGAAGTATTTGGTCCATAGTGGGAAATCCACAAACACGTGGGTCCATGCTTGGCGTGTGTGGGCTGACCATGACCGTGGTAGTCCCTTGCACTTTCTAGAAGATCTAGAATAGTACGAGGCATCAAACACACATGGGTCTTCGCACGAGTACGTAATAAGACACCGGTTCACCATTCCTGTCTATGGTAGGGGGAGATAGATAGGTGGAGAGAGTGAGAGACGGGAAGATATAAATGATCGGAGATAAGAGTAGTATGTTTGGCACAGAATCTGACCTCGTTCTATGCACGTTAATGTGTCTGCTTATTCACCAGTGATCACTGGATGATTGGGATTTGAAAGAATATTTGCACGGTGAGTAGAAATGGGAAACAGATAGACTCGTTTCACGTAGATACTTGCTAGGTGGCAATTGTTGATCGTGTTTTTGCAAATGAGCATGCGGGTTCCGTTTGGGTAGTTTCAATGTGGTATTGGACATAGTGCGTCTCTTGGTTATCGCTTCTCGGCTCTCTGAGCTAAGATCATGTGTAGTATCTGTTCTTTGCAGTGTAATTTCTGCAACGGTCTCTAAATTGAGACCAATGAAATTACCTGTATTTTTCTACACCGGACGGGTGCTGTGAGCTTGCTCAACCCCGTCCACGGGTCGGCCTCGTATTGCATTACCTCGAGGATTGGCCCACTGATGGAAACAATAGAAGTATTTGGTCCATAGTGGGAAATCCACAAACACGTGGGTCCATGCTTGGCGTGTGTGGGCTGACCATGACCGTGGTAGTCCCTTGCACTTTCTAGAAGATCTAGAATAGTACGAGGCATCAAACACACATGGGTCTTCGCACGAGTACGTAATAAGACACCGGTTCACCATTCCTGTCTATGGTAGGGGGAGATAGATAGGTGGAGAGAGTGAGAGACGGGAAGATATAAATGATCGGAGATAAGAGTAGTATGTTTGGCACACAATCTGACCTCGTTCTATGCACGTTAATGTGTCTGCTTATTCACCAGTGATCACTGGATGATTGGGATTTGAAAGAATATTTGCACGGTGAGTAGAAATGGGAAACAGATAGACTCGTTTCACGTAGATACTTGCTAGGTGGCAATTGTTGATCGTGTTTTTGCAAATGAGCATGCGGGTTCCGTTTGGGTAGTTTCAATGTGGTATTGGACATAGTGCGTCTCTTGGTTATCGCTTCTCGGCTCTCTGAGCTAAGATCATGTGTAGTATCTGTTCTTTGCAGTGTAATTTCTGCAACGGTCTCTAAATTGAGACCAATGAAATTACCTGTATTTTTCTACACCGGACGGGTGCTGTGAGCTTGCTCAACCCCGTCCACGGGTCGGCCTCGTATTGCATTACCTCGAGGATTGGCCCACTGATGGAAACAATAGAAGTATTTGGTCCATAGTGGGAAATCCACAAACACGTGGGTCCATGCTTGGCGTGTGTGGGCTGACCATGACCGTGGTAGTCCCTTGCACTTTCTAGAAGATCTAGAATAGTACGAGGCATCAAACACACATGGGTCTTCGCACGAGTACGTAATAAGACACCGGTTCACCATTCCTGTCTATGGTAGGGGGAGATAGATAGGTGGAGAGAGTGAGAGACGGGAAGATATAAATGATCGGAGATAAGAGTAGTATGTTTGGCACAGAATCTGACCTCGTTCTATGCACGTTAATGTGTCTGCTTATTCACCAGTGATCACTGGATGATTGGGATTTGAAAGAATATTTGCACGGTGAGTAGAAATGGGAAACAGATAGACTCGTTTCACGTAGATACTTGCTAGGTGGCAATTGTTGATCGTGTTTTTGCAAATGAGCATGCGGGTTCCGTTTGGGTAGTTTCAATGTGGTATTGGACATAGTGCGTCTCTTGGTTATCGCTTCTCGGCTCTCTGAGCTAAGATCATGTGTAGTATCTGTTCTTTGCAGTGTAATTTCTGCAACGGTCTCTAAATTGAGACCAATGAAATTACCTGTATTTTTCTACACCGGACGGGTGCTGTGAGCTTGCTCAACCCCGTCCACGGGTCGGCCTCGTATTGCATTACCTCGAGGATTGGCCCACTGATGGAAACAATAGAAGTATTTGGTCCATAGTGGGAAATCCACAAACACGTGGGTCCATGCTTGGCGTGTGTGGGCTGACCATGACCGTGGTAGTCCCTTGCACTTTCTAGAAGATCTAGAATAGTACGAGGCATCAAACACACATGGGTCTTCGCACGAGTACGTAATAAGACACCGGTTCACCATTCCTGTCTATGGTAGGGGGAGATAGATAGGTGGAGAGAGTGAGAGACGGGAAGATATAAATGATCGGAGATAAGAGTAGTATGTTTGGCACACAATCTGACCTCGTTCTATGCACGTTAATGTGTCTGCTTATTCACCAGTGATCACTGGATGATTGGGATTTGAAAGAATATTTGCACGGTGAGTAGAAATGGGAAACAGATAGACTCGTTTCACGTAGATACTTGCTAGGTGGCAATTGTTGATCGTGTTTTTGCAAATGAGCATGCGGGTTCCGTTTGGGTAGTTTCAATGTGGTATTGGACATAGTGCGTCTCTTGGTTATCGCTTCTCGGCTCTCTGAGCTAAGATCATGTGTAGTATCTGTTCTTTGCAGTGTAATTTCTGCAACGGTCTCTAAATTGAGACCAATGAAATTACCTGTATTTTTCTACACCGGACGGGTGCTGTGAGCTTGCTCAACCCCGTCCACGGGTCGGCCTCGTATTGCATTACCTCGAGGATTGGCCCACTGATGGAAACAATAGAAGTATTTGGTCCATAGTGGGAAATCCACAAACACGTGGGTCCATGCTTGGCGTGTGTGGGCTGACCATGACCGTGGTAGTCCCTTGCACTTTCTAGAAGATCTAGAATAGTACGAGGCATCAAACACACATGGGTCTTCGCACGAGTACGTAATAAGACACCGGTTCACCATTCCTGTCTATGGTAGGGGGAGATAGATAGGTGGAGAGAGTGAGAGACGGGAAGATATAAATGATCGGAGATAAGAGTAGTATGTTTGGCACACAATCTGACCTCGTTCTATGCACGTTAATGTGTCTGCTTATTCACCAGTGATCACTGGATGATTGGGATTTGAAAGAATATTTGCACGGTGAGTAGAAATGGGAAACAGATAGACTCGTTTCACGTAGATACTTGCTAGGTGGCAATTGTTGATCGTGTTTTTGCAAATGAGCATGCGGGTTCCGTTTGGGTAGTTTCAATGTGGTATTGGACATAGTGCGTCTCTTGGTTATCGCTTCTCGGCTCTCTGAGCTAAGATCATGTGTAGTATCTGTTCTTTGCAGTGTAATTTCTGCAACGGTCTCTAAATTGAGACCAATGAAATTACCTGTATTTTTCTACACCGGACGGGTGCTGTGAGCTTGCTCAACCCCGTCCACGGGTCGGCCTCGTATTGCATTACCTCGAGGATTGGCCCACTGATGGAAACAATAGAAGTATTTGGTCCATAGTGGGAAATCCACAAACACGTGGGTCCATGCTTGGCGTGTGTGGGCTGACCATGACCGTGGTAGTCCCTTGCACTTTCTAGAAGATCTAGAATAGTACGAGGCATCAAACACACATGGGTCTTCGCACGAGTACGTAATAAGACACCGGTTCACCATTCCTGTCTATGGTAGGGGGAGATAGATAGGTGGAGAGAGTGAGAGACGGGAAGATATAAATGATCGGAGATAAGAGTAGTATGTTTGGCACACAATCTGACCTCGTTCTATGCACGTTAATGTGTCTGCTTATTCACCAGTGATCACTGGATGATTGGGATTTGAAAGAATATTTGCACGGTGAGTAGAAATGGGAAACAGATAGACTCGTTTCACGTAGATACTTGCTAGGTGGCAATTGTTGATCGTGTTTTTGCAAATGAGCATGCGGGTTCCGTTTGGGTAGTTTCAATGTGGTATTGGACATAGTGCGTCTCTTGGTTATCGCTTCTCGGCTCTCTGAGCTAAGATCATGTGTAGTATCTGTTCTTTGCAGTGTAATTTCTGCAACGGTCTCTAAATTGAGACCAATGAAATTACCTGTATTTTTCTACACCGGACGGGTGCTGTGAGCTTGCTCAACCCCGTCCACGGGTCGGCCTCGTATTGCATTACCTCGAGGATTGGCCCACTGATGGAAACAATAGAAGTATTTGGTCCATAGTGGGAAATCCACAAACACGTGGGTCCATGCTTGGCGTGTGTGGGCTGACCATGACCGTGGTAGTCCCTTGCACTTTCTAGAAGATCTAGAATAGTACGAGGCATCAAACACACATGGGTCTTCGCACGAGTACGTAATAAGACACCGGTTCACCATTCCTGTCTATGGTAGGGGGAGATAGATAGGTGGAGAGAGTGAGAGACGGGAAGATATAAATGATCGGAGATAAGAGTAGTATGTTTGGCACACAATCTGACCTCGTTCTATGCACGTTAATGTGTCTGCTTATTCACCAGTGATCACTGGATGATTGGGATTTGAAAGAATATTTGCACGGTGAGTAGAAATGGGAAACAGATAGACTCGTTTCACGTAGATACTTGCTAGGTGGCAATTGTTGATCGTGTTTTTGCAAATGAGCATGCGGGTTCCGTTTGGGTAGTTTCAATGTGGTATTGGACATAGTGCGTCTCTTGGTTATCGCTTCTCGGCTCTCTGAGCTAAGATCATGTGTAGTATCTGTTCTTTGCAGTGTAATTTCTGCAACGGTCTCTAAATTGAGACCAATGAAATTACCTGTATTTTTCTACACCGGACGGGTGCTGTGAGCTTGCTCAACCCCGTCCACGGGTCGGCCTCGTATTGCATTACCTCGAGGATTGGCCCACTGATGGAAACAATAGAAGTATTTGGTCCATAGTGGGAAATCCACAAACACGTGGGTCCATGCTTGGCGTGTGTGGGCTGACCATGACCGTGGTAGTCCCTTGCACTTTCTAGAAGATCTAGAATAGTACGAGGCATCAAACACACATGGGTCTTCGCACGAGTACGTAATAAGACACCGGTTCACCATTCCTGTCTATGGTAGGGGGAGATAGATAGGTGGAGAGAGTGAGAGACGGGAAGATATAAATGATCGGAGATAAGAGTAGTATGTTTGGCACACAATCTGACCTCGTTCTATGCACGTTAATGTGTCTGCTTATTCACCAGTGATCACTGGATGATTGGGATTTGAAAGAATATTTGCACGGTGAGTAGAAATGGGAAACAGATAGACTCGTTTCACGTAGATACTTGCTAGGTGGCAATTGTTGATCGTGTTTTTGCAAATGAGCATGCGGGTTCCGTTTGGGTAGTTTCAATGTGGTATTGGACATAGTGCGTCTCTTGGTTATCGCTTCTCGGCTCTCTGAGCTAAGATCATGTGTAGTATCTGTTCTTTGCAGTGTAATTTCTGCAACGGTCTCTAAATTGAGACCAATGAAATTACCTGTATTTTTCTACACCGGACGGGTGCTGTGAGCTTGCTCAACCCCGTCCACGGGTCGGCCTCGTATTGCATTACCTCGAGGATTGGCCCACTGATGGAAACAATAGAAGTATTTGGTCCATAGTGGGAAATCCACAAACACGTGGGTCCATGCTTGGCGTGTGTGGGCTGACCATGACCGTGGTAGTCCCTTGCACTTTCTAGAAGATCTAGAATAGTACGAGGCATCAAACACACATGGGTCTTCGCACGAGTACGTAATAAGACACCGGTTCACCATTCCTGTCTATGGTAGGGGGAGATAGATAGGTGGAGAGAGTGAGAGACGGGAAGATATAAATGATCGGAGATAAGAGTAGTATGTTTGGCACACAATCTGACCTCGTTCTATGCACGTTAATGTGTCTGCTTATTCACCAGTGATCACTGGATGATTGGGATTTGAAAGAATATTTGCACGGTGAGTAGAAATGGGAAACAGATAGACTCGTTTCACGTAGATACTTGCTAGGTGGCAATTGTTGATCGTGTTTTTGCAAATGAGCATGCGGGTTCCGTTTGGGTAGTTTCAATGTGGTATTGGACATAGTGCGTCTCTTGGTTATCGCTTCTCGGCTCTCTGAGCTAAGATCATGTGTAGTATCTGTTCTTTGCAGTGTAATTTCTGCAACGGTCTCTAAATTGAGACCAATGAAATTACCTGTATTTTTCTACACCGGACGGGTGCTGTGAGCTTGCTCAACCCCGTCCACGGGTCGGCCTCGTATTGCATTACCTCGAGGATTGGCCCACTGATGGAAACAATAGAAGTATTTGGTCCATAGTGGGAAATCCACAAACACGTGGGTCCATGCTTGGCGTGTGTGGGCTGACCATGACCGTGGTAGTCCCTTGCACTTTCTAGAAGATCTAGAATAGTACGAGGCATCAAACACACATGGGTCTTCGCACGAGTACGTAATAAGACACCGGTTCACCATTCCTGTCTATGGTAGGGGGAGATAGATAGGTGGAGAGAGTGAGAGACGGGAAGATATAAATGATCGGAGATAAGAGTAGTATGTTTGGCACACAATCTGACCTCGTTCTATGCACGTTAATGTGTCTGCTTATTCACCAGTGATCACTGGATGATTGGGATTTGAAAGAATATTTGCACGGTGAGTAGAAATGGGAAACAGATAGACTCGTTTCACGTAGATACTTGCTAGGTGGCAATTGTTGATCGTGTTTTTGCAAATGAGCATGCGGGTTCCGTTTGGGTAGTTTCAATGTGGTATTGGACATAGTGCGTCTCTTGGTTATCGCTTCTCGGCTCTCTGAGCTAAGATCATGTGTAGTATCTGTTCTTTGCAGTGTAATTTCTGCAACGGTCTCTAAATTGAGACCAATGAAATTACCTGTATTTTTCTACACCGGACGGGTGCTGTGAGCTTGCTCAACCCCGTCCACGGGTCGGCCTCGTATTGCATTACCTCGAGGATTGGCCCACTGATGGAAACAATAGAAGTATTTGGTCCATAGTGGGAAATCCACAAACACGTGGGTCCATGCTTGGCGTGTGTGGGCTGACCATGACCGTGGTAGTCCCTTGCACTTTCTAGAAGATCTAGAATAGTACGAGGCATCAAACACACATGGGTCTTCGCACGAGTACGTAATAAGACACCGGTTCACCATTCCTGTCTATGGTAGGGGGAGATAGATAGGTGGAGAGAGTGAGAGACGGGAAGATATAAATGATCGGAGATAAGAGTAGTATGTTTGGCACACAATCTGACCTCGTTCTATGCACGTTAATGTGTCTGCTTATTCACCAGTGATCACTGGATGATTGGGATTTGAAAGAATATTTGCACGGTGAGTAGAAATGGGAAACAGATAGACTCGTTTCACGTAGATACTTGCTAGGTGGCAATTGTTGATCGTGTTTTTGCAAATGAGCATGCGGGTTCCGTTTGGGTAGTTTCAATGTGGTATTGGACATAGTGCGTCTCTTGGTTATCGCTTCTCGGCTCTCTGAGCTAAGATCATGTGTAGTATCTGTTCTTTGCAGTGTAATTTCTGCAACGGTCTCTAAATTGAGACCAATGAAATTACCTGTATTTTTCTACACCGGACGGGTGCTGTGAGCTTGCTCAACCCCGTCCACGGGTCGGCCTCGTATTGCATTACCTCGAGGATTGGCCCACTGATGGAAACAATAGAAGTATTTGGTCCATAGTGGGAAATCCACAAACACGTGGGTCCATGCTTGGCGTGTGTGGGCTGACCATGACCGTGGTAGTCCCTTGCACTTTCTAGAAGATCTAGAATAGTACGAGGCATCAAACACACATGGGTCTTCGCACGAGTACGTAATAAGACACCGGTTCACCATTCCTGTCTATGGTAGGGGGAGATAGATAGGTGGAGAGAGTGAGAGACGGGAAGATATAAATGATCGGAGATAAGAGTAGTATGTTTGGCACAGAATCTGACCTCGTTCTATGCACGTTAATGTGTCTGCTTATTCACCAGTGATCACTGGATGATTGGGATTTGAAAGAATATTTGCACGGTGAGTAGAAATGGGAAACAGATAGACTCGTTTCACGTAGATACTTGCTAGGTGGCAATTGTTGATCGTGTTTTTGCAAATGAGCATGCGGGTTCCGTTTGGGTAGTTTCAATGTGGTATTGGACATAGTGCGTCTCTTGGTTATCGCTTCTCGGCTCTCTGAGCTAAGATCATGTGTAGTATCTGTTCTTTGCAGTGTAATTTCTGCAACGGTCTCTAAATTGAGACCAATGAAATTACCTGTATTTTTCTACACCGGACGGGTGCTGTGAGCTTGCTCAACCCCGTCCACGGGTCGGCCTCGTATTGCATTACCTCGAGGATTGGCCCACTGATGGAAACAATAGAAGTATTTGGTCCATAGTGGGAAATCCACAAACACGTGGGTCCATGCTTGGCGTGTGTGGGCTGACCATGACCGTGGTAGTCCCTTGCACTTTCTAGAAGATCTAGAATAGTACGAGGCATCAAACACACATGGGTCTTCGCACGAGTACGTAATAAGACACCGGTTCACCATTCCTGTCTATGGTAGGGGGAGATAGATAGGTGGAGAGAGTGAGAGACGGGAAGATATAAATGATCGGAGATAAGAGTAGTATGTTTGGCACACAATCTGACCTCGTTCTATGCACGTTAATGTGTCTGCTTATTCACCAGTGATCACTGGATGATTGGGATTTGAAAGAATATTTGCACGGTGAGTAGAAATGGGAAACAGATAGACTCGTTTCACGTAGATACTTGCTAGGTGGCAATTGTTGATCGTGTTTTTGCAAATGAGCATGCGGGTTCCGTTTGGGTAGTTTCAATGTGGTATTGGACATAGTGCGTCTCTTGGTTATCGCTTCTCGGCTCTCTGAGCTAAGATCATGTGTAGTATCTGTTCTTTGCAGTGTAATTTCTGCAACGGTCTCTAAATTGAGACCAATGAAATTACCTGTATTTTTCTACACCGGACGGGTGCTGTGAGCTTGCTCAACCCCGTCCACGGGTCGGCCTCGTATTGCATTACCTCGAGGATTGGCCCACTGATGGAAACAATAGAAGTATTTGGTCCATAGTGGGAAATCCACAAACACGTGGGTCCATGCTTGGCGTGTGTGGGCTGACCATGACCGTGGTAGTCCCTTGCACTTTCTAGAAGATCTAGAATAGTACGAGGCATCAAACACACATGGGTCTTCGCACGAGTACGTAATAAGACACCGGTTCACCATTCCTGTCTATGGTAGGGGGAGATAGATAGGTGGAGAGAGTGAGAGACGGGAAGATATAAATGATCGGAGATAAGAGTAGTATGTTTGGCACACAATCTGACCTCGTTCTATGCACGTTAATGTGTCTGCTTATTCACCAGTGATCACTGGATGATTGGGATTTGAAAGAATATTTGCACGGTGAGTAGAAATGGGAAACAGATAGACTCGTTTCACGTAGATACTTGCTAGGTGGCAATTGTTGATCGTGTTTTTGCAAATGAGCATGCGGGTTCCGTTTGGGTAGTTTCAATGTGGTATTGGACATAGTGCGTCTCTTGGTTATCGCTTCTCGGCTCTCTGAGCTAAGATCATGTGTAGTATCTGTTCTTTGCAGTGTAATTTCTGCAACGGTCTCTAAATTGAGACCAATGAAATTACCTGTATTTTTCTACACCGGACGGGTGCTGTGAGCTTGCTCAACCCCGTCCACGGGTCGGCCTCGTATTGCATTACCTCGAGGATTGGCCCACTGATGGAAACAATAGAAGTATTTGGTCCATAGTGGGAAATCCACAAACACGTGGGTCCATGCTTGGCGTGTGTGGGCTGACCATGACCGTGGTAGTCCCTTGCACTTTCTAGAAGATCTAGAATAGTACGAGGCATCAAACACACATGGGTCTTCGCACGAGTACGTAATAAGACACCGGTTCACCATTCCTGTCTATGGTAGGGGGAGATAGATAGGTGGAGAGAGTGAGAGACGGGAAGATATAAATGATCGGAGATAAGAGTAGTATGTTTGGCACACAATCTGACCTCGTTCTATGCACGTTAATGTGTCTGCTTATTCACCAGTGATCACTGGATGATTGGGATTTGAAAGAATATTTGCACGGTGAGTAGAAATGGGAAACAGATAGACTCGTTTCACGTAGATACTTGCTAGGTGGCAATTGTTGATCGTGTTTTTGCAAATGAGCATGCGGGTTCCGTTTGGGTAGTTTCAATGTGGTATTGGACATAGTGCGTCTCTTGGTTATCGCTTCTCGGCTCTCTGAGCTAAGATCATGTGTAGTATCTGTTCTTTGCAGTGTAATTTCTGCAACGGTCTCTAAATTGAGACCAATGAAATTACCTGTATTTTTCTACACCGGACGGGTGCTGTGAGCTTGCTCAACCCCGTCCACGGGTCGGCCTCGTATTGCATTACCTCGAGGATTGGCCCACTGATGGAAACAATAGAAGTATTTGGTCCATAGTGGGAAATCCACAAACACGTGGGTCCATGCTTGGCGTGTGTGGGCTGACCATGACCGTGGTAGTCCCTTGCACTTTCTAGAAGATCTAGAATAGTACGAGGCATCAAACACACATGGGTCTTCGCACGAGTACGTAATAAGACACCGGTTCACCATTCCTGTCTATGGTAGGGGGAGATAGATAGGTGGAGAGAGTGAGAGACGGGAAGATATAAATGATCGGAGATAAGAGTAGTATGTTTGGCACAGAATCTGACCTCGTTCTATGCACGTTAATGTGTCTGCTTATTCACCAGTGATCACTGGATGATTGGGATTTGAAAGAATATTTGCACGGTGAGTAGAAATGGGAAACAGATAGACTCGTTTCACGTAGATACTTGCTAGGTGGCAATTGTTGATCGTGTTTTTGCAAATGAGCATGCGGGTTCCGTTTGGGTAGTTTCAATGTGGTATTGGACATAGTGCGTCTCTTGGTTATCGCTTCTCGGCTCTCTGAGCTAAGATCATGTGTAGTATCTGTTCTTTGCAGTGTAATTTCTGCAACGGTCTCTAAATTGAGACCAATGAAATTACCTGTATTTTTCTACACCGGACGGGTGCTGTGAGCTTGCTCAACCCCGTCCACGGGTCGGCCTCGTATTGCATTACCTCGAGGATTGGCCCACTGATGGAAACAATAGAAGTATTTGGTCCATAGTGGGAAATCCACAAACACGTGGGTCCATGCTTGGCGTGTGTGGGCTGACCATGACCGTGGTAGTCCCTTGCACTTTCTAGAAGATCTAGAATAGTACGAGGCATCAAACACACATGGGTCTTCGCACGAGTACGTAATAAGACACCGGTTCACCATTCCTGTCTATGGTAGGGGGAGATAGATAGGTGGAGAGAGTGAGAGACGGGAAGATATAAATGATCGGAGATAAGAGTAGTATGTTTGGCACACAATCTGACCTCGTTCTATGCACGTTAATGTGTCTGCTTATTCACCAGTGATCACTGGATGATTGGGATTTGAAAGAATATTTGCACGGTGAGTAGAAATGGGAAACAGATAGACTCGTTTCACGTAGATACTTGCTAGGTGGCAATTGTTGATCGTGTTTTTGCAAATGAGCATGCGGGTTCCGTTTGGGTAGTTTCAATGTGGTATTGGACATAGTGCGTCTCTTGGTTATCGCTTCTCGGCTCTCTGAGCTAAGATCATGTGTAGTATCTGTTCTTTGCAGTGTAATTTCTGCAACGGTCTCTAAATTGAGACCAATGAAATTACCTGTATTTTTCTACACCGGACGGGTGCTGTGAGCTTGCTCAACCCCGTCCACGGGTCGGCCTCGTATTGCATTACCTCGAGGATTGGCCCACTGATGGAAACAATAGAAGTATTTGGTCCATAGTGGGAAATCCACAAACACGTGGGTCCATGCTTGGCGTGTGTGGGCTGACCATGACCGTGGTAGTCCCTTGCACTTTCTAGAAGATCTAGAATAGTACGAGGCATCAAACACACATGGGTCTTCGCACGAGTACGTAATAAGACACCGGTTCACCATTCCTGTCTATGGTAGGGGGAGATAGATAGGTGGAGAGAGTGAGAGACGGGAAGATATAAATGATCGGAGATAAGAGTAGTATGTTTGGCACACAATCTGACCTCGTTCTATGCACGTTAATGTGTCTGCTTATTCACCAGTGATCACTGGATGATTGGGATTTGAAAGAATATTTGCACGGTGAGTAGAAATGGGAAACAGATAGACTCGTTTCACGTAGATACTTGCTAGGTGGCAATTGTTGATCGTGTTTTTGCAAATGAGCATGCGGGTTCCGTTTGGGTAGTTTCAATGTGGTATTGGACATAGTGCGTCTCTTGGTTATCGCTTCTCGGCTCTCTGAGCTAAGATCATGTGTAGTATCTGTTCTTTGCAGTGTAATTTCTGCAACGGTCTCTAAATTGAGACCAATGAAATTACCTGTATTTTTCTACACCGGACGGGTGCTGTGAGCTTGCTCAACCCCGTCCACGGGTCGGCCTCGTATTGCATTACCTCGAGGATTGGCCCACTGATGGAAACAATAGAAGTATTTGGTCCATAGTGGGAAATCCACAAACACGTGGGTCCATGCTTGGCGTGTGTGGGCTGACCATGACCGTGGTAGTCCCTTGCACTTTCTAGAAGATCTAGAATAGTACGAGGCATCAAACACACATGGGTCTTCGCACGAGTACGTAATAAGACACCGGTTCACCATTCCTGTCTATGGTAGGGGGAGATAGATAGGTGGAGAGAGTGAGAGACGGGAAGATATAAATGATCGGAGATAAGAGTAGTATGTTTGGCACACAATCTGACCTCGTTCTATGCACGTTAATGTGTCTGCTTATTCACCAGTGATCACTGGATGATTGGGATTTGAAAGAATATTTGCACGGTGAGTAGAAATGGGAAACAGATAGACTCGTTTCACGTAGATACTTGCTAGGTGGCAATTGTTGATCGTGTTTTTGCAAATGAGCATGCGGGTTCCGTTTGGGTAGTTTCAATGTGGTATTGGACATAGTGCGTCTCTTGGTTATCGCTTCTCGGCTCTCTGAGCTAAGATCATGTGTAGTATCTGTTCTTTGCAGTGTAATTTCTGCAACGGTCTCTAAATTGAGACCAATGAAATTACCTGTATTTTTCTACACCGGACGGGTGCTGTGAGCTTGCTCAACCCCGTCCACGGGTCGGCCTCGTATTGCATTACCTCGAGGATTGGCCCACTGATGGAAACAATAGAAGTATTTGGTCCATAGTGGGAAATCCACAAACACGTGGGTCCATGCTTGGCGTGTGTGGGCTGACCATGACCGTGGTAGTCCCTTGCACTTTCTAGAAGATCTAGAATAGTACGAGGCATCAAACACACATGGGTCTTCGCACGAGTACGTAATAAGACACCGGTTCACCATTCCTGTCTATGGTAGGGGGAGATAGATAGGTGGAGAGAGTGAGAGACGGGAAGATATAAATGATCGGAGATAAGAGTAGTATGTTTGGCACACAATCTGACCTCGTTCTATGCACGTTAATGTGTCTGCTTATTCACCAGTGATCACTGGATGATTGGGATTTGAAAGAATATTTGCACGGTGAGTAGAAATGGGAAACAGATAGACTCGTTTCACGTAGATACTTGCTAGGTGGCAATTGTTGATCGTGTTTTTGCAAATGAGCATGCGGGTTCCGTTTGGGTAGTTTCAATGTGGTATTGGACATAGTGCGTCTCTTGGTTATCGCTTCTCGGCTCTCTGAGCTAAGATCATGTGTAGTATCTGTTCTTTGCAGTGTAATTTCTGCAACGGTCTCTAAATTGAGACCAATGAAATTACCTGTATTTTTCTACACCGGACGGGTGCTGTGAGCTTGCTCAACCCCGTCCACGGGTCGGCCTCGTATTGCATTACCTCGAGGATTGGCCCACTGATGGAAACAATAGAAGTATTTGGTCCATAGTGGGAAATCCACAAACACGTGGGTCCATGCTTGGCGTGTGTGGGCTGACCATGACCGTGGTAGTCCCTTGCACTTTCTAGAAGATCTAGAATAGTACGAGGCATCAAACACACATGGGTCTTCGCACGAGTACGTAATAAGACACCGGTTCACCATTCCTGTCTATGGTAGGGGGAGATAGATAGGTGGAGAGAGTGAGAGACGGGAAGATATAAATGATCGGAGATAAGAGTAGTATGTTTGGCACAGAATCTGACCTCGTTCTATGCACGTTAATGTGTCTGCTTATTCACCAGTGATCACTGGATGATTGGGATTTGAAAGAATATTTGCACGGTGAGTAGAAATGGGAAACAGATAGACTCGTTTCACGTAGATACTTGCTAGGTGGCAATTGTTGATCGTGTTTTTGCAAATGAGCATGCGGGTTCCGTTTGGGTAGTTTCAATGTGGTATTGGACATAGTGCGTCTCTTGGTTATCGCTTCTCGGCTCTCTGAGCTAAGATCATGTGTAGTATCTGTTCTTTGCAGTGTAATTTCTGCAACGGTCTCTAAATTGAGACCAATGAAATTACCTGTATTTTTCTACACCGGACGGGTGCTGTGAGCTTGCTCAACCCCGTCCACGGGTCGGCCTCGTATTGCATTACCTCGAGGATTGGCCCACTGATGGAAACAATAGAAGTATTTGGTCCATAGTGGGAAATCCACAAACACGTGGGTCCATGCTTGGCGTGTGTGGGCTGACCATGACCGTGGTAGTCCCTTGCACTTTCTAGAAGATCTAGAATAGTACGAGGCATCAAACACACATGGGTCTTCGCACGAGTACGTAATAAGACACCGGTTCACCATTCCTGTCTATGGTAGGGGGAGATAGATAGGTGGAGAGAGTGAGAGACGGGAAGATATAAATGATCGGAGATAAGAGTAGTATGTTTGGCACACAATCTGACCTCGTTCTATGCACGTTAATGTGTCTGCTTATTCACCAGTGATCACTGGATGATTGGGATTTGAAAGAATATTTGCACGGTGAGTAGAAATGGGAAACAGATAGACTCGTTTCACGTAGATACTTGCTAGGTGGCAATTGTTGATCGTGTTTTTGCAAATGAGCATGCGGGTTCCGTTTGGGTAGTTTCAATGTGGTATTGGACATAGTGCGTCTCTTGGTTATCGCTTCTCGGCTCTCTGAGCTAAGATCATGTGTAGTATCTGTTCTTTGCAGTGTAATTTCTGCAACGGTCTCTAAATTGAGACCAATGAAATTACCTGTATTTTTCTACACCGGACGGGTGCTGTGAGCTTGCTCAACCCCGTCCACGGGTCGGCCTCGTATTGCATTACCTCGAGGATTGGCCCACTGATGGAAACAATAGAAGTATTTGGTCCATAGTGGGAAATCCACAAACACGTGGGTCCATGCTTGGCGTGTGTGGGCTGACCATGACCGTGGTAGTCCCTTGCACTTTCTAGAAGATCTAGAATAGTACGAGGCATCAAACACACATGGGTCTTCGCACGAGTACGTAATAAGACACCGGTTCACCATTCCTGTCTATGGTAGGGGGAGATAGATAGGTGGAGAGAGTGAGAGACGGGAAGATATAAATGATCGGAGATAAGAGTAGTATGTTTGGCACACAATCTGACCTCGTTCTATGCACGTTAATGTGTCTGCTTATTCACCAGTGATCACTGGATGATTGGGATTTGAAAGAATATTTGCACGGTGAGTAGAAATGGGAAACAGATAGACTCGTTTCACGTAGATACTTGCTAGGTGGCAATTGTTGATCGTGTTTTTGCAAATGAGCATGCGGGTTCCGTTTGGGTAGTTTCAATGTGGTATTGGACATAGTGCGTCTCTTGGTTATCGCTTCTCGGCTCTCTGAGCTAAGATCATGTGTAGTATCTGTTCTTTGCAGTGTAATTTCTGCAACGGTCTCTAAATTGAGACCAATGAAATTACCTGTATTTTTCTACACCGGACGGGTGCTGTGAGCTTGCTCAACCCCGTCCACGGGTCGGCCTCGTATTGCATTACCTCGAGGATTGGCCCACTGATGGAAACAATAGAAGTATTTGGTCCATAGTGGGAAATCCACAAACACGTGGGTCCATGCTTGGCGTGTGTGGGCTGACCATGACCGTGGTAGTCCCTTGCACTTTCTAGAAGATCTAGAATAGTACGAGGCATCAAACACACATGGGTCTTCGCACGAGTACGTAATAAGACACCGGTTCACCATTCCTGTCTATGGTAGGGGGAGATAGATAGGTGGAGAGAGTGAGAGACGGGAAGATATAAATGATCGGAGATAAGAGTAGTATGTTTGGCACAGAATCTGACCTCGTTCTATGCACGTTAATGTGTCTGCTTATTCACCAGTGATCACTGGATGATTGGGATTTGAAAGAATATTTGCACGGTGAGTAGAAATGGGAAACAGATAGACTCGTTTCACGTAGATACTTGCTAGGTGGCAATTGTTGATCGTGTTTTTGCAAATGAGCATGCGGGTTCCGTTTGGGTAGTTTCAATGTGGTATTGGACATAGTGCGTCTCTTGGTTATCGCTTCTCGGCTCTCTGAGCTAAGATCATGTGTAGTATCTGTTCTTTGCAGTGTAATTTCTGCAACGGTCTCTAAATTGAGACCAATGAAATTACCTGTATTTTTCTACACCGGACGGGTGCTGTGAGCTTGCTCAACCCCGTCCACGGGTCGGCCTCGTATTGCATTACCTCGAGGATTGGCCCACTGATGGAAACAATAGAAGTATTTGGTCCATAGTGGGAAATCCACAAACACGTGGGTCCATGCTTGGCGTGTGTGGGCTGACCATGACCGTGGTAGTCCCTTGCACTTTCTAGAAGATCTAGAATAGTACGAGGCATCAAACACACATGGGTCTTCGCACGAGTACGTAATAAGACACCGGTTCACCATTCCTGTCTATGGTAGGGGGAGATAGATAGGTGGAGAGAGTGAGAGACGGGAAGATATAAATGATCGGAGATAAGAGTAGTATGTTTGGCACACAATCTGACCTCGTTCTATGCACGTTAATGTGTCTGCTTATTCACCAGTGATCACTGGATGATTGGGATTTGAAAGAATATTTGCACGGTGAGTAGAAATGGGAAACAGATAGACTCGTTTCACGTAGATACTTGCTAGGTGGCAATTGTTGATCGTGTTTTTGCAAATGAGCATGCGGGTTCCGTTTGGGTAGTTTCAATGTGGTATTGGACATAGTGCGTCTCTTGGTTATCGCTTCTCGGCTCTCTGAGCTAAGATCATGTGTAGTATCTGTTCTTTGCAGTGTAATTTCTGCAACGGTCTCTAAATTGAGACCAATGAAATTACCTGTATTTTTCTACACCGGACGGGTGCTGTGAGCTTGCTCAACCCCGTCCACGGGTCGGCCTCGTATTGCATTACCTCGAGGATTGGCCCACTGATGGAAACAATAGAAGTATTTGGTCCATAGTGGGAAATCCACAAACACGTGGGTCCATGCTTGGCGTGTGTGGGCTGACCATGACCGTGGTAGTCCCTTGCACTTTCTAGAAGATCTAGAATAGTACGAGGCATCAAACACACATGGGTCTTCGCACGAGTACGTAATAAGACACCGGTTCACCATTCCTGTCTATGGTAGGGGGAGATAGATAGGTGGAGAGAGTGAGAGACGGGAAGATATAAATGATCGGAGATAAGAGTAGTATGTTTGGCACAGAATCTGACCTCGTTCTATGCACGTTAATGTGTCTGCTTATTCACCAGTGATCACTGGATGATTGGGATTTGAAAGAATATTTGCACGGTGAGTAGAAATGGGAAACAGATAGACTCGTTTCACGTAGATACTTGCTAGGTGGCAATTGTTGATCGTGTTTTTGCAAATGAGCATGCGGGTTCCGTTTGGGTAGTTTCAATGTGGTATTGGACATAGTGCGTCTCTTGGTTATCGCTTCTCGGCTCTCTGAGCTAAGATCATGTGTAGTATCTGTTCTTTGCAGTGTAATTTCTGCAACGGTCTCTAAATTGAGACCAATGAAATTACCTGTATTTTTCTACACCGGACGGGTGCTGTGAGCTTGCTCAACCCCGTCCACGGGTCGGCCTCGTATTGCATTACCTCGAGGATTGGCCCACTGATGGAAACAATAGAAGTATTTGGTCCATAGTGGGAAATCCACAAACACGTGGGTCCATGCTTGGCGTGTGTGGGCTGACCATGACCGTGGTAGTCCCTTGCACTTTCTAGAAGATCTAGAATAGTACGAGGCATCAAACACACATGGGTCTTCGCACGAGTACGTAATAAGACACCGGTTCACCATTCCTGTCTATGGTAGGGGGAGATAGATAGGTGGAGAGAGTGAGAGACGGGAAGATATAAATGATCGGAGATAAGAGTAGTATGTTTGGCACAGAATCTGACCTCGTTCTATGCACGTTAATGTGTCTGCTTATTCACCAGTGATCACTGGATGATTGGGATTTGAAAGAATATTTGCACGGTGAGTAGAAATGGGAAACAGATAGACTCGTTTCACGTAGATACTTGCTAGGTGGCAATTGTTGATCGTGTTTTTGCAAATGAGCATGCGGGTTCCGTTTGGGTAGTTTCAATGTGGTATTGGACATAGTGCGTCTCTTGGTTATCGCTTCTCGGCTCTCTGAGCTAAGATCATGTGTAGTATCTGTTCTTTGCAGTGTAATTTCTGCAACGGTCTCTAAATTGAGACCAATGAAATTACCTGTATTTTTCTACACCGGACGGGTGCTGTGAGCTTGCTCAACCCCGTCCACGGGTCGGCCTCGTATTGCATTACCTCGAGGATTGGCCCACTGATGGAAACAATAGAAGTATTTGGTCCATAGTGGGAAATCCACAAACACGTGGGTCCATGCTTGGCGTGTGTGGGCTGACCATGACCGTGGTAGTCCCTTGCACTTTCTAGAAGATCTAGAATAGTACGAGGCATCAAACACACATGGGTCTTCGCACGAGTACGTAATAAGACACCGGTTCACCATTCCTGTCTATGGTAGGGGGAGATAGATAGGTGGAGAGAGTGAGAGACGGGAAGATATAAATGATCGGAGATAAGAGTAGTATGTTTGGCACACAATCTGACCTCGTTCTATGCACGTTAATGTGTCTGCTTATTCACCAGTGATCACTGGATGATTGGGATTTGAAAGAATATTTGCACGGTGAGTAGAAATGGGAAACAGATAGACTCGTTTCACGTAGATACTTGCTAGGTGGCAATTGTTGATCGTGTTTTTGCAAATGAGCATGCGGGTTCCGTTTGGGTAGTTTCAATGTGGTATTGGACATAGTGCGTCTCTTGGTTATCGCTTCTCGGCTCTCTGAGCTAAGATCATGTGTAGTATCTGTTCTTTGCAGTGTAATTTCTGCAACGGTCTCTAAATTGAGACCAATGAAATTACCTGTATTTTTCTACACCGGACGGGTGCTGTGAGCTTGCTCAACCCCGTCCACGGGTCGGCCTCGTATTGCATTACCTCGAGGATTGGCCCACTGATGGAAACAATAGAAGTATTTGGTCCATAGTGGGAAATCCACAAACACGTGGGTCCATGCTTGGCGTGTGTGGGCTGACCATGACCGTGGTAGTCCCTTGCACTTTCTAGAAGATCTAGAATAGTACGAGGCATCAAACACACATGGGTCTTCGCACGAGTACGTAATAAGACACCGGTTCACCATTCCTGTCTATGGTAGGGGGAGATAGATAGGTGGAGAGAGTGAGAGACGGGAAGATATAAATGATCGGAGATAAGAGTAGTATGTTTGGCACACAATCTGACCTCGTTCTATGCACGTTAATGTGTCTGCTTATTCACCAGTGATCACTGGATGATTGGGATTTGAAAGAATATTTGCACGGTGAGTAGAAATGGGAAACAGATAGACTCGTTTCACGTAGATACTTGCTAGGTGGCAATTGTTGATCGTGTTTTTGCAAATGAGCATGCGGGTTCCGTTTGGGTAGTTTCAATGTGGTATTGGACATAGTGCGTCTCTTGGTTATCGCTTCTCGGCTCTCTGAGCTAAGATCATGTGTAGTATCTGTTCTTTGCAGTGTAATTTCTGCAACGGTCTCTAAATTGAGACCAATGAAATTACCTGTATTTTTCTACACCGGACGGGTGCTGTGAGCTTGCTCAACCCCGTCCACGGGTCGGCCTCGTATTGCATTACCTCGAGGATTGGCCCACTGATGGAAACAATAGAAGTATTTGGTCCATAGTGGGAAATCCACAAACACGTGGGTCCATGCTTGGCGTGTGTGGGCTGACCATGACCGTGGTAGTCCCTTGCACTTTCTAGAAGATCTAGAATAGTACGAGGCATCAAACACACATGGGTCTTCGCACGAGTACGTAATAAGACACCGGTTCACCATTCCTGTCTATGGTAGGGGGAGATAGATAGGTGGAGAGAGTGAGAGACGGGAAGATATAAATGATCGGAGATAAGAGTAGTATGTTTGGCACAGAATCTGACCTCGTTCTATGCACGTTAATGTGTCTGCTTATTCACCAGTGATCACTGGATGATTGGGATTTGAAAGAATATTTGCACGGTGAGTAGAAATGGGAAACAGATAGACTCGTTTCACGTAGATACTTGCTAGGTGGCAATTGTTGATCGTGTTTTTGCAAATGAGCATGCGGGTTCCGTTTGGGTAGTTTCAATGTGGTATTGGACATAGTGCGTCTCTTGGTTATCGCTTCTCGGCTCTCTGAGCTAAGATCATGTGTAGTATCTGTTCTTTGCAGTGTAATTTCTGCAACGGTCTCTAAATTGAGACCAATGAAATTACCTGTATTTTTCTACACCGGACGGGTGCTGTGAGCTTGCTCAACCCCGTCCACGGGTCGGCCTCGTATTGCATTACCTCGAGGATTGGCCCACTGATGGAAACAATAGAAGTATTTGGTCCATAGTGGGAAATCCACAAACACGTGGGTCCATGCTTGGCGTGTGTGGGCTGACCATGACCGTGGTAGTCCCTTGCACTTTCTAGAAGATCTAGAATAGTACGAGGCATCAAACACACATGGGTCTTCGCACGAGTACGTAATAAGACACCGGTTCACCATTCCTGTCTATGGTAGGGGGAGATAGATAGGTGGAGAGAGTGAGAGACGGGAAGATATAAATGATCGGAGATAAGAGTAGTATGTTTGGCACACAATCTGACCTCGTTCTATGCACGTTAATGTGTCTGCTTATTCACCAGTGATCACTGGATGATTGGGATTTGAAAGAATATTTGCACGGTGAGTAGAAATGGGAAACAGATAGACTCGTTTCACGTAGATACTTGCTAGGTGGCAATTGTTGATCGTGTTTTTGCAAATGAGCATGCGGGTTCCGTTTGGGTAGTTTCAATGTGGTATTGGACATAGTGCGTCTCTTGGTTATCGCTTCTCGGCTCTCTGAGCTAAGATCATGTGTAGTATCTGTTCTTTGCAGTGTAATTTCTGCAACGGTCTCTAAATTGAGACCAATGAAATTACCTGTATTTTTCTACACCGGACGGGTGCTGTGAGCTTGCTCAACCCCGTCCACGGGTCGGCCTCGTATTGCATTACCTCGAGGATTGGCCCACTGATGGAAACAATAGAAGTATTTGGTCCATAGTGGGAAATCCACAAACACGTGGGTCCATGCTTGGCGTGTGTGGGCTGACCATGACCGTGGTAGTCCCTTGCACTTTCTAGAAGATCTAGAATAGTACGAGGCATCAAACACACATGGGTCTTCGCACGAGTACGTAATAAGACACCGGTTCACCATTCCTGTCTATGGTAGGGGGAGATAGATAGGTGGAGAGAGTGAGAGACGGGAAGATATAAATGATCGGAGATAAGAGTAGTATGTTTGGCACACAATCTGACCTCGTTCTATGCACGTTAATGTGTCTGCTTATTCACCAGTGATCACTGGATGATTGGGATTTGAAAGAATATTTGCACGGTGAGTAGAAATGGGAAACAGATAGACTCGTTTCACGTAGATACTTGCTAGGTGGCAATTGTTGATCGTGTTTTTGCAAATGAGCATGCGGGTTCCGTTTGGGTAGTTTCAATGTGGTATTGGACATAGTGCGTCTCTTGGTTATCGCTTCTCGGCTCTCTGAGCTAAGATCATGTGTAGTATCTGTTCTTTGCAGTGTAATTTCTGCAACGGTCTCTAAATTGAGACCAATGAAATTACCTGTATTTTTCTACACCGGACGGGTGCTGTGAGCTTGCTCAACCCCGTCCACGGGTCGGCCTCGTATTGCATTACCTCGAGGATTGGCCCACTGATGGAAACAATAGAAGTATTTGGTCCATAGTGGGAAATCCACAAACACGTGGGTCCATGCTTGGCGTGTGTGGGCTGACCATGACCGTGGTAGTCCCTTGCACTTTCTAGAAGATCTAGAATAGTACGAGGCATCAAACACACATGGGTCTTCGCACGAGTACGTAATAAGACACCGGTTCACCATTCCTGTCTATGGTAGGGGGAGATAGATAGGTGGAGAGAGTGAGAGACGGGAAGATATAAATGATCGGAGATAAGAGTAGTATGTTTGGCACACAATCTGACCTCGTTCTATGCACGTTAATGTGTCTGCTTATTCACCAGTGATCACTGGATGATTGGGATTTGAAAGAATATTTGCACGGTGAGTAGAAATGGGAAACAGATAGACTCGTTTCACGTAGATACTTGCTAGGTGGCAATTGTTGATCGTGTTTTTGCAAATGAGCATGCGGGTTCCGTTTGGGTAGTTTCAATGTGGTATTGGACATAGTGCGTCTCTTGGTTATCGCTTCTCGGCTCTCTGAGCTAAGATCATGTGTAGTATCTGTTCTTTGCAGTGTAATTTCTGCAACGGTCTCTAAATTGAGACCAATGAAATTACCTGTATTTTTCTACACCGGACGGGTGCTGTGAGCTTGCTCAACCCCGTCCACGGGTCGGCCTCGTATTGCATTACCTCGAGGATTGGCCCACTGATGGAAACAATAGAAGTATTTGGTCCATAGTGGGAAATCCACAAACACGTGGGTCCATGCTTGGCGTGTGTGGGCTGACCATGACCGTGGTAGTCCCTTGCACTTTCTAGAAGATCTAGAATAGTACGAGGCATCAAACACACATGGGTCTTCGCACGAGTACGTAATAAGACACCGGTTCACCATTCCTGTCTATGGTAGGGGGAGATAGATAGGTGGAGAGAGTGAGAGACGGGAAGATATAAATGATCGGAGATAAGAGTAGTATGTTTGGCACACAATCTGACCTCGTTCTATGCACGTTAATGTGTCTGCTTATTCACCAGTGATCACTGGATGATTGGGATTTGAAAGAATATTTGCACGGTGAGTAGAAATGGGAAACAGATAGACTCGTTTCACGTAGATACTTGCTAGGTGGCAATTGTTGATCGTGTTTTTGCAAATGAGCATGCGGGTTCCGTTTGGGTAGTTTCAATGTGGTATTGGACATAGTGCGTCTCTTGGTTATCGCTTCTCGGCTCTCTGAGCTAAGATCATGTGTAGTATCTGTTCTTTGCAGTGTAATTTCTGCAACGGTCTCTAAATTGAGACCAATGAAATTACCTGTATTTTTCTACACCGGACGGGTGCTGTGAGCTTGCTCAACCCCGTCCACGGGTCGGCCTCGTATTGCATTACCTCGAGGATTGGCCCACTGATGGAAACAATAGAAGTATTTGGTCCATAGTGGGAAATCCACAAACACGTGGGTCCATGCTTGGCGTGTGTGGGCTGACCATGACCGTGGTAGTCCCTTGCACTTTCTAGAAGATCTAGAATAGTACGAGGCATCAAACACACATGGGTCTTCGCACGAGTACGTAATAAGACACCGGTTCACCATTCCTGTCTATGGTAGGGGGAGATAGATAGGTGGAGAGAGTGAGAGACGGGAAGATATAAATGATCGGAGATAAGAGTAGTATGTTTGGCACACAATCTGACCTCGTTCTATGCACGTTAATGTGTCTGCTTATTCACCAGTGATCACTGGATGATTGGGATTTGAAAGAATATTTGCACGGTGAGTAGAAATGGGAAACAGATAGACTCGTTTCACGTAGATACTTGCTAGGTGGCAATTGTTGATCGTGTTTTTGCAAATGAGCATGCGGGTTCCGTTTGGGTAGTTTCAATGTGGTATTGGACATAGTGCGTCTCTTGGTTATCGCTTCTCGGCTCTCTGAGCTAAGATCATGTGTAGTATCTGTTCTTTGCAGTGTAATTTCTGCAACGGTCTCTAAATTGAGACCAATGAAATTACCTGTATTTTTCTACACCGGACGGGTGCTGTGAGCTTGCTCAACCCCGTCCACGGGTCGGCCTCGTATTGCATTACCTCGAGGATTGGCCCACTGATGGAAACAATAGAAGTATTTGGTCCATAGTGGGAAATCCACAAACACGTGGGTCCATGCTTGGCGTGTGTGGGCTGACCATGACCGTGGTAGTCCCTTGCACTTTCTAGAAGATCTAGAATAGTACGAGGCATCAAACACACATGGGTCTTCGCACGAGTACGTAATAAGACACCGGTTCACCATTCCTGTCTATGGTAGGGGGAGATAGATAGGTGGAGAGAGTGAGAGACGGGAAGATATAAATGATCGGAGATAAGAGTAGTATGTTTGGCACACAATCTGACCTCGTTCTATGCACGTTAATGTGTCTGCTTATTCACCAGTGATCACTGGATGATTGGGATTTGAAAGAATATTTGCACGGTGAGTAGAAATGGGAAACAGATAGACTCGTTTCACGTAGATACTTGCTAGGTGGCAATTGTTGATCGTGTTTTTGCAAATGAGCATGCGGGTTCCGTTTGGGTAGTTTCAATGTGGTATTGGACATAGTGCGTCTCTTGGTTATCGCTTCTCGGCTCTCTGAGCTAAGATCATGTGTAGTATCTGTTCTTTGCAGTGTAATTTCTGCAACGGTCTCTAAATTGAGACCAATGAAATTACCTGTATTTTTCTACACCGGACGGGTGCTGTGAGCTTGCTCAACCCCGTCCACGGGTCGGCCTCGTATTGCATTACCTCGAGGATTGGCCCACTGATGGAAACAATAGAAGTATTTGGTCCATAGTGGGAAATCCACAAACACGTGGGTCCATGCTTGGCGTGTGTGGGCTGACCATGACCGTGGTAGTCCCTTGCACTTTCTAGAAGATCTAGAATAGTACGAGGCATCAAACACACATGGGTCTTCGCACGAGTACGTAATAAGACACCGGTTCACCATTCCTGTCTATGGTAGGGGGAGATAGATAGGTGGAGAGAGTGAGAGACGGGAAGATATAAATGATCGGAGATAAGAGTAGTATGTTTGGCACACAATCTGACCTCGTTCTATGCACGTTAATGTGTCTGCTTATTCACCAGTGATCACTGGATGATTGGGATTTGAAAGAATATTTGCACGGTGAGTAGAAATGGGAAACAGATAGACTCGTTTCACGTAGATACTTGCTAGGTGGCAATTGTTGATCGTGTTTTTGCAAATGAGCATGCGGGTTCCGTTTGGGTAGTTTCAATGTGGTATTGGACATAGTGCGTCTCTTGGTTATCGCTTCTCGGCTCTCTGAGCTAAGATCATGTGTAGTATCTGTTCTTTGCAGTGTAATTTCTGCAACGGTCTCTAAATTGAGACCAATGAAATTACCTGTATTTTTCTACACCGGACGGGTGCTGTGAGCTTGCTCAACCCCGTCCACGGGTCGGCCTCGTATTGCATTACCTCGAGGATTGGCCCACTGATGGAAACAATAGAAGTATTTGGTCCATAGTGGGAAATCCACAAACACGTGGGTCCATGCTTGGCGTGTGTGGGCTGACCATGACCGTGGTAGTCCCTTGCACTTTCTAGAAGATCTAGAATAGTACGAGGCATCAAACACACATGGGTCTTCGCACGAGTACGTAATAAGACACCGGTTCACCATTCCTGTCTATGGTAGGGGGAGATAGATAGGTGGAGAGAGTGAGAGACGGGAAGATATAAATGATCGGAGATAAGAGTAGTATGTTTGGCACACAATCTGACCTCGTTCTATGCACGTTAATGTGTCTGCTTATTCACCAGTGATCACTGGATGATTGGGATTTGAAAGAATATTTGCACGGTGAGTAGAAATGGGAAACAGATAGACTCGTTTCACGTAGATACTTGCTAGGTGGCAATTGTTGATCGTGTTTTTGCAAATGAGCATGCGGGTTCCGTTTGGGTAGTTTCAATGTGGTATTGGACATAGTGCGTCTCTTGGTTATCGCTTCTCGGCTCTCTGAGCTAAGATCATGTGTAGTATCTGTTCTTTGCAGTGTAATTTCTGCAACGGTCTCTAAATTGAGACCAATGAAATTACCTGTATTTTTCTACACCGGACGGGTGCTGTGAGCTTGCTCAACCCCGTCCACGGGTCGGCCTCGTATTGCATTACCTCGAGGATTGGCCCACTGATGGAAACAATAGAAGTATTTGGTCCATAGTGGGAAATCCACAAACACGTGGGTCCATGCTTGGCGTGTGTGGGCTGACCATGACCGTGGTAGTCCCTTGCACTTTCTAGAAGATCTAGAATAGTACGAGGCATCAAACACACATGGGTCTTCGCACGAGTACGTAATAAGACACCGGTTCACCATTCCTGTCTATGGTAGGGGGAGATAGATAGGTGGAGAGAGTGAGAGACGGGAAGATATAAATGATCGGAGATAAGAGTAGTATGTTTGGCACACAATCTGACCTCGTTCTATGCACGTTAATGTGTCTGCTTATTCACCAGTGATCACTGGATGATTGGGATTTGAAAGAATATTTGCACGGTGAGTAGAAATGGGAAACAGATAGACTCGTTTCACGTAGATACTTGCTAGGTGGCAATTGTTGATCGTGTTTTTGCAAATGAGCATGCGGGTTCCGTTTGGGTAGTTTCAATGTGGTATTGGACATAGTGCGTCTCTTGGTTATCGCTTCTCGGCTCTCTGAGCTAAGATCATGTGTAGTATCTGTTCTTTGCAGTGTAATTTCTGCAACGGTCTCTAAATTGAGACCAATGAAATTACCTGTATTTTTCTACACCGGACGGGTGCTGTGAGCTTGCTCAACCCCGTCCACGGGTCGGCCTCGTATTGCATTACCTCGAGGATTGGCCCACTGATGGAAACAATAGAAGTATTTGGTCCATAGTGGGAAATCCACAAACACGTGGGTCCATGCTTGGCGTGTGTGGGCTGACCATGACCGTGGTAGTCCCTTGCACTTTCTAGAAGATCTAGAATAGTACGAGGCATCAAACACACATGGGTCTTCGCACGAGTACGTAATAAGACACCGGTTCACCATTCCTGTCTATGGTAGGGGGAGATAGATAGGTGGAGAGAGTGAGAGACGGGAAGATATAAATGATCGGAGATAAGAGTAGTATGTTTGGCACACAATCTGACCTCGTTCTATGCACGTTAATGTGTCTGCTTATTCACCAGTGATCACTGGATGATTGGGATTTGAAAGAATATTTGCACGGTGAGTAGAAATGGGAAACAGATAGACTCGTTTCACGTAGATACTTGCTAGGTGGCAATTGTTGATCGTGTTTTTGCAAATGAGCATGCGGGTTCCGTTTGGGTAGTTTCAATGTGGTATTGGACATAGTGCGTCTCTTGGTTATCGCTTCTCGGCTCTCTGAGCTAAGATCATGTGTAGTATCTGTTCTTTGCAGTGTAATTTCTGCAACGGTCTCTAAATTGAGACCAATGAAATTACCTGTATTTTTCTACACCGGACGGGTGCTGTGAGCTTGCTCAACCCCGTCCACGGGTCGGCCTCGTATTGCATTACCTCGAGGATTGGCCCACTGATGGAAACAATAGAAGTATTTGGTCCATAGTGGGAAATCCACAAACACGTGGGTCCATGCTTGGCGTGTGTGGGCTGACCATGACCGTGGTAGTCCCTTGCACTTTCTAGAAGATCTAGAATAGTACGAGGCATCAAACACACATGGGTCTTCGCACGAGTACGTAATAAGACACCGGTTCACCATTCCTGTCTATGGTAGGGGGAGATAGATAGGTGGAGAGAGTGAGAGACGGGAAGATATAAATGATCGGAGATAAGAGTAGTATGTTTGGCACACAATCTGACCTCGTTCTATGCACGTTAATGTGTCTGCTTATTCACCAGTGATCACTGGATGATTGGGATTTGAAAGAATATTTGCACGGTGAGTAGAAATGGGAAACAGATAGACTCGTTTCACGTAGATACTTGCTAGGTGGCAATTGTTGATCGTGTTTTTGCAAATGAGCATGCGGGTTCCGTTTGGGTAGTTTCAATGTGGTATTGGACATAGTGCGTCTCTTGGTTATCGCTTCTCGGCTCTCTGAGCTAAGATCATGTGTAGTATCTGTTCTTTGCAGTGTAATTTCTGCAACGGTCTCTAAATTGAGACCAATGAAATTACCTGTATTTTTCTACACCGGACGGGTGCTGTGAGCTTGCTCAACCCCGTCCACGGGTCGGCCTCGTATTGCATTACCTCGAGGATTGGCCCACTGATGGAAACAATAGAAGTATTTGGTCCATAGTGGGAAATCCACAAACACGTGGGTCCATGCTTGGCGTGTGTGGGCTGACCATGACCGTGGTAGTCCCTTGCACTTTCTAGAAGATCTAGAATAGTACGAGGCATCAAACACACATGGGTCTTCGCACGAGTACGTAATAAGACACCGGTTCACCATTCCTGTCTATGGTAGGGGGAGATAGATAGGTGGAGAGAGTGAGAGACGGGAAGATATAAATGATCGGAGATAAGAGTAGTATGTTTGGCACACAATCTGACCTCGTTCTATGCACGTTAATGTGTCTGCTTATTCACCAGTGATCACTGGATGATTGGGATTTGAAAGAATATTTGCACGGTGAGTAGAAATGGGAAACAGATAGACTCGTTTCACGTAGATACTTGCTAGGTGGCAATTGTTGATCGTGTTTTTGCAAATGAGCATGCGGGTTCCGTTTGGGTAGTTTCAATGTGGTATTGGACATAGTGCGTCTCTTGGTTATCGCTTCTCGGCTCTCTGAGCTAAGATCATGTGTAGTATCTGTTCTTTGCAGTGTAATTTCTGCAACGGTCTCTAAATTGAGACCAATGAAATTACCTGTATTTTTCTACACCGGACGGGTGCTGTGAGCTTGCTCAACCCCGTCCACGGGTCGGCCTCGTATTGCATTACCTCGAGGATTGGCCCACTGATGGAAACAATAGAAGTATTTGGTCCATAGTGGGAAATCCACAAACACGTGGGTCCATGCTTGGCGTGTGTGGGCTGACCATGACCGTGGTAGTCCCTTGCACTTTCTAGAAGATCTAGAATAGTACGAGGCATCAAACACACATGGGTCTTCGCACGAGTACGTAATAAGACACCGGTTCACCATTCCTGTCTATGGTAGGGGGAGATAGATAGGTGGAGAGAGTGAGAGACGGGAAGATATAAATGATCGGAGATAAGAGTAGTATGTTTGGCACACAATCTGACCTCGTTCTATGCACGTTAATGTGTCTGCTTATTCACCAGTGATCACTGGATGATTGGGATTTGAAAGAATATTTGCACGGTGAGTAGAAATGGGAAACAGATAGACTCGTTTCACGTAGATACTTGCTAGGTGGCAATTGTTGATCGTGTTTTTGCAAATGAGCATGCGGGTTCCGTTTGGGTAGTTTCAATGTGGTATTGGACATAGTGCGTCTCTTGGTTATCGCTTCTCGGCTCTCTGAGCTAAGATCATGTGTAGTATCTGTTCTTTGCAGTGTAATTTCTGCAACGGTCTCTAAATTGAGACCAATGAAATTACCTGTATTTTTCTACACCGGACGGGTGCTGTGAGCTTGCTCAACCCCGTCCACGGGTCGGCCTCGTATTGCATTACCTCGAGGATTGGCCCACTGATGGAAACAATAGAAGTATTTGGTCCATAGTGGGAAATCCACAAACACGTGGGTCCATGCTTGGCGTGTGTGGGCTGACCATGACCGTGGTAGTCCCTTGCACTTTCTAGAAGATCTAGAATAGTACGAGGCATCAAACACACATGGGTCTTCGCACGAGTACGTAATAAGACACCGGTTCACCATTCCTGTCTATGGTAGGGGGAGATAGATAGGTGGAGAGAGTGAGAGACGGGAAGATATAAATGATCGGAGATAAGAGTAGTATGTTTGGCACACAATCTGACCTCGTTCTATGCACGTTAATGTGTCTGCTTATTCACCAGTGATCACTGGATGATTGGGATTTGAAAGAATATTTGCACGGTGAGTAGAAATGGGAAACAGATAGACTCGTTTCACGTAGATACTTGCTAGGTGGCAATTGTTGATCGTGTTTTTGCAAATGAGCATGCGGGTTCCGTTTGGGTAGTTTCAATGTGGTATTGGACATAGTGCGTCTCTTGGTTATCGCTTCTCGGCTCTCTGAGCTAAGATCATGTGTAGTATCTGTTCTTTGCAGTGTAATTTCTGCAACGGTCTCTAAATTGAGACCAATGAAATTACCTGTATTTTTCTACACCGGACGGGTGCTGTGAGCTTGCTCAACCCCGTCCACGGGTCGGCCTCGTATTGCATTACCTCGAGGATTGGCCCACTGATGGAAACAATAGAAGTATTTGGTCCATAGTGGGAAATCCACAAACACGTGGGTCCATGCTTGGCGTGTGTGGGCTGACCATGACCGTGGTAGTCCCTTGCACTTTCTAGAAGATCTAGAATAGTACGAGGCATCAAACACACATGGGTCTTCGCACGAGTACGTAATAAGACACCGGTTCACCATTCCTGTCTATGGTAGGGGGAGATAGATAGGTGGAGAGAGTGAGAGACGGGAAGATATAAATGATCGGAGATAAGAGTAGTATGTTTGGCACACAATCTGACCTCGTTCTATGCACGTTAATGTGTCTGCTTATTCACCAGTGATCACTGGATGATTGGGATTTGAAAGAATATTTGCACGGTGAGTAGAAATGGGAAACAGATAGACTCGTTTCACGTAGATACTTGCTAGGTGGCAATTGTTGATCGTGTTTTTGCAAATGAGCATGCGGGTTCCGTTTGGGTAGTTTCAATGTGGTATTGGACATAGTGCGTCTCTTGGTTATCGCTTCTCGGCTCTCTGAGCTAAGATCATGTGTAGTATCTGTTCTTTGCAGTGTAATTTCTGCAACGGTCTCTAAATTGAGACCAATGAAATTACCTGTATTTTTCTACACCGGACGGGTGCTGTGAGCTTGCTCAACCCCGTCCACGGGTCGGCCTCGTATTGCATTACCTCGAGGATTGGCCCACTGATGGAAACAATAGAAGTATTTGGTCCATAGTGGGAAATCCACAAACACGTGGGTCCATGCTTGGCGTGTGTGGGCTGACCATGACCGTGGTAGTCCCTTGCACTTTCTAGAAGATCTAGAATAGTACGAGGCATCAAACACACATGGGTCTTCGCACGAGTACGTAATAAGACACCGGTTCACCATTCCTGTCTATGGTAGGGGGAGATAGATAGGTGGAGAGAGTGAGAGACGGGAAGATATAAATGATCGGAGATAAGAGTAGTATGTTTGGCACACAATCTGACCTCGTTCTATGCACGTTAATGTGTCTGCTTATTCACCAGTGATCACTGGATGATTGGGATTTGAAAGAATATTTGCACGGTGAGTAGAAATGGGAAACAGATAGACTCGTTTCACGTAGATACTTGCTAGGTGGCAATTGTTGATCGTGTTTTTGCAAATGAGCATGCGGGTTCCGTTTGGGTAGTTTCAATGTGGTATTGGACATAGTGCGTCTCTTGGTTATCGCTTCTCGGCTCTCTGAGCTAAGATCATGTGTAGTATCTGTTCTTTGCAGTGTAATTTCTGCAACGGTCTCTAAATTGAGACCAATGAAATTACCTGTATTTTTCTACACCGGACGGGTGCTGTGAGCTTGCTCAACCCCGTCCACGGGTCGGCCTCGTATTGCATTACCTCGAGGATTGGCCCACTGATGGAAACAATAGAAGTATTTGGTCCATAGTGGGAAATCCACAAACACGTGGGTCCATGCTTGGCGTGTGTGGGCTGACCATGACCGTGGTAGTCCCTTGCACTTTCTAGAAGATCTAGAATAGTACGAGGCATCAAACACACATGGGTCTTCGCACGAGTACGTAATAAGACACCGGTTCACCATTCCTGTCTATGGTAGGGGGAGATAGATAGGTGGAGAGAGTGAGAGACGGGAAGATATAAATGATCGGAGATAAGAGTAGTATGTTTGGCACACAATCTGACCTCGTTCTATGCACGTTAATGTGTCTGCTTATTCACCAGTGATCACTGGATGATTGGGATTTGAAAGAATATTTGCACGGTGAGTAGAAATGGGAAACAGATAGACTCGTTTCACGTAGATACTTGCTAGGTGGCAATTGTTGATCGTGTTTTTGCAAATGAGCATGCGGGTTCCGTTTGGGTAGTTTCAATGTGGTATTGGACATAGTGCGTCTCTTGGTTATCGCTTCTCGGCTCTCTGAGCTAAGATCATGTGTAGTATCTGTTCTTTGCAGTGTAATTTCTGCAACGGTCTCTAAATTGAGACCAATGAAATTACCTGTATTTTTCTACACCGGACGGGTGCTGTGAGCTTGCTCAACCCCGTCCACGGGTCGGCCTCGTATTGCATTACCTCGAGGATTGGCCCACTGATGGAAACAATAGAAGTATTTGGTCCATAGTGGGAAATCCACAAACACGTGGGTCCATGCTTGGCGTGTGTGGGCTGACCATGACCGTGGTAGTCCCTTGCACTTTCTAGAAGATCTAGAATAGTACGAGGCATCAAACACACATGGGTCTTCGCACGAGTACGTAATAAGACACCGGTTCACCATTCCTGTCTATGGTAGGGGGAGATAGATAGGTGGAGAGAGTGAGAGACGGGAAGATATAAATGATCGGAGATAAGAGTAGTATGTTTGGCACACAATCTGACCTCGTTCTATGCACGTTAATGTGTCTGCTTATTCACCAGTGATCACTGGATGATTGGGATTTGAAAGAATATTTGCACGGTGAGTAGAAATGGGAAACAGATAGACTCGTTTCACGTAGATACTTGCTAGGTGGCAATTGTTGATCGTGTTTTTGCAAATGAGCATGCGGGTTCCGTTTGGGTAGTTTCAATGTGGTATTGGACATAGTGCGTCTCTTGGTTATCGCTTCTCGGCTCTCTGAGCTAAGATCATGTGTAGTATCTGTTCTTTGCAGTGTAATTTCTGCAACGGTCTCTAAATTGAGACCAATGAAATTACCTGTATTTTTCTACACCGGACGGGTGCTGTGAGCTTGCTCAACCCCGTCCACGGGTCGGCCTCGTATTGCATTACCTCGAGGATTGGCCCACTGATGGAAACAATAGAAGTATTTGGTCCATAGTGGGAAATCCACAAACACGTGGGTCCATGCTTGGCGTGTGTGGGCTGACCATGACCGTGGTAGTCCCTTGCACTTTCTAGAAGATCTAGAATAGTACGAGGCATCAAACACACATGGGTCTTCGCACGAGTACGTAATAAGACACCGGTTCACCATTCCTGTCTATGGTAGGGGGAGATAGATAGGTGGAGAGAGTGAGAGACGGGAAGATATAAATGATCGGAGATAAGAGTAGTATGTTTGGCACACAATCTGACCTCGTTCTATGCACGTTAATGTGTCTGCTTATTCACCAGTGATCACTGGATGATTGGGATTTGAAAGAATATTTGCACGGTGAGTAGAAATGGGAAACAGATAGACTCGTTTCACGTAGATACTTGCTAGGTGGCAATTGTTGATCGTGTTTTTGCAAATGAGCATGCGGGTTCCGTTTGGGTAGTTTCAATGTGGTATTGGACATAGTGCGTCTCTTGGTTATCGCTTCTCGGCTCTCTGAGCTAAGATCATGTGTAGTATCTGTTCTTTGCAGTGTAATTTCTGCAACGGTCTCTAAATTGAGACCAATGAAATTACCTGTATTTTTCTACACCGGACGGGTGCTGTGAGCTTGCTCAACCCCGTCCACGGGTCGGCCTCGTATTGCATTACCTCGAGGATTGGCCCACTGATGGAAACAATAGAAGTATTTGGTCCATAGTGGGAAATCCACAAACACGTGGGTCCATGCTTGGCGTGTGTGGGCTGACCATGACCGTGGTAGTCCCTTGCACTTTCTAGAAGATCTAGAATAGTACGAGGCATCAAACACACATGGGTCTTCGCACGAGTACGTAATAAGACACCGGTTCACCATTCCTGTCTATGGTAGGGGGAGATAGATAGGTGGAGAGAGTGAGAGACGGGAAGATATAAATGATCGGAGATAAGAGTAGTATGTTTGGCACACAATCTGACCTCGTTCTATGCACGTTAATGTGTCTGCTTATTCACCAGTGATCACTGGATGATTGGGATTTGAAAGAATATTTGCACGGTGAGTAGAAATGGGAAACAGATAGACTCGTTTCACGTAGATACTTGCTAGGTGGCAATTGTTGATCGTGTTTTTGCAAATGAGCATGCGGGTTCCGTTTGGGTAGTTTCAATGTGGTATTGGACATAGTGCGTCTCTTGGTTATCGCTTCTCGGCTCTCTGAGCTAAGATCATGTGTAGTATCTGTTCTTTGCAGTGTAATTTCTGCAACGGTCTCTAAATTGAGACCAATGAAATTACCTGTATTTTTCTACACCGGACGGGTGCTGTGAGCTTGCTCAACCCCGTCCACGGGTCGGCCTCGTATTGCATTACCTCGAGGATTGGCCCACTGATGGAAACAATAGAAGTATTTGGTCCATAGTGGGAAATCCACAAACACGTGGGTCCATGCTTGGCGTGTGTGGGCTGACCATGACCGTGGTAGTCCCTTGCACTTTCTAGAAGATCTAGAATAGTACGAGGCATCAAACACACATGGGTCTTCGCACGAGTACGTAATAAGACACCGGTTCACCATTCCTGTCTATGGTAGGGGGAGATAGATAGGTGGAGAGAGTGAGAGACGGGAAGATATAAATGATCGGAGATAAGAGTAGTATGTTTGGCACACAATCTGACCTCGTTCTATGCACGTTAATGTGTCTGCTTATTCACCAGTGATCACTGGATGATTGGGATTTGAAAGAATATTTGCACGGTGAGTAGAAATGGGAAACAGATAGACTCGTTTCACGTAGATACTTGCTAGGTGGCAATTGTTGATCGTGTTTTTGCAAATGAGCATGCGGGTTCCGTTTGGGTAGTTTCAATGTGGTATTGGACATAGTGCGTCTCTTGGTTATCGCTTCTCGGCTCTCTGAGCTAAGATCATGTGTAGTATCTGTTCTTTGCAGTGTAATTTCTGCAACGGTCTCTAAATTGAGACCAATGAAATTACCTGTATTTTTCTACACCGGACGGGTGCTGTGAGCTTGCTCAACCCCGTCCACGGGTCGGCCTCGTATTGCATTACCTCGAGGATTGGCCCACTGATGGAAACAATAGAAGTATTTGGTCCATAGTGGGAAATCCACAAACACGTGGGTCCATGCTTGGCGTGTGTGGGCTGACCATGACCGTGGTAGTCCCTTGCACTTTCTAGAAGATCTAGAATAGTACGAGGCATCAAACACACATGGGTCTTCGCACGAGTACGTAATAAGACACCGGTTCACCATTCCTGTCTATGGTAGGGGGAGATAGATAGGTGGAGAGAGTGAGAGACGGGAAGATATAAATGATCGGAGATAAGAGTAGTATGTTTGGCACACAATCTGACCTCGTTCTATGCACGTTAATGTGTCTGCTTATTCACCAGTGATCACTGGATGATTGGGATTTGAAAGAATATTTGCACGGTGAGTAGAAATGGGAAACAGATAGACTCGTTTCACGTAGATACTTGCTAGGTGGCAATTGTTGATCGTGTTTTTGCAAATGAGCATGCGGGTTCCGTTTGGGTAGTTTCAATGTGGTATTGGACATAGTGCGTCTCTTGGTTATCGCTTCTCGGCTCTCTGAGCTAAGATCATGTGTAGTATCTGTTCTTTGCAGTGTAATTTCTGCAACGGTCTCTAAATTGAGACCAATGAAATTACCTGTATTTTTCTACACCGGACGGGTGCTGTGAGCTTGCTCAACCCCGTCCACGGGTCGGCCTCGTATTGCATTACCTCGAGGATTGGCCCACTGATGGAAACAATAGAAGTATTTGGTCCATAGTGGGAAATCCACAAACACGTGGGTCCATGCTTGGCGTGTGTGGGCTGACCATGACCGTGGTAGTCCCTTGCACTTTCTAGAAGATCTAGAATAGTACGAGGCATCAAACACACATGGGTCTTCGCACGAGTACGTAATAAGACACCGGTTCACCATTCCTGTCTATGGTAGGGGGAGATAGATAGGTGGAGAGAGTGAGAGACGGGAAGATATAAATGATCGGAGATAAGAGTAGTATGTTTGGCACACAATCTGACCTCGTTCTATGCACGTTAATGTGTCTGCTTATTCACCAGTGATCACTGGATGATTGGGATTTGAAAGAATATTTGCACGGTGAGTAGAAATGGGAAACAGATAGACTCGTTTCACGTAGATACTTGCTAGGTGGCAATTGTTGATCGTGTTTTTGCAAATGAGCATGCGGGTTCCGTTTGGGTAGTTTCAATGTGGTATTGGACATAGTGCGTCTCTTGGTTATCGCTTCTCGGCTCTCTGAGCTAAGATCATGTGTAGTATCTGTTCTTTGCAGTGTAATTTCTGCAACGGTCTCTAAATTGAGACCAATGAAATTACCTGTATTTTTCTACACCGGACGGGTGCTGTGAGCTTGCTCAACCCCGTCCACGGGTCGGCCTCGTATTGCATTACCTCGAGGATTGGCCCACTGATGGAAACAATAGAAGTATTTGGTCCATAGTGGGAAATCCACAAACACGTGGGTCCATGCTTGGCGTGTGTGGGCTGACCATGACCGTGGTAGTCCCTTGCACTTTCTAGAAGATCTAGAATAGTACGAGGCATCAAACACACATGGGTCTTCGCACGAGTACGTAATAAGACACCGGTTCACCATTCCTGTCTATGGTAGGGGGAGATAGATAGGTGGAGAGAGTGAGAGACGGGAAGATATAAATGATCGGAGATAAGAGTAGTATGTTTGGCACACAATCTGACCTCGTTCTATGCACGTTAATGTGTCTGCTTATTCACCAGTGATCACTGGATGATTGGGATTTGAAAGAATATTTGCACGGTGAGTAGAAATGGGAAACAGATAGACTCGTTTCACGTAGATACTTGCTAGGTGGCAATTGTTGATCGTGTTTTTGCAAATGAGCATGCGGGTTCCGTTTGGGTAGTTTCAATGTGGTATTGGACATAGTGCGTCTCTTGGTTATCGCTTCTCGGCTCTCTGAGCTAAGATCATGTGTAGTATCTGTTCTTTGCAGTGTAATTTCTGCAACGGTCTCTAAATTGAGACCAATGAAATTACCTGTATTTTTCTACACCGGACGGGTGCTGTGAGCTTGCTCAACCCCGTCCACGGGTCGGCCTCGTATTGCATTACCTCGAGGATTGGCCCACTGATGGAAACAATAGAAGTATTTGGTCCATAGTGGGAAATCCACAAACACGTGGGTCCATGCTTGGCGTGTGTGGGCTGACCATGACCGTGGTAGTCCCTTGCACTTTCTAGAAGATCTAGAATAGTACGAGGCATCAAACACACATGGGTCTTCGCACGAGTACGTAATAAGACACCGGTTCACCATTCCTGTCTATGGTAGGGGGAGATAGATAGGTGGAGAGAGTGAGAGACGGGAAGATATAAATGATCGGAGATAAGAGTAGTATGTTTGGCACACAATCTGACCTCGTTCTATGCACGTTAATGTGTCTGCTTATTCACCAGTGATCACTGGATGATTGGGATTTGAAAGAATATTTGCACGGTGAGTAGAAATGGGAAACAGATAGACTCGTTTCACGTAGATACTTGCTAGGTGGCAATTGTTGATCGTGTTTTTGCAAATGAGCATGCGGGTTCCGTTTGGGTAGTTTCAATGTGGTATTGGACATAGTGCGTCTCTTGGTTATCGCTTCTCGGCTCTCTGAGCTAAGATCATGTGTAGTATCTGTTCTTTGCAGTGTAATTTCTGCAACGGTCTCTAAATTGAGACCAATGAAATTACCTGTATTTTTCTACACCGGACGGGTGCTGTGAGCTTGCTCAACCCCGTCCACGGGTCGGCCTCGTATTGCATTACCTCGAGGATTGGCCCACTGATGGAAACAATAGAAGTATTTGGTCCATAGTGGGAAATCCACAAACACGTGGGTCCATGCTTGGCGTGTGTGGGCTGACCATGACCGTGGTAGTCCCTTGCACTTTCTAGAAGATCTAGAATAGTACGAGGCATCAAACACACATGGGTCTTCGCACGAGTACGTAATAAGACACCGGTTCACCATTCCTGTCTATGGTAGGGGGAGATAGATAGGTGGAGAGAGTGAGAGACGGGAAGATATAAATGATCGGAGATAAGAGTAGTATGTTTGGCACACAATCTGACCTCGTTCTATGCACGTTAATGTGTCTGCTTATTCACCAGTGATCACTGGATGATTGGGATTTGAAAGAATATTTGCACGGTGAGTAGAAATGGGAAACAGATAGACTCGTTTCACGTAGATACTTGCTAGGTGGCAATTGTTGATCGTGTTTTTGCAAATGAGCATGCGGGTTCCGTTTGGGTAGTTTCAATGTGGTATTGGACATAGTGCGTCTCTTGGTTATCGCTTCTCGGCTCTCTGAGCTAAGATCATGTGTAGTATCTGTTCTTTGCAGTGTAATTTCTGCAACGGTCTCTAAATTGAGACCAATGAAATTACCTGTATTTTTCTACACCGGACGGGTGCTGTGAGCTTGCTCAACCCCGTCCACGGGTCGGCCTCGTATTGCATTACCTCGAGGATTGGCCCACTGATGGAAACAATAGAAGTATTTGGTCCATAGTGGGAAATCCACAAACACGTGGGTCCATGCTTGGCGTGTGTGGGCTGACCATGACCGTGGTAGTCCCTTGCACTTTCTAGAAGATCTAGAATAGTACGAGGCATCAAACACACATGGGTCTTCGCACGAGTACGTAATAAGACACCGGTTCACCATTCCTGTCTATGGTAGGGGGAGATAGATAGGTGGAGAGAGTGAGAGACGGGAAGATATAAATGATCGGAGATAAGAGTAGTATGTTTGGCACACAATCTGACCTCGTTCTATGCACGTTAATGTGTCTGCTTATTCACCAGTGATCACTGGATGATTGGGATTTGAAAGAATATTTGCACGGTGAGTAGAAATGGGAAACAGATAGACTCGTTTCACGTAGATACTTGCTAGGTGGCAATTGTTGATCGTGTTTTTGCAAATGAGCATGCGGGTTCCGTTTGGGTAGTTTCAATGTGGTATTGGACATAGTGCGTCTCTTGGTTATCGCTTCTCGGCTCTCTGAGCTAAGATCATGTGTAGTATCTGTTCTTTGCAGTGTAATTTCTGCAACGGTCTCTAAATTGAGACCAATGAAATTACCTGTATTTTTCTACACCGGACGGGTGCTGTGAGCTTGCTCAACCCCGTCCACGGGTCGGCCTCGTATTGCATTACCTCGAGGATTGGCCCACTGATGGAAACAATAGAAGTATTTGGTCCATAGTGGGAAATCCACAAACACGTGGGTCCATGCTTGGCGTGTGTGGGCTGACCATGACCGTGGTAGTCCCTTGCACTTTCTAGAAGATCTAGAATAGTACGAGGCATCAAACACACATGGGTCTTCGCACGAGTACGTAATAAGACACCGGTTCACCATTCCTGTCTATGGTAGGGGGAGATAGATAGGTGGAGAGAGTGAGAGACGGGAAGATATAAATGATCGGAGATAAGAGTAGTATGTTTGGCACACAATCTGACCTCGTTCTATGCACGTTAATGTGTCTGCTTATTCACCAGTGATCACTGGATGATTGGGATTTGAAAGAATATTTGCACGGTGAGTAGAAATGGGAAACAGATAGACTCGTTTCACGTAGATACTTGCTAGGTGGCAATTGTTGATCGTGTTTTTGCAAATGAGCATGCGGGTTCCGTTTGGGTAGTTTCAATGTGGTATTGCCTCGTGTCAGCTTATAGTGGATTATTTTCTCTCTGCGGAGCCGGCTTATACTTCCCGGAGCAGTCCCTTTTCGGCAACATTTATTTCGCCCATTTTTTTAACCTGCATTTGTATAATTGGTACTGGTCAAATGTTGCCCGTTTTATGCTCACTTCTTTCTACCTTATTTGTCCGAGTAATCAATTTATGTTTACCACCTTTCTCCAAATGAGGAGCAGCAGATTAATCATGGTAACACACGTTTTTTGCCAGACACAGATAACAATCGACCACTACTTAAACACTGATGACCCCGTTCACACAGAAGTTCTAGGTCAACATTTTCCTAATAACACACTACAGTCATCGCTCGCAGATAAATAGCAATTGGTGCGGCCGTACAATCTCCGAAATCTTGAAGTGTAAACATTCGTAAAATCTGTGATTTGAATTGTAAAACTCAGTGGGGAAGAATGTTGTGTACTAACAGCTTCTTATCACTGTCCACCCGTAATCCGCATTTCTGTATTTTTTCACATTTTCTATTTCAGGGTATATGCTCAATCTTTTGATCGAATAAAGCCTATATTCTGGGCCTTCTTTCTTCTCACTCTGACGTGATAGTTTGATCGACACAAGATATACAATAAATAGTCGCAATACATAACAGGGTCCAAGAACTTTTAAAGCCGATTAGTATCTTTGCTTCCGTGAAGTGTTCGTGCCTCAAGGATGATGAAATCCTGGAAAACGATGGTCAACTACGCTCTTTATGTTTATTGGTTTTCCTTTTGTTTTCTCTTACTTTTACTCCAGTTCCTAAGAAACGTGCTAAAGTCAGTCATAAAGCATCAAGAACAAGCTTATTGGATGCCGCGTGCTTTCCGTGTTTATATTTTTACGATCTACCTTATGTGGCGCATACTATGTTGCTTTCCAGATGATTATGGGAAGGAAATAATACACCTTAGCTTTTTACACATGTCCTTTCACTCCGCGTGGCTATCCTTTCCCCCTACTGTTTTTGACAAAACGGACAAGGTTATTTAAGTTGAAGCATGCTGTCAAGTTGTCAGATTTGTTGCACACTTACTTAGTCACCGCTATCTACGGCTGTACATACGCTTTCCTTTATCCAGCAATACATACATAAGTGCCTGAAGTGATATATAGAATATATATTTCTTAGTGTCACAAGCTTTTCCATGGATCGATAGGCATGCTCCCCAAAATTTTAGCAATTTGCTACTATTCCCCACGATGGGCTCCATGCATTGATACAATACGTAAATTAAGAAAGGAGTACGTGACAATTAGGTCGAAATCGTCAGACAGGGATATAAGACTGGAGCACTGTTGAGTGAGTCTTTTTCGTTTTGATTCAAAGCAATGAAACTCTTTGAAAGCGACCACTGTATTTCCTGCTTCGTGGTTGACTGATTCACGAAGTGTTGCGTGTTGTTCTACCACCACAGTAATATATTCAGAACTTATCGATACAGTTCCTGACTAAATGAAATAAAGTCGAATTGGAGATAGAGAAAGATTTTGTGACGAAAATTCTGTGCCAGTTTTCGTCTAATTCCCATGTGCAGCAGACGAGTCTGTTAGCAATTTCTCAGTTTGCTTAGCAGTTACAACCGCGTTCAACAAAAGACGCAACAGATGTGCTGTACTAGTACCTGTCTGGAGTCCAGTCGTTCAGTGACTGCAAGAGAAGAAACCCGTATTCGACACCAGGCTTAGGTCAGTGATCTTCATCTCTACAAGATAATTATGCGGAATAATGTTCGTGATAAAACGGTAAATCCATTCAGTGGTTAGCTTAGACAGGCCAGACGAAGAGAGAAAGGGAAGCGTTTGATCAAAAAGCTATGTTGGGTGATGATGAGCAGGAACAAGGAAGTGAAGAATCACAGCCACTTTGCGGGATTGAACCAGTAAAGGGTCAGCCAAAAAGGCTTGACCATTCAGACGCACAGAGACAGACGAACAGTGCACAGTAAGTTGGAAAAAACTCGTATTCCTGTATGCAGACAAAGAGAACATCAGTGTGGAAAGTATACAGATGCTAGCTGAGTAAAAAATTAAGTTCATTTTCCCCCAGAGTAATTCGAGAATAATGTTAAAAATGCACGGGAGGCAGTTGAATTGATGCGGTAAGCAGTTTGGTCCCACTTCGCAGGGATCAACAACAGTGAACAAAATGCTTGCATCTAGCAATATCTTCTTTCCCTCCCTATTAATTAGATGAAGGGGACACGATGGGGAAAAATAGCGATAATAATACAAATGTCTTCGTTAGTTGAGGGATGTGTTGTCCTGGTTTCACTCTCAATATCTTGTGACTCTGAGTTCAACATAACGCATATAGTGTGACGTGAAATAGCTCGGTAAACGTACGGCTGTCAAAAGCCGGAGAAGTCAGTTACTTCGGTTTTCCCTTACACTGCTCCCCTTCTTCTGAAAGCTTCGTCCCAGGAGCCTTCAGAAAACCTCCTTAACTCGACATTTCTAGTTCAATCGCCACTGCGGGTCGGCCTGCTATAGTCTCTTCATGATTCACTTCCGGTTAGCTGACTTGTGTATATGGTGTAAACTGGTTGAAATGCACCACAAACGACGGATTGGAGTCTCAGGTAAACCAGTAATCTTAACCCGTTTCGATTTAGCGCTTTTTCTGCTGATTAACCTCAGATTCCCAACACCCTAAGCCTAACACCAGCTATGTTAAGGCACTAAATAAAATAAAGATAAGAAGGACGTTAAGCTTAACGTCATCCATCTTTTTTCATTGTCATAATGGTGATATCCGAATTATCGGTGAAATAAATCGCCGCAGACATGAAATCTTTTCAGATTACTGGAAGTCAGAGTAATTAGATGCGTAGCTTTTGGAGATCGAGTTAGAGGTACCTAGCGCACATAACTCTGTTCAAATGCTGGATAAAGTGCCATATAACTGCCATTTCTTTTCCTGTAATTCAGTCACAAAAGTCCGTTTAGCCATTTAATTTTAGGGCTTTATTTGTATCAAAATGCACCAGATTTTCTGTTCCATTTCTTTTCGAAGTTTTTGATATGTAAACACTACTATGGATTTGAAATTAAACTGTATTAATATGCTTGTTCGGGTGCAACGGTGAATAAATTAAGATAGGTAATAAAGTGCCCCACCCCCTAGATCGAAAGTCGTCGAGATTGACCAAATTTGTTCGCCCCTCAGAGGTGTTCACTCATGGGAGGGAAATTCAAAGAATAGAGCACAACAAGTTTAGTACTCGAAGCCAAATGGTTAGAGCACACCAAAACTGACGAAAGGTTTAAGTAAGATTAGCGGGTGCACATGGCTTTTGAGACAAATTATGAAACAAACTATTGTCATCAATTTATTTTACCAGAAAAAATTCTCCGACAATGACTTCTTCCTTTGAGGCCTTTCGTATATCGCTAGATTCTTTTTCATCTTTTACTGCTTTGGGCATAAAGTCCACACATGATTCTGTTGTAAATTTTCGCAGCTCCAGTCATACTTTTCACTAGGAACCTTTTCTCCTTTGGCCGTCTCTTCTTCGTCGTCGTCAATTCCGGAGACTAGCATTTCCGCATCTTTGATACGCGTGAGTTTTCGTCTTGTGGGGAAACCATAAGTGACAGGGAAAATGACATACCTATGACTGCGTAAGCTTCTGATGTCAATCCATCTGAAAGCAACTTTATCGGTGCATTATCATTAGTTGGATTATCTGAGCAGTTCACACACATCACATATGAGAGTCATTATTGAGAAATTCCGCAGTTTTCCAAGTACTTGAGAATGGTAGAATTTGCGGCTTTTTGGCAGGCTTGTTTTATCCAACGTGTTGCTTCCAGGAGATTATTCTGGAAAAAGAAACAGAGGTGTTACTTGGCCCACCTGCTGAAACAGAGTCTTTCAGCCAGCACTGTTATCTAGTATGTTGATTACTTGCGTCAGAAGCCTTTTTCTTTAATTCGGTTTCATTTTGTGTTATGCCCGCACCTAAAGACTGAAGTTCTGCTGTTAATTTTGGTGGCAAATAGCCAAAATTCACATTTTTTAATTTTTAATGGGGATGGGCTGAACATTTATGCACCAAGAGAAGCTTGTGTCGTTGCTCCAGGAGCTTTTAATTACTGACTTTCCGAATTCACTTTTGGGGCATGTAGCCAGTCGTCCACTTCCATCGGTTAGCGAATCACTGCAGAGCCAAGTGTACTTGTCCGAAGCGACGTGGACTCCTGTGTTTGCCGATGAATAACGGCTTGAGCTTTTCTCCAGTAGCACTGCATGCGAGCAAAACCGCCACCTTTTCAGTGCTTTCTCGAAAGCCACTACATGAATCACCTTTCACAAACAAGCTGCATATTGGAACGACCCTGAAATAAAGACCAGTCTGATCACCGTTAGAAATGTTCTTCGAATCATAATATTCGCACCAATTAGTAACGCGTACCATCCATACTGGTATACTGTGGTGATTCAGCAGGCATGACACGTGACACGGCCAAGTACACCTCCGCACAGCTACGTACGCTGGGAGCCTTCAACCAATCGGGATGGCCGAGGACAGGCACAGCAAACGCTCGCTGTCATCGGTCAACTAGAAGTCTACCAATTATTTTCTTCCATTTACCATACTCATGCAAAGCTTGAGGTTCCGGCAATTCATCCATAGACTTTGAAAGTATGCTGCTTAGTGTAAGTTCGGGGATCTGCTGGAGACCCAGTTGCGTGATCGCTTATATGCCGGTGTAGATTACTCGGAGCATGGAAGAAAACTATAGCTGAAGTCAGATCTCGCGTTCTTTGAGGCCCGGTCAAGGTGTGAAAAGTTACACGACTTATCCGAAGCGACCGCCGAACATTCCGTAGTTCAATGCCAACACGTTCGTCTCCGTAAATCAACCAGTTCACACCAAACACCTCAACTGAAGACGGCCAAGAAGATGATTCCTGAATGCAAACCGGCGTAAATGAATCGCTGCTTCTTGTGCGGCGAATTTCACCTACTTTTCATCTGCCGCTTCCGTAATGTAGTATTCCGTTCTTGTGGAAAGTTTGGTCATATTCGCAAGGTGTGGCGCCAACCCGAGCGCAGTGTGGTGAGTGCAGCCCTAGGGATCCGAAAAATGATGACCATCCGGCAATTATTCCGATCAATACCTGTACAAGTCAGTCCAGTTCCGGTGGGGCTTGAGACATCGGTTCATAGTGGATACAGGAAGTAGCGAGTCTATTATTCCTAAATCAGAGTTCAACTTGATCCAGCTCAGAGCATCCGTGCAAACCACTGACGTACTCGTTCACGGTGTCACTGGTCATCAACTTCCAATGCTGGGTGAACAGTACTAGTGGTTCGATTGAAGTGTGATTATTATTATTACTCCTGATTTCCGTAGATATCTGGTTAGTTCTGAGTTTGAAGGCCCTGCATGTATTAGACTAATCGATAATCCCCAAAACGACATCTGAGTATCCAGTGGATCAGCTTATTTTCCAGCAGTTGATAGCACAATGTCCCAATACCAAAAGCGGTATGGAGGTTGAATCCGCGAGTTGGAGTCTCTGAAGCTCGAAGATTTTCCGTACGGCCAGAGAAAGGGTGTTCAAGAAGAGGGAATAAGGCGGTGTCATTATGTGTGCAATACATTCCACATGGGCGGCTTCGATTTTGATGAAGACCAAGAATGATAGAGACATCCCGAATTTTCAGTGAATACCGGCTGACTCTGGATCCGCGATAGCCGAGATGCATAACAGCTACTATGGAGCCGAAGGACTTCATACAATGTGTGATTGACATCAAATACTTCTCAAAATTGACCCAAATGATGCATACTTACAAATTTCGTTGCACACGGAGTCTATATCACTAACTACAATTAACACTCCGTCGGGCATGTTCCAGTACAATTTCTTGAGGTTCGGTCTATATATATCCTCCCGGAAATTTCAGACTGCCACTGAAGAGGTGATGCTTGATATCGGTGGGGTGATGGCATGTCCGGACGAAATGCTTGTTTTTGGATCCACAAATTAAGAACATGACCTCCGATAGCAGCAGCCGCAGGTGGAGTTTGTGGAATGAAACATATCGATCAATGCCACTGAGAGCATGTTCTGTGTCACCGCATTACATTTCCTCGATTTCACTGTTAGTGCAAATGGATACTGACCTGACCCAGATCGTTTCAAACCACTGACTGGAAATGAGTCACATAAAGAATAGGCACACATGATCAATCCTTGGATGCTTTCTATATTACTCTCGTCTCATTCCAAGCTTTGCCACCCAGGCCCAACCGTTGTTCCTTGACCAGATATCTGATGTGTGGCTGTGGAACGAGCAATGTGAAAAGACACCTCGCGGTCTTATACAAACTATCGTTGAATGACCGATACTAGCCCCATTCGCGCCATCTAAACTGAACGTGCTCTTAACTTGACTGGTCGGAAATCGGGATAAGAGCAGTTCTGGAACAGGATGGATGCCCGATAATCTGCACCTCGCGTCTTCTCACTACTGCAGAGAGGGGTTATTCCTAAAAGCAGAAGAAATCTTTTACCGTTTTCTAGGGTACTTTGACAGAGCAAGTACTTATTTTGACTGAGATTCACGGTTGCCACGGTCCGCCAAGTCCTTCAGTTCCCACATAATCCAGACAAATCTGTTTCCAAATGCACGACTGCTATGATTCAGCGACGAAGAATTGTCTTGGCTGCCTATAACTATGACATTCCGCATCCGATCGACCGGACAACCCCTCAAGTGGAAATCCTCTCATGATACTCACTATTCGCAGCCACGGAACAAAGCCATTTCATTTCACCGGCTGCTCCTATGTCGAGGGAAGGATAGCGAGAGCAGACAAAAAGGTGTTACTCTTTCGTGGTTTCGGCGATCTGGAATGGGGTGACAACCCGCGGTGAAGTGGAAGTTTCCTCAGTTCTTAGTACTGAGAGAGGAATTCAGCATCCAACCCGACGGGGTATTTCGTCAAGTTGACTGAATTGTTATTCCAACTCCATTGTGCAAGTCATTTGTGGATTTACTGACCATAGGCCACTTCGGAGTGGATAAAATGAATTCACTAGCAAGAGAGAAGTGTTAGTGACCACAATTGGAAATGGATATCTGAGCATCGGCGAATAAGTACGACGCAGGTTTTCACAAAGTCCAGTCGGGGCCAAACCACTGGAATCCGTGGTCCAAAAACTGCATACCGTGACAGAGGGTCCATGTCAACTTCTGCTACCCACTCTCAAACTGATAGCACGTCCTCATACCGAATGATTCGTACTCTAAATGGCTGGATTGTTCCTGAAAAGTGAGTCAGCCGCCTCTTCGGTAATTCAGGTGTTGCGGGCGTGCTCCAGTCGAGCAGTGAGAAACTGTTTGTGCACGTTTCTGTTGAAATCACTGAGGGAACCGAGAGGTGAACATAAGATTCGCCACTTGACACACCAGATGAGTCTGGAAATTTTTTTTAGCACAAGGTCAAATGGCGATTTCTGTCGGTGTGTAGGTATGCCACCCGATGACTGTGTTCGTTCGAATAGGGAGTTCGCTCTTGAGGAGTTTCAGTGGTAAAAACAGTCGGGACTGGGACAGTTTGTTCGCACGGAGTAAGTGACCACTCTTCGGTAGTTTTCTCTAGGGGAAGCATTCCGAGCGCATTGTCCAGGTTCTCTACTGAAATTGATGTTTCGCTCCCTCCTACTGTCTCATCTTTTGGGATGACGTGACAATTTTCGACTTTCAGAAAATATTTCACTTTCCAATAGATAAAGTAACCAGTACAACTAGAAAGACTGTCAGAAAGCCGCTGGAACGAGGTTATCAGTGTTGAATTTTACTGGCGCTAGTGCACATTAGGCGTTGAATGCGCGCAAAAGGATCGATATGTTTGTTTGGATATTTTGGAAGACAGTTCATGCATTTATCTACTAAGTACCAATTGATAGTTTGATGAAAATAGGAGGTAAGCAATCAGACAAAAGCTAAGGTAAAGGGGGAATCAAAAACATGAAATGATTTATCATGCTGTTTCATCTGTTACTGTATCCTGACTAAAGTACGAAGTTTGCTTCATGTGGGTAATATAAGAATCCATCATGTTAATTGATCTCTCAGTGATTGGCGAGTTTCTGATGTCCGAAATCAGTGACCAAGGGACGCGTGTTGTCGAGACTCATGCAGGTTGCCACAGGGAGAACAATAGTTCATAGCAGATTCCAGTCCCAGTGTTTCAAGCTGTCCCACCTGTTCTAGGAAGTAGATATCCCTGCCTCCGAACTACGTTCATATAAAATACGTTGGGTGAACTTAACAGTTTATTGAACAAAATTATTTGACCCGGTTGGTTTCGAAGACGGTTTCTTCTGATTGACTGGTTTCCTTTCTCGATCTATCGATCTACACAGCCGATTTGCTGTGATTTCGTTAAATCCAACCTCGAATTCTATTCTGGAGCGATGATACTTATACATCATGTAACTCACACTGATAGCGTTGGTCTGCCGGAAAACTCAGACTGCGTGTTATCAACTCATTGAACAATTCGTTCACACCCGGTCGGTGATTTTGAGCCACCGACGAGTCCCTTCAAGAATAGTGATTCCGTGGTTCTCAGTGCTTAGATGGGCTTTCACACTCCATGAAAATGCAACATATATTGATTTGCTGACAGTAAACATTAATACCATTTACGCAACGATCATTTTTGCAATCATTTTCATTGCTTTTATCCAAACAACTTTTATTTATGATCTAAAGGTCCCAGTTAGAAACCTGAAAACCATGAACACCGAATTAACTGCTGAAATTATGAAGCTTTTATCACGTTATTGGCTGAAAACAATAATCCTCTGGCATAACTTCTCATGTATACTCTTTTTGAAAACCATGTTCTCCCTCCGCAATGAGCAAAGCCTTGTACACTGGTGAACTCCTTTATTGAGATCAAAATATTTTGTCTTGTATGGAATGGTGTAATCGCTCTCAAAAGATCACCTAATAATAAATTGTTGAGTCATCTTTAGAAGACAAAACAACATTCACCTGTCGAGTCATGCTCACTATAAACCGTCTGATAGTATCTAGTGGGATACGGTGCCTTTCTTCCTTCAAAGCAGTCTTCGACTTTTCTAGAGGCTTGTACGGGCGATTCCGATCCGCTTTTCTCTCAGGGCTATCCCCCAAATATTCGATAGGACTGAGATCAGGTGATCGAGGCGGTCACGGGAGCTTCTTTACACCGTGATGAGCATGAAACTCACATGTGGCAATGGAACGATCTATAGTTGCATTGTAGTCCTTTAAAATGGCTCTGGTAGTTGCGGTCAATAGAGACATGATGTGTCGAACGAGAACTTCTAGGTACATCAGAATATCATCCAGTTTACCCTGTACAAGCGTTTTTTCGATGATATTTTGATTTTTACTGAGGAAGAACGATTCACTAAGTTCTTCAACCTAATGAACACCATGCATCCCAGTCTATCAGTCACATGTGAAACAGAGAGTGGCAGCAGCCTCCTTTTTTAGATATCATGATACAAAAACGTGCAGATGGGACAATTCAGAAGACTATCCATCGTAAAGCAACATGGAGTGGACAATATATTCAGTTCTCCAGTTTCGCTCCAGTTGCCTACAAAAGGGGCTTGGTCAAGACCCTGTTCCACAGAGCGCGAAAAATCTGCAGTGTAGACCAACTGAAAAAGGAAGAAGAGTTCTTATCCCAAACTCTTTGTGCCAATGGATACCCGGAAAAGTTCATTGAGATCCACAAAAGAGAAAGGCCTAAGACCGTACAAGTCGACACGGTCGAGAAGAAACGAGTTACTCTAATGTTGCCATTTAAAGGGGATCATCTGTTCAATCGGATTAGCCATAATTTAAGTGTGCACTAAAGCGCACCTACTTGGTGGCCTCCATTGTGTGCACAGAAACTGTTGACCCACAATGTGCGCCTGCCGTGGTGGTAACCAATCAGGTTTACCGAATGGTTTCCGAGTTTCGCTTGACACTATCTATTCCATTGTTTTGCTCTGTGCTCCATTTGAACACGAAATCGCATGTTTTACGTACGCGACTGAGAACATTAAAAGAAATGCTTGCATCTCGCAATTAATGTCTTCTATCTGTTTTGATGAACTTTCATTGGTCTCAGATGTTTCCAATCACCTCTTCAGAGATTATGCATGAAAAACGGAAGTGCTGTTCCACTGATTCCAATGATCGATTTCCATAGTTCATCCCTCCAAAGGCACCTCAAATTTGCTATCTTCAGAAGCAATTTTCGGTGAATTTCAACCATTAGAGGGACAGGTATGCGTCTTCGTGATCGAAATCCATATTTTTGGAATCGACGATGAACACTTTGTATGGAGACAGAATAGCACCATAGGTTACTGGTCACAGTTGCTGGATGGGACCGAATAAATTCGGAGCTTTTAAATGAGCATTTGAGAGGTCTAGCATCACCTTTGCGAGTTCTCCCGCTTCCTGAGCGTAGAATTTTGAACCCATCTATTTGCACACTGTCGGTTTTGAAAGACCAAAATACTTGGTAACCTTAGGGAGTGACTTCCCTAAATCCTACATTCATATGACAAACAAAGTGGCCTCCTCCTTAGTAAGCACCATTTATGCTCAAATAATAGAAAAAACGCGAGTACTACTTAACTAGAAAGTACGCAAAAGTGTGTTTCTAAACTTCAGACCAAATTTCACGCAAGGCCTGAAGTACAGCTATGTTGTCTTGTATGAAATATTTCGAAATGACCGTTTGGAGCCTCAGGATCATAAGTTGTATAAGGGGGGGGAGGGGGAGGGGGTATAAAGGCGAACAGTGTGCATGCATGCGACATCTAATATAACCAGAATCACGTAACGAACAATTAATGTTCAATAGCCTCCATGTACGAGGTAACTGACTGAGACAGACACATCGACTACAGATAGCCAGGAACGTTTAGCAAAGAGAACAGAGGGCAGCGTGGAATCAGCGAAGTAGATCGATGACATGGCAAACAGACAGTAAGACATCCCGTGTCCAAAATCCAGAATACCTTTGGAGCCAGTGAATCCCGGGCGATGGATCAGTCAGTGGAAAGTTGCTTGAAACATATGGAGCCACACCAACGAATCAGGTCACGCCAAAACGGACAAGAAGGAGGAGACCTTAGGATTAACGGTTAAAACAATCAGCTTTCAAGGAAGGAGTTTCATATGACCACAATAATAGGGAGCAACAGAGATTCAAAAACTGAAAAGGTTCGGAAGCAGAAAGGTCGTCCTTATAGAAATAGATAGTTCAAATATGATATTTCGACGATCCTTATGATATTTTATGACAATCATCAGAAACAACTTTACCTTCAGGCAAAATCAGTCTGTTTGCAGAAAAATTCCCGTGAGAAAAATCCAATGCCAATCGTGATTGTCCTGATCATTCGACCGTGAGAGGGAAAGCCGATAGAACAGAATGAGTTTGAATAGTTAGTCACACATTGACTGTTGCAACAAAAACGATAAAAGCAATAAGAACAAAAATAGGACAGAAACAGATTAGTGAGGCGCCGTTTTACGCTAATGTTCAAAAGCCTTCGGGTGCACAGGAAACGAGTGACATGTAAAGAATAACCAAGTGATAAATTCAACATATCTCCGATCTGTCCGTGATGCGTGATATTACCGAGCTTCTCAAGTGCAATTCTCAAAACACGGAAAAAACCTTCACACACACTTCTACGTTCACATGTGAATAAACAGTGTTCGAACGTAATAATTTCAGTCTACATTCCCGACTTGTTGTATCACTCATATATACCTAAATGAAACGCGTTTTCAAAAATATATAGTAAAGAAAACTCGTCATAGGCCAGACCAATGAAGAAAACTAATGATAAGTATTTTTCGGAAATCAATATTATCATATCAGACAATAAACCTATTGCAAGCATCACGGATGACCCTGTGTCTGGTATTCAACTCTCGATAATACAGATTTGAGCGTGTATACACAAATTTTACCTGCATGCAAATGTGACCGGCGAAAGTCAGGAGGTTCCTCGAGGTGGGCTCTGACCCTCCTGCTCCCGAGGATTCGAATCCTTGCTCCACGGCCACTCCCGTCAACGCCACCGCCGCCGTAGCCGTAGCCGTCGGTCCATTCTCCCAATTGGAAGCCTTGAAGTGGTCACGACACCCTTCCTCAATTACTTTATTGCTATTATATAATGAATCAAATGGAGGTAAATAAAAAAATAGAACAAACAGTGGGCGCGGCAATTGTCCACTAATTTCATTATCAAAGAAAACATAAACGATGGAATTCAATCCTTACTTCGAGAAAAATTTGAACAAACATCTGCCATATCATCCCATTCGAAGAATATTGCAATCGATTCGGTCCAGAGAATTCTTCAATTTGTTTTGCCCCAATTCGTATTTTTTGTTGTATACTTGTTTGTTTAAATCTGGTTATAAATTACTTCTACCGAATAAACCACAAATTTCCATATTCCAATAAACGCCTGAGGTCATTTAAACCAATGCGTCCTCAGCAAGGATACGAAAAAATAACTTATCAAATTCCCACCGAAAATACGATTTTCATTCCACAATAATTTCAAGGAAACTCAGATTAATTGGGAAGATGAAATTGTGTATGTGATCATTAGGATTTCAGATTTGTTCGTTGAATTCAGCAATTGTTCTCGTCGGACATCTATTCAGTCATAACGGTTTCGTGATGTTTTTCCATATCCTGAATGATATTGTAACTTGTTGTTCAATTTTCTTCTGATCAACATCTACTCCAACGGTACTCAAGTCGACTGAGTGTCATAGGCTAAATAAAAAGCAAGATTTATGCAAATTTGAACAAAATCAAATAAATTTCTGTGCAGTTCAATTCATAATCATATGCCAACAGCTTTATGAGTTGACGAAAACTTCATGGAAATTATTTCTTTATTTCTTGTGGTGAGCTGACAGTTTAAAATACAGCTTGTGTCTTACAACAGATCAGCATAAACAAATGATTCACAATACAGAAACTAATCTGAACTCACCACCGAAATCTATAGAATATCATTACAGCTATTCTCCCCCAGCCTGTTGGAATTGGGAAGCAGCAGCGCACACCAATTGAATCTACCCCGGGGACTATTACCCATGGTGAACAATTGTGAGTCGAATATATAACCGTTAGACTTTCCAGTTGGTGAGTCTCAACGGTTCATCGTGCATCAGTGCGGCATGTTCGAAGGAAGTTCCTTGATTTTGAGATAGATGTGAATGGAAATTTTGTAAGCGTCAGTAGCTGGTGGGACAATTTACTCAAAAATTATGAAACATGGAAAATTTAAAATTGCTGTCACTTTGAAAGATAAACACCACAACTGCATTCCACTTGTTTTACTATAATAAGTGAGGACAATTTCGTGAGTAGCACATTTGAAACACCGACTGGAAAACTTTTAGAATCATCAGCCGTCATGATCATTCATGCGGCTAGCGGGAGAAATGAGTGCCGACATCCTGCTGTGCAGTACCTTACTCAACTGTCTAAATTTGATCATCTAAAACATTTTCCTGACATTCTTGTTTTTTGGGATACGTAGAAGCAAATTTATTCCTCTTCCCTGCTCATTCAATTTATTTCATCACAAAATGTCTATTTAACCTAATATTGACATTTAATTTATGGTAGTTTGATCCTACCGGTGCGCTAACCACGATCTGGCGATTTCAATATATGATCAGGCTTTTATTGCACAGCACAACCAGTTTCCAGTTCAAGGGTAGGCTGAGGTTTGGCCCACCATTCACGGCCACAGTCCTGTTGTTTAGACACACTAATTCAACTATTCTGCAAGATCGTATCAGTCTATCCCAGGTATATCGACTTTCAGTGGCAGTGGCGGAGTTTTGCATTAGGACTGTGAACCATCAATTTATTGGTGCATCGATCATACTTTTCGAATGCGTCATTGTCACAACGTTCAGTTGACACGATCTGCCCCACCCAAGCAGTAACTCCCACGAAAATTTGCACTTATCACTGGAAAATTCAGCTCTTCCTTAATGGGTCAGGAAGTAGCACAGAAATTTCGTGTGCAGACAACGAATAGACGTTACCGTGCCAATCACGCGTCACAGAACTGGACGTATCAGAACTGTATCCAAGAAATGTTAGGTACCTTTCTTCTTTCAACAATATTTGTTTTTGTAATTCTGATAGCAAATCATTACAAAAATGTACAAGCTTAGTCATAGCCTGTGAGACTGACTGAATACATCATCACGGCCAACTCTAGAAATTACTTGTCGATAACACTGACAAGACCAATACTATTTAAGGCACACATCGTGTCCGGACATTTGGCCGACAGACATTTGGTTGTACGGACATTTGGTCTCCAGACTTCACGATGACTGAATTACACTACATTCACTCAAGTCCGTCCAATGTCGCACTCTCAGAAAAAATGTTAGGCGTAGTCCGTCACCTTAGCCATTCTCAGGATCTATAGTTTATACAAGGTCATCCAATTATAAAGGCATACATTGATCCCGAATCGGTAAACAGAAAAAGCTTGCGCTTTGCTGTTACGCTTTGCTATTTGATCCGGTTTCGAAGGCAAAGTACAAAAGCATCACAGTCAAATTTGTCTGACTGATATGACCTCACAACAGCTCCACACCGGAATTCCTATAGCCAATGGCTTGAAACTGAAATCGCGAAGTACTGTCTACCAGGACAGTGGCCGGCGAATCTGGAATTCAAGCCTTTGACTTTTTTGAGGCGATAGACGTTTGATTCATCTGACCTCCCCAGTATATGAAACAAATGACTCACCTTGATGATTACACGCCGCAGGCAAAGGAGGAATAGTCACTGGGCTTGTCTGAACCACTGGCTGCCTTCAATAAACATTCCAGCTGTCTTAATGTACAAGCAAAACGCAAGAGGAATCACCTATCGGCTCGCTGATGGATACCGATTGCAGCCATTGGCAAGCAAGCAATCGTCCTTCTCGCCGTAGTATCCTCTAATATAATATCCATCCGCAAGCGCCTGAGTGAGAAAATTTTCCCATCGATGACCACGCATAGCATTTTCGTACGCATTCACCAATAATGATATGGCTTTCACTTTTATTTCATATCACCGATGAGCCTAGTCTGGCTTAATCGTAGTCATCCATCCAATTCTTTTAAATTATTTATTCTGTCTTAAATTTTAATAAATCTGTGTTTCGAGCTACGAAGAGCGCTTGTTGTATGGAATAAGATAACAATGATTTATATGGTCTACCTGAAACGATTAATCGAGTAAATCACTTGTTTTGACCAATCCCGTATGAGAACAGTCTTCGCCAGTGGGGTGCTACTTCTGACAGGATGAGGTTCGTTTGGGCCACAATGGGATCATTATACAGACTGTCAAATTTTGACGGTACCATATTTCAAGGTTGAAATACAACGGAAAAAAGTTTGGATTGGGTTTTTTCTACTTTCTGAGGGTGTAACATCTGACAGACTTGAACGAATATAGTGTAATTTAATCATCGATATGTCCGATGACCCAATGTTCGGCGACGAATATTCCGGGAGCCGGCACAGATAGAGTCCGACAGTACCAAGATCAAATCTACGTCGTTGTTCTTCCAGTCACACCGTTGTGCTCTCCGGAAATTTTGTCATGAGAATTACCGCCCAGTGTCCAATATGTACACGTATTTCAGTAGCCCGGAGATTTGAGATGGGCCATCATAGTCTGACTTGAGCCCGAATATGGTAAAGGGGGCCGACTATGGGATTTCGGTCACCACTGCGATGTGGTTAATCTGCTTCATCAAGCTTAGTAACCGCCTTGTGTAAACGCAGTGATGGAGCGGGCGATGACTGAGATCGGAAACTGAGTTTGGACGAAAAAGGCACACTGATCAGCCCTTTCGATTGTGGCTTTCATAAGACGAATTCAAGCTGGATGCGTTAGTGAAGCCTGAAAGCAGTGTGTGTGTGCCAACGCTGTACAAGCTCTGAGGTTAAGAAAATCTGTTCTGTTCTCAATTTGTCTGTTGCAATGGCTTGATCAAAACTACTGTCATTTGAGACAATGCACCATGTTACATCCGGCGAGAGAATGTATTCATGGAAAGTGAATATTCAGTGGCAAGGCTTTTGAGGATGCCGCCATATTCACAACTGCTCAATCCGACTGAAAAAATATGGAGTACGATGGAAACAAAGTCAAGCTATGCTTGAGTCCCAACTATTCCAGCTTATTGTAAGGGGACCCCGAATGGCTTTTGAGCCGAACCGAATGGCGGACGCAAACCCGAAATACGAGAGTTTCGTGATTCCCGCTCACAGACATTTGTCTTATCGGCTCTTGACCGTGAAGACACGAGAAGATTTTGGGTTTACCTCGAATAGATACTGGCTCCAGTTTCTTTCTTGTCTACATGTTTTGGGACAGTGGATACATCAACACTGAAAATGATTTCAAGTGTATGTGCCTGGACCATCATGTTTCGATGGGCAAGATGGTTGATCGGCCTACCCTGGACGTAAGCACCCACGAAACTCACATCGGCTGGTGTTATGGGACAGTCTTTAGAAACGTGAATACTCATCAAACGATGAAAGAAAGGGCGGAAAGGGTAGCACGTGAAATAAGATTCACCGACTTTGCTGCGAGTAGCGGCTGATCTGCAAGATTCAAATCCCGTTATGGCATTCACGGTTGACTTCTGTACACACTGAGTTATAAGACTATGGAATCCCTACCCCTCATTTTCCCGATTATTTACTGTTCTGTATTCTCTGTGTATTCTCTCTCTCTAACACTGAAATAGTATCTGGTTAAAAGGATCGATTACCCATTGTAATGCAGACTATAAAGCTTGACAGCAAAATGATTTTCATGAGCTAATTAAATTAGGATATATGAATAAAGGGGATGACAGAAGTAAAGGACTCCCTCAACCGGACTTTAATAGTTTCTACCTAAAATGGTGTGCAACCACCGTTCCACTTGATGACTCGACAGAACTTTTCAGCATATTTCTCACAAGACCTCTAGTTATCCCACGGTCAATATTTACCCGTTCTCGCTTGAGAGCGTTTACCAATTCACTCTATGATTGCCAAACAATGGAATCCTTGTACACCTGAAGAGCAAATACGCCCCATGGGTTCTGCCTCGGATTTAGATCTGGGCTACAGGCTGGTCACTGCACGACGTTGATCCTACAGAACAACGGCCAACATGCAGTGCATACATAGTGAACAGAAGCATTATCACGTTGGAATATGGCTTCATTTTATGAACTGCTGGCCAGTAGCTGAAGCGGAAAACGTTTCAGCGTATGAGTATAAGCAGCGGAAAGTTGTATACCCTCAAGCATGGCTGGGTCATTTTGGCTGTCAGCTAAAGCTAACCAAACCATTACTGAACTCTTATCGTTTTTTCTTTGACTGAGAATTCTTCCTTTGCGAATAGCATGCCCGTAATAATTCCAAGCAATCGGTTCACTCAAACTAATTTTCTTCGTAACCAAAGTGAATATTTTCCCACGTGCTTGTCCACGTTGAATGAGTTTTAGTCCATCACAGGTGTTGCTCGTCTTGCAAGGATGTAAGAGTAACGTATCTTTTCACCTGCCAGACAGCATTGAGCATTCTCTGTAACATTCGTTTCGAAACACACGCTCCGAGGAAAACTTCCAACTTCGATATGGGGCACGTGTTACAGAAGGATAGACGAATTAATCTCCACCGGTTCGATTTCGTTAATCTTTTGGACAACCCATCCGCTTTTTAGGCGAAAATTGCTCTTAACTTTCCAGACACCGTCGTAAGACATTTCTCGATCTCTTGCACTGCCAGGAGAGCTCATCAAAACTGATTCACGTTTGATAGAATGCGGATATTTCACCCTTCTAGAAATCCGTTAGTCTATTTCCGCGTGGAATTGGGCAAACGAAACTCGGTGTGAATTCTTCAAGGTATATCCGTGCAACCAACGTCAATGAAGGTTACCTAGGACACCTGGGTGAGTTGCGTGCTTCAGTGAAGGTGAATTGCATGAAAGCGGTAAACACGGCTTTGTCAGTCGCCAAATCCACACACGACGAAATAATTAGCTTGTTGCCAGGATCAATGGCCTGTCTGGTTCAGCGAAAATGTCCCCGAGAGAGCGCATTGGAATAACAGGTAATATACTCATGCTAAAATCGGTTTTTACGTTTTCGGCCTAAAAAAGCACAAGCCGCATTGCTTGGTTGTGAAAATTTGTCATGCTGCAAATTATTGTGCATTCGTTCGTAAACACAAGATAAGACAGCCTTACAGAATGCAGAACCGGAAAAGCGAGGCGATTCATATAATTTTCTCTCACAGTGAATCCGAAAAACTATATACTCCGAACAAAGGAAATTGAAAAGGTTCGGAAGCAGAAAGGTCGTCCTTATAGAAATAGATAGTTCAAATATGATATTTCGACGATCCTTATGATATTTTATGACAATCATCAGAAACAACTTTACCTTCAGGCAAAATCAGTCTGTTTGCAGAAAAATTCCCGTGAGAAAAATCCAATGCCAATCGTGATTGTCCTGATCATTCGACCGTGAGAGGGAAAGCCGATAGAACAGAATGAGTTTGAATAGTTAGTCACACATTGACTGTTGCAACAAAAACGATAAAAGCAATAAGAACAAAAATAGGACAGAAACAGATTAGTGAGGCGCCGTTTTACGCTAATGTTCAAAAGCCTTCGGGTGCACAGGAAACGAGTGACATGTAAAGAATAACCAAGTGATAAATTCAACATATCTCCGATCTGTCCGTGATGCGTGATATTACCGAGCTTCTCAAGTGCAATTCTCAAAACACGGAAAAAACCTTCACACACACTTCTACGTTCACATGTGAATAAACAGTGTTCGAACGTAATAATTTCAGTCTACATTCCCGACTTGTTGTATCACTCATATATACCTAAATGAAACGCGTTTTCAAAAATATATAGTAAAGAAAACTCGTCATAGGCCAGACCAATGAAGAAAACTAATGATAAGTATTTTTCGGAAATCAATATTATCATATCAGACAATAAACCTATTGCAAGCATCACGGATGACCCTGTGTCTGGTATTCAACTCTCGATAATACAGATTTGAGCGTGTATACACAAATTTTACCTGCATGCAAATGTGACCGGCGAAAGTCAGGAGGTTCCTCGAGGTGGGCTCTGACCCTCCTGCTCCCGAGGATTCGAATCCTTGCTCCACGGCCACTCCCGTCAACGCCACCGCCGCCGTAGCCGTAGCCGTCGGTCCATTCTCCCAATTGGAAGCCTTGAAGTGGTCACGACACCCTTCCTCAATTACTTTATTGCTATTATATAATGAATCAAATGGAGGTAAATAAAAAAATAGAACAAACAGTGGGCGCGGCAATTGTCCACTAATTTCATTATCAAAGAAAACATAAACGATGGAATTCAATCCTTACTTCGAGAAAAATTTGAACAAACATCTGCCATATCATCCCATTCGAAGAATATTGCAATCGATTCGGTCCAGAGAATTCTTCAATTTGTTTTGCCCCAATTCGTATTTTTTGTTGTATACTTGTTTGTTTAAATCTGGTTATAAATTACTTCTACCGAATAAACCACAAATTTCCATATTCCAATAAACGCCTGAGGTCATTTAAACCAATGCGTCCTCAGCAAGGATACGAAAAAATAACTTATCAAATTCCCACCGAAAATACGATTTTCATTCCACAATAATTTCAAGGAAACTCAGATTAATTGGGAAGATGAAATTGTGTATGTGATCATTAGGATTTCAGATTTGTTCGTTGAATTCAGCAATTGTTCTCGTCGGACATCTATTCAGTCATAACGGTTTCGTGATGTTTTTCCATATCCTGAATGATATTGTAACTTGTTGTTCAATTTTCTTCTGATCAACATCTACTCCAACGGTACTCAAGTCGACTGAGTGTCATAGGCTAAATAAAAAGCAAGATTTATGCAAATTTGAACAAAATCAAATAAATTTCTGTGCAGTTCAATTCATAATCATATGCCAACAGCTTTATGAGTTGACGAAAACTTCATGGAAATTATTTCTTTATTTCTTGTGGTGAGCTGACAGTTTAAAATACAGCTTGTGTCTTACAACAGATCAGCATAAACAAATGATTCACAATACAGAAACTAATCTGAACTCACCACCGAAATCTATAGAATATCATTACAGCTATTCTCCCCCAGCCTGTTGGAATTGGGAAGCAGCAGCGCACACCAATTGAATCTACCCCGGGGACTATTACCCATGGTGAACAATTGTGAGTCGAATATATAACCGTTAGACTTTCCAGTTGGTGAGTCTCAACGGTTCATCGTGCATCAGTGCGGCATGTTCGAAGGAAGTTCCTTGATTTTGAGATAGATGTGAATGGAAATTTTGTAAGCGTCAGTAGCTGGTGGGACAATTTACTCAAAAATTATGAAACATGGAAAATTTAAAATTGCTGTCACTTTGAAAGATAAACACCACAACTGCATTCCACTTGTTTTACTATAATAAGTGAGGACAATTTCGTGAGTAGCACATTTGAAACACCGACGAATAAGGAGTATGCTAAGGCAAGCAAAATGCCGTACTGAAATACCTGATTTGTGAATGTTCGACATTTCATACAAATGCAAATGGGCAAATTGAATGGGGCAATTGCAAACTGATGTGGATCTGCGTGCAAAGAGCGCTTTGCAAATTTGTGTTGATTTTGTGGAAGGTCGCCTTCAGTTCATGGTCAGTTCGTTTTACCTACATTGCACGTAATCTTCTCTTTCAAGTCAGGAAGAAGAACGCGATGGATACGAAGTCAATAATTAGAACTCTTTGAAAAGTAACGTTCACTTTCTGAATTAACAGAATGACAAACACAATGAATATGAAAATGGGCCGTGGCCAACCAAAGAATGTCGAATGGCGAAGTGACCGGAAGTTCGAGGTCCACTTTCCTCAGTGTTGACTGCTTGGTCACCACGGCCTTTAGAATGATTGTTTTCCACCAAAATTCAACGTAAATTGAAGCAAGCACCGTTGATAAAGAAATGATCAAAACCATTATTGAGACTAGCACATAGTCAATCTTATTAGAGGTGCAGGAAAAAATATTACTGGGTTTGCTATACCACTTCAAATTGATGTACGAGTCAACGCCATCACCTCTTTTCTTAGTGGAATTCTGCCTATTCTGTGGAATTACGAATGATTCTCCGTTCCGAATACAGAATAATCCACGTGAACATTAGATCAGGTTTCCTGAAGACATACACTACGCGTCTCGCGAAAGGCACGAGCTACTCTTGGACCTGTCATATAATCCGATGGTGTGCGACTAAGGCATACATGTCATCAGGCTCTGTTGCTTTTTCTCACATGATGGCTCCGATTTGCATCGTCATTAATTGACGATAGGTGACTAGGGACTTGACGGAAAATCTTCTATTGATATCATAAATTATTTTGAATAGTTTCGAGAAGACAGCATGGTCGTAAAGGACTGTGTCAACAAAATAACCCCGACGAGAAAGGATCAGACTTGTGGCCCAGCCGTTCAAGGGTGAAATCGTTAACTGAAGCTTCGCGTGAAAGGTAAAACTAAAATCAATTTCCAAAAATAATAGTTTCCTTGAGATGAAGGACAGACTTGTTCGCATAAGGGGGAAAATACGGGTTTCACACCTGAAGTCAAAGTATAAAAGCTCATTCAGAATAATCTCCATGAAAATTCCATGATCACGAAACAGTCACCCATGGTTTGCGGGCAGATAATTACAGACAGCTTGTTCGATCAGTAAAAGCCATTTCTTAGAAAAAGAGAGTTGTGCACAACCCGAATCTTTGTAACTTCCCGTTTTGGCTGACTCATTTTCCTGAATTCGAAAAATACACTCATAGACATTTACCAACACCGTAAAATCGTAACTGTATTTGTCATAAGATGAGGTTACCTGAAACAAGCGGAATCTTGAATTCGTTGTTCTCAATGTCACAGTGAGTATCCTCAGTGAAATGTCAGTTTGTCCAGAACAAGTCATAAATCATTCAATGCGCTGCCATATTCAGAAAACAAGTATGTGTGTTGCTAGGTAAACAGTCACTGAATACATGGTTCTATGGGAAGTAGCTCATGACTGGAATAAATAGTGACAAATATGTCCTTGGTAAAGTATATCCGTCTTTTTAACTTTACCTACAGTTATCCGATTAGACTAATTTGTCTAATATTCCAGAGAGTGGATGATCGGCAAAAAGGTCGCTGTTATCAAAATAACTAGTGAAGAACAAACTAAAATCTTGCAATGAGGCATAACTCTAATTTTTCTTTGAGGCTAGCACCACAACGCTTGGAGGGCCCAGGTTACTCCTTCCATGGTTCATTCCTACCCTTTCTTGTACCGTTGAGAAACGATAATCCTAATGTCATTGTAGGATACTTTATTGATGCGTCCATGTACCCACTCTCATCCTTTATTCCCAATGAAATTCCCATTGCCCCGAACCGTTGTGGTTCATAGTTGGATTACATCCTAACTAATCATCCAGACCTCTTTACCGTCAGACTTAGTGCGCCCCTTAGTACTAATGATCATGGCATATTACATCTTCGTCCAAAAATACTCTCGAAACATGGTCACTTATCCCACACACAAGCTAAACAGATGCGTTCTTCTCATCGGAACTTATCTAAAGACAACCTACCACTGTTCAGCCGATGTTTGTTTCCCGTCACCTCTTGGCTACAATACAAATTTAGCTATTCTATTTCCATGCATTTTGACACTTTCTATCCCACCAAAATGGTTTGCTTCCATTTAGGAAGAGTGGCCTCACCTTATCTCAAAAGGTTACGCGGAAAGAAGGAGTTAGCCTATAAAACGCTCCACTCAACTGAGGTCAGTAGACTTTCAAGCCCGATTGAAAAATAAATCAAACGTCTGAACTTTATATTCTCCCAACAGTTTCTGCAATCCAGAAGCATCAAAGACAGATGGCAAGTGTTCAAACTACTCTGTGGCCAGAAGAATAGTCTCCCCTCTGATGGTATGGATGCTGACCATCTGTGAACGTGCTCAGCTAATGTGATAATAGTAAGAGTGATAAAAATAATAATAGGAATGAATAACAACTATAAATGTTGCGTATATACTTTGGTCCAGGGTGATCTTTGTGAAAGATGCCTTGGTGTACTAGGTTACGCGGTTGTAGTATATTACAGAAAATAACGGAATGTATGAAAACACCTATGAACTGTAATACATTCACCTTTGTTAGCAATGTGAAAGTGAAGAAATTTATTAAGTACCTATGAATCCAGAAAGAATGTTTCGTCAGAAAAGAGTTAATAACCCGAGTCAATCAATTTTATGATAAACACGTTTCCATTTACGTTGAATTTTGGTGGAAAAAGTTCATTCTATAGGCGGTGGTGACCAAGCAGTCAACACTGAGGAAAGTGGACCTCGAACTTCCGGTCACTTCGCCATTCGACATTCTTTGGTTGGCCACGGCCCATTTTCATATTCATTGTGTTTGTCATTCTGTTAATTCAGAAAGTGAACGTTACTTTTCAAAGAGTTCTAATTATTGACTTCGTATCCATCGCGTTCTTCTTCCTGACTTGAAAGAGAAGATTACGTGCAATGTAGGTAAAACGAACTGACCATGAACTGAAGGCGACCTTCCACAAAATCAACACAAATTTGCAAAGCGCTCTTTGCACGCAGGTCCACATCAGTTTGCAATTGCCCCATTCAATTTGCCCATTTGCATTTGTATGAAATGTCGAACATTCACAAATCAGGTATTTCAGTACGGCATTTTGCTTGCCTTAGCATACTCCTTATTCGTCGGTGTTTCAAATGTGCTACTCACGAAATTGTCCTCACTTATTATAGTAAAACAAGTGGAATGCAGTTGTGGTGTTTATCTTTCAAAGTGACAGCAATTTTAAATTTTCCATGTTTCATAATTTTTGAGTAAATTGTCCCACCAGCTACTGACGCTTACAAAATTTCCATTCACATCTATCTCAAAATCAAGGAACTTCCTTCGAACATGCCGCACTGATGCACGATGAACCGTTGAGACTCACCAACTGGAAAGTCTAACGGTTATATATTCGACTCACAATTGTTCACCATGGGTAATAGTCCCCGGGGTAGATTCAATTGGTGTGCGCTGCTGCTTCCCAATTCCAACAGGCTGGGGGAGAATAGCTGTAATGATATTCTATAGATTTCGGTGGTGAGTTCAGATTAGTTTCTGTATTGTGAATCATTTGTTTATGCTGATCTGTTGTAAGACACAAGCTGTATTTTAAACTGTCAGCTCACCACAAGAAATAAAGAAATAATTTCCATGAAGTTTTCGTCAACTCATAAAGCTGTTGGCATATGATTATGAATTGAACTGCACAGAAATTTATTTGATTTTGTTCAAATTTGCATAAATCTTGCTTTTTATTTAGCCTATGACACTCAGTCGACTTGAGTACCGTTGGAGTAGATGTTGATCAGAAGAAAATTGAACAACAAGTTACAATATCATTCAGGATATGGAAAAACATCACGAAACCGTTATGACTGAATAGATGTCCGACGAGAACAATTGCTGAATTCAACGAACAAATCTGAAATCCTAATGATCACATACACAATTTCATCTTCCCAATTAATCTGAGTTTCCTTGAAATTATTGTGGAATGAAAATCGTATTTTCGGTGGGAATTTGATAAGTTATTTTTTCGTATCCTTGCTGAGGACGCATTGGTTTAAATGACCTCAGGCGTTTATTGGAATATGGAAATTTGTGGTTTATTCGGTAGAAGTAATTTATAACCAGATTTAAACAAACAAGTATACAACAAAAAATACGAATTGGGGCAAAACAAATTGAAGAATTCTCTGGACCGAATCGATTGCAATATTCTTCGAATGGGATGATATGGCAGATGTTTGTTCAAATTTTTCTCGAAGTAAGGATTGAATTCCATCGTTTATGTTTTCTTTGATAATGAAATTAGTGGACAATTGCCGCGCCCACTGTTTGTTCTATTTTTTTATTTACCTCCATTTGATTCATTATATAATAGCAATAAAGTAATTGAGGAAGGGTGTCGTGACCACTTCAAGGCTTCCAATTGGGAGAATGGACCGACGGCTACGGCTACGGCGGCGGTGGCGTTGACGGGAGTGGCCGTGGAGCAAGGATTCGAATCCTCGGGAGCAGGAGGGTCAGAGCCCACCTCGAGGAACCTCCTGACTTTCGCCGGTCACATTTGCATGCAGGTAAAATTTGTGTATACACGCTCAAATCTGTATTATCGAGAGTTGAATACCAGACACAGGGTCATCCGTGATGCTTGCAATAGGTTTATTGTCTGATATGATAATATTGATTTCCGAAAAATACTTATCATTAGTTTTCTTCATTGGTCTGGCCTATGACGAGTTTTCTTTACTATATATTTTTGAAAACGCGTTTCATTTAGGTATATATGAGTGATACAACAAGTCGGGAATGTAGACTGAAATTATTACGTTCGAACACTGTTTATTCACATGTGAACGTAGAAGTGTGTGTGAAGGTTTTTTCCGTGTTTTGAGAATTGCACTTGAGAAGCTCGGTAATATCACGCATCACGGACAGATCGGAGATATGTTGAATTTATCACTTGGTTATTCTTTACATGTCACTCGTTTCCTGTGCACCCGAAGGCTTTTGAACATTAGCGTAAAACGGCGCCTCACTAATCTGTTTCTGTCCTATTTTTGTTCTTATTGCTTTTATCGTTTTTGTTGCAACAGTCAATGTGTGACTAACTATTCAAACTCATTCTGTTCTATCGGCTTTCCCTCTCACGGTCGAATGATCAGGACAATCACGATTGGCATTGGATTTTTCTCACGGGAATTTTTCTGCAAACAGACTGATTTTGCCTGAAGGTAAAGTTGTTTCTGATGATTGTCATAAAATATCATAAGGATCGTCGAAATATCATATTTGAACTATCTATTTCTATAAGGACGACCTTTCTGCTTCCGAACCTTTTCAATTTCCTTTGTTCGGAGTATATAGTTTTTCGGATTCACTGTGAGAGAAAATTATATGAATCGCCTCGCTTTTCCGGTTCTGCATTCTGTAAGGCTGTCTTATCTTGTGTTTACGAACGAATGCACAATAATTTGCAGCATGACAAATTTTCACAACCAAGCAATGCGGCTTGTGCTTTTTTAGGCCGAAAACGTAAAAACCGATTTTAGCATGAGTATATTACCTGTTATTCCAATGCGCTCTCTCGGGGACATTTTCGCTGAACCAGACAGGCCATTGATCCTGGCAACAAGCTAATTATTTCGTCGTGTGTGGATTTGGCGACTGACAAAGCCGTGTTTACCGCTTTCATGCAATTCACCTTCACTGAAGCACGCAACTCACCCAGGTGTCCTAGGTAACCTTCATTGACGTTGGTTGCACGGATATACCTTGAAGAATTCACACCGAGTTTCGTTTGCCCAATTCCACGCGGAAATAGACTAACGGATTTCTAGAAGGGTGAAATATCCGCATTCTATCAAACGTGAATCAGTTTTGATGAGCTCTCCTGGCAGTGCAAGAGATCGAGAAATGTCTTACGACGGTGTCTGGAAAGTTAAGAGCAATTTTCGCCTAAAAAGCGGATGGGTTGTCCAAAAGATTAACGAAATCGAACCGGTGGAGATTAATTCGTCTATCCTTCTGTAACACGTGCCCCATATCGAAGTTGGAAGTTTTCCTCGGAGCGTGTGTTTCGAAACGAATGTTACAGAGAATGCTCAATGCTGTCTGGCAGGTGAAAAGATACGTTACTCTTACATCCTTGCAAGACGAGCAACACCTGTGATGGACTAAAACTCATTCAACGTGGACAAGCACGTGGGAAAATATTCACTTTGGTTACGAAGAAAATTAGTTTGAGTGAACCGATTGCTTGGAATTATTACGGGCATGCTATTCGCAAAGGAAGAATTCTCAGTCAAAGAAAAAACGATAAGAGTTCAGTAATGGTTTGGTTAGCTTTAGCTGACAGCCAAAATGACCCAGCCATGCTTGAGGGTATACAACTTTCCGCTGCTTATACTCATACGCTGAAACGTTTTCCGCTTCAGCTACTGGCCAGCAGTTCATAAAATGAAGCCATATTCCAACGTGATAATGCTTCTGTTCACTATGTATGCACTGCATGTTGGCCGTTGTTCTGTAGGATCAACGTCGTGCAGTGACCAGCCTGTAGCCCAGATCTAAATCCGAGGCAGAACCCATGGGGCGTATTTGCTCTTCAGGTGTACAAGGATTCCATTGTTTGGCAATCATAGAGTGAATTGGTAAACGCTCTCAAGCGAGAACGGGTAAATATTGACCGTGGGATAACTAGAGGTCTTGTGAGAAATATGCTGAAAAGTTCTGTCGAGTCATCAAGTGGAACGGTGGTTGCACACCATTTTAGGTAGAAACTATTAAAGTCCGGTTGAGGGAGTCCTTTACTTCTGTCATCCCCTTTATTCATATATCCTAATTTAATTAGCTCATGAAAATCATTTTGCTGTCAAGCTTTATAGTCTGCATTACAATGGGTAATCGATCCTTTTAACCAGATACTATTTCAGTGTTAGAGAGAGAGAATACACAGAGAATACAGAACAGTAAATAATCGGGAAAATGAGGGGTAGGGATTCCATAGTCTTATAACTCAGTGTGTACAGAAGTCAACCGTGAATGCCATAACGGGATTTGAATCTTGCAGATCAGCCGCTACTCGCAGCAAAGTCGGTGAATCTTATTTCACGTGCTACCCTTTCCGCCCTTTCTTTCATCGTTTGATGAGTATTCACGTTTCTAAAGACTGTCCCATAACACCAGCCGATGTGAGTTTCGTGGGTGCTTACGTCCAGGGTAGGCCGATCAACCATCTTGCCCATCGAAACATGATGGTCCAGGCACATACACTTGAAATCATTTTCAGTGTTGATGTATCCACTGTCCCAAAACATGTAGACAAGAAAGAAACTGGAGCCAGTATCTATTCGAGGTAAACCCAAAATCTTCTCGTGTCTTCACGGTCAAGAGCCGATAAGACAAATGTCTGTGAGCGGGAATCACGAAACTCTCGTATTTCGGGTTTGCGTCCGCCATTCGGTTCGGCTCAAAAGCCATTCGGGGTCCCCTTACAATAAGCTGGAATAGTTGGGACTCAAGCATAGCTTGACTTTGTTTCCATCGTACTCCATATTTTTTCAGTCGGATTGAGCAGTTGTGAATATGGCGGCATCCTCAAAAGCCTTGCCACTGAATATTCACTTTCCATGAATACATTCTCTCGCCGGATGTAACATGGTGCATTGTCTCAAATGACAGTAGTTTTGATCAAGCCATTGCAACAGACAAATTGAGAACAGAACAGATTTTCTTAACCTCAGAGCTTGTACAGCGTTGGCACACACACACTGCTTTCAGGCTTCACTAACGCATCCAGCTTGAATTCGTCTTATGAAAGCCACAATCGAAAGGGCTGATCAGTGTGCCTTTTTCGTCCAAACTCAGTTTCCGATCTCAGTCATCGCCCGCTCCATCACTGCGTTTACACAAGGCGGTTACTAAGCTTGATGAAGCAGATTAACCACATCGCAGTGGTGACCGAAATCCCATAGTCGGCCCCCTTTACCATATTCGGGCTCAAGTCAGACTATGATGGCCCATCTCAAATCTCCGGGCTACTGAAATACGTGTACATATTGGACACTGGGCGGTAATTCTCATGACAAAATTTCCGGAGAGCACAACGGTGTGACTGGAAGAACAACGACGTAGATTTGATCTTGGTACTGTCGGACTCTATCTGTGCCGGCTCCCGGAATATTCGTCGCCGAACATTGGGTCATCGGACATATCGATGATTAAATTACACTATATTCGTTCAAGTCTGTCAGATGTTACACCCTCAGAAAGTAGAAAAAACCCAATCCAAACTTTTTTCCGTTGTATTTCAACCTTGAAATATGGTACCGTCAAAATTTGACAGTCTGTATAATGATCCCATTGTGGCCCAAACGAACCTCATCCTGTCAGAAGTAGCACCCCACTGGCGAAGACTGTTCTCATACGGGATTGGTCAAAACAAGTGATTTACTCGATTAATCGTTTCAGGTAGACCATATAAATCATTGTTATCTTATTCCATACAACAAGCGCTCTTCGTAGCTCGAAACACAGATTTATTAAAATTTAAGACAGAATAAATAATTTAAAAGAATTGGATGGATGACTACGATTAAGCCAGACTAGGCTCATCGGTGATATGAAATAAAAGTGAAAGCCATATCATTATTGGTGAATGCGTACGAAAATGCTATGCGTGGTCATCGATGGGAAAATTTTCTCACTCAGGCGCTTGCGGATGGATATTATATTAGAGGATACTACGGCGAGAAGGACGATTGCTTGCTTGCCAATGGCTGCAATCGGTATCCATCAGCGAGCCGATAGGTGATTCCTCTTGCGTTTTGCTTGTACATTAAGACAGCTGGAATGTTTATTGAAGGCAGCCAGTGGTTCAGACAAGCCCAGTGACTATTCCTCCTTTGCCTGCGGCGTGTAATCATCAAGGTGAGTCATTTGTTTCATATACTGGGGAGGTCAGATGAATCAAACGTCTATCGCCTCAAAAAAGTCAAAGGCTTGAATTCCAGATTCGCCGGCCACTGTCCTGGTAGACAGTACTTCGCGATTTCAGTTTCAAGCCATTGGCTATAGGAATTCCGGTGTGGAGCTGTTGTGAGGTCATATCAGTCAGACAAATTTGACTGTGATGCTTTTGTACTTTGCCTTCGAAACCGGATCAAATAGCAAAGCGTAACAGCAAAGCGCAAGCTTTTTCTGTTTACCGATTCGGGATCAATGTATGCCTTTATAATTGGATGACCTTGTATAAACTATAGATCCTGAGAATGGCTAAGGTGACGGACTACGCCTAACATTTTTTCTGAGAGTGCGACATTGGACGGACTTGAGTGAATGTAGTGTAATTCAGTCATCGTGAAGTCTGGAGACCAAATGTCCGTACAACCAAATGTCTGTCGGCCAAATGTCCGGACACGATGTGTGCCTTAAATAGTATTGGTCTTGTCAGTGTTATCGACAAGTAATTTCTAGAGTTGGCCGTGATGATGTATTCAGTCAGTCTCACAGGCTATGACTAAGCTTGTACATTTTTGTAATGATTTGCTATCAGAATTACAAAAACAAATATTGTTGAAAGAAGAAAGGTACCTAACATTTCTTGGATACAGTTCTGATACGTCCAGTTCTGTGACGCGTGATTGGCACGGTAACGTCTATTCGTTGTCTGCACACGAAATTTCTGTGCTACTTCCTGACCCATTAAGGAAGAGCTGAATTTTCCAGTGATAAGTGCAAATTTTCGTGGGAGTTACTGCTTGGGTGGGGCAGATCGTGTCAACTGAACGTTGTGACAATGACGCATTCGAAAAGTATGATCGATGCACCAATAAATTGATGGTTCACAGTCCTAATGCAAAACTCCGCCACTGCCACTGAAAGTCGATATACCTGGGATAGACTGATACGATCTTGCAGAATAGTTGAATTAGTGTGTCTAAACAACAGGACTGTGGCCGTGAATGGTGGGCCAAACCTCAGCCTACCCTTGAACTGGAAACTGGTTGTGCTGTGCAATAAAAGCCTGATCATATATTGAAATCGCCAGATCGTGGTTAGCGCACCGGTAGGATCAAACTACCATAAATTAAATGTCAATATTAGGTTAAATAGACATTTTGTGATGAAATAAATTGAATGAGCAGGGAAGAGGAATAAATTTGCTTCTACGTATCCCAAAAAACAAGAATGTCAGGAAAATGTTTTAGATGATCAAATTTAGACAGTTGAGTAAGGTACTGCACAGCAGGATGTCGGCACTCATTTCTCCCGCTAGCCGCATGAATGATCATGACGGCTGATGATTCTAAAAGTTTTCCAGAATGATAATAGATACTTATAAATATCTCGACCGATTCGTCTTGGGTTTACGAGACGTCCAGTGTTCCACGTGTACTGACAGGAGGTGAATTAGGGTTAGAATAATTATATGCTAATGTTTACCTATTCATCGTAGGTACAAAACCCTGGAATTTGGAGTATCCGTCATTGTGGTCTCTAAAGAACTGGATATCACGTAGCATAGTGATGTATGATTCACAGCCATGCTTTTCAGGTAGAAGACTCCCGGTTATGTGTTGCTAATCGAAGACTGACAGCTATTCTAGAGTAGTTCGTTTAGCAGTTAATGGGAAAGTTCTATAGTACAACAGACCTAAGAGAATATACTAGTCACGTGTCCAGTAGGCACTTTAATAGCACGGACTCCAAGTCTATACAAGTTAGCTATAGTCTCACGTAATGAGGTTTGAGAAATTACTTATTGGCAACTAAATTTATGTGAGGATATCTTTTAATTTCTATCCTTCATATCTGATGGAATGGTTTCCGTTGTTCTTAAATGCGATCAGGTCATCTTGGCTGATGCTACCCACCAAGTAAACTGTGGAGGCTGTGTGTTGTGGTGTAAGATGGTAGTGGACTAAACCGGCTTAAGTCCTAGTATCCTGTGAGCATCGCTGCCCAATGAAATCAGTGAAGGCTACGGGTGAGCAGTAGGTGTCTGGCATGATAACCTACCTGAAACTAGGCAGTGCAAGACAACGTTAGTAGACAATAGTCTCGCTCAGTTCACTGGGTTCGTGATTCACTATCCTGAAGTCCGCGTAGTGTGCTGCAGATGCCATACCTTGCTAGATGAGCGAAAGCAGCGCATGTCAAAGGAAAATAAATATTGTGTTTTCCAGTAGATGTTCAAGAAGTTATTCGCAGAGTATTCCTTTGAACTTCTCCGTACAGGTACCGAACCTCGTAAGTCGGAGGCAAGCGGTTACTCATTCAGAAAGTGGTTGCCGTATAGGAATTTTTGGGCTGGTTGCCACGTAAAGCTAATGTAGACTTGGGGTAATTTGACAACGAATCAAGTAGACGCAGAAAACAGGCATCTTAAAATTTGGGTTTCACGTAGATCAACCTTGTTACAGGTTTGAGAAATAATTATGCAGAGGGTAGCATCTTTGAAGGAAGTTTGGCGTATTAGACTCGCTAAGGACTAAATCTCTGTATGCAAGATCCGTAATGTGGCACAAGGGCTGAAACCCTTGTTTGTCAAACTAACAGTGTTTGCCCGAGGAGTTCTCATTCACCACCTGTAAATTGCAACGATTTCTGGTACATCGTGGTTATTGTCAAACATTCAAGGTTTTTCCGCCAGGGTTATTTGTGACAGTGCTCCGCACAGCGACTGTTCGTTCAGTCATCGTGACACAATCATTTCACAAAAATTTACATTCACAATCACCCCCAGGTTCGGAAACTACGGAAAAGTGAGGATATATGTAGGGACTTTGGCGTTGGTTATGTAAGTTTTGGCAAGAAAACTGCAAACGGCTAGATCTCAACCAAGTTTTCTTCCTGGCTTAACTGGCTTATGGTCAATCGTTATACTGTACCACGAGCACCCTGAATAAAAAGGCATAGAACGGATAGCACGTTAGTCGGATATACCAAGTATTTTTGGCCGAAAAAAGGAGATTAGAAAAGTAGTTACGGAAAGTCCCACAACTTCCGTTATAGTAGACGATGATATTCTACTGTCTGTAGCGCCGAAAAAGATTTAGCCATAAGACAGGGTACAACATATGAAAGGACACCACGGACAGAGTTGCCGTTTACTGAAGAAGATGACTTCGAAGTTATAGGAAAACCTTTGCTTTATGTCCAGTTCAGTCAACGTCGGACAAAAATAGCCAACCCATTCCGCTTGAAAAACAAGAGACGAAAACTAGACAGGCTGCAGTCTCCAGTGGACAAGAAGACAAGTAATTATGTGTGCGTTGGCTATTAACAAAGGCTCTATTCAGATCCCCGACTTTCTGACTTCTGCCATATTGGCACTGTTGTCTTTGTTAGTGAATTTTTAAATGGAGTGATCCGCTTTAGTCGTCAAGGTGTGGGTTCTTTGTGTTGTGAGCAGGTTGTGAGCAACCAAATTGGTGTTCGAATAATGTAAGTGTAGAATCCTGTTAATGCTCTTACTGAGGATTTGTGTTCACGGAGTTTTCAATTTTTATTGTTTCAGACTAAATACAAGCAACCCCTCATGAAGGAACACTAATTCTCGCGTACTACAAGTGCTGGAGTCTTCTTTTTCATTCATGGGACGTGAACAGGCAAATGGTCTATCATAGGATTTAAGTGTGAGAAGTAAGGGAGGTAGGTCTACTGGCGTTAACACGGTGACATCTAAAGGGTCAACGTATTCAGGCAAGTAGAAGTACATTTACCAAACATTTGGTCATTTCTAGCCTAATGGGCGGGCCACAAACACGGACTTTCATTTAAGAATGAGTATAGAAACCTCTATGTCGTCTAAGATAAAATACTCAACACAATGAAACCATAGAATCAAAGACTAAGGTTTCGAAACTCGGTAGAATTAGAAACCGTTCATATATATATATATATATATATATATATTTATATATATATATATATATTTATATAGGAAATTAAAATAGGTAATTATAATCACCGGGTTTCACAGTAAACATTTTCCAGATACACCCAGAAATGTTGTTAGATCAGTTTCAGAATTTTTCAAACTATCTGCCTTGAAAAAGGTATATATTTTATAACAAACGTTTACCTTTTAGCAGATACGAACTAAAACGTTGGTAGATCAATGTCAGTTTTTTTGCTCAAACTTAGCCGGGTGAAATCAGCTTTAACCTTGCTCTCGGGTGAGTGTTCAAATGTCACTTTGACAGTTTCATACAGTTAGCGCAGTTAACGATTGGTTTTTCAGTCACTCGCTCAATCAGTAGACATAACACATACAATAAAGGGGTATGAAGGTGGAGGCGATTGGAATTCGTTATCTACAACACTTGTTAACAAGAAACCGGTGATGACCTGGATCAGCCGACACAATGAACGGCCTTCTCGCGTCATGAGCACTCGCTATTTGGATGTAGCTCAGCAAGTTCGTACCAAATACTCCCAAGTTAAACAAATGATAACGCACACTCTCCCATTTATCACTGAAGCAGTTAGTATCCGTCTTTTCAGCCAGAACTGCGCACGAAACGAAGGTTGGTTCAAGCACTCCAACTGCCCCAACTAAAAGTCGATTACATCACACACGAGCGTGATGGTGACGTAAGCTAACTATCACCTGATACGCAAGCCAGTCATTCGTGTAAATGTTACTAAGCCAAAGTTGGCTCATTCGCCTACTCAATATCCTTATCTCTTACAAACGCTAAATGAGACATTTCCAACTCTTCTGATTAACTTTCTATAGCTCTTTTACCATGCAAATGTGGTTGTATCGATTTTCGAAATGAGTAGTCTAGCGTTGTATCCGAATGATTGCATTAACTTGAGAATAAATTGACCGGATACATATGCTCGCCTGCATCCTGCTTTCTGATTACGATAATGAGCTTATTTCGTAACTTCAGCATGCACGTGCAAGTATCATCCGAAAGTTCAGCTCGTGACGGAACAGAGGGGTTTCGCCCCCAAGTTAGTCATGCGTCTGTTTTGGAAGAACGCCAAAAATGTTGCCTTTGCTTGAAGTTACAACAGATTACCCTAAATGTTCAACAGCTCCCTTTTGAAGCTAGAACAGTAAAGCGATTATTAAGTTAAGAATGTTAGTTTCGTGGCCGGCACAGGAAGAAGTTTCTACAGCCTATAATAAAATGATTTTTTCTGTTTTCACTCATTGTTTCATGAACTCGGGTGGATATTTCACGGGCTTCGTAGCCGTGTTATTATCAATCCGATAATTTATTTGTTGCGCGACGTAATACCTATAAATTTATCGGTTAAGGGTTTTCATTTTTTCATTTTCTTTTCTTTTTTTGGGGGGGGGGTGTATTGGTCTTCGAAAACCGGGCTTGCAGTAATGACCATTGTTCCGTATAAAGAGTCTGTTTCGGAAGGTACGTAGAAACTCAAGAACGCACCGTGTTGGTTGCAGAGCCTTTCTAAGCCATCATACTGTTTCTGAAACCCCGACGGTCTCAGTATTATTGTTAAAGGTTCGTTCTCTCTTCGGGAAGTTTGATGAGATATCCTATATCACCCTGCAAAACGAACCAAAGAAAGTCAGGGTAATTCTCCTCTAGAAAAGTTGGCTTTATAAAAAAAAGTTGAGGATGATGTCGCCCATATTGATGGGTTTGAAATTTTCCGGGGCGAGCCATCTGCGAAACTAGGAGATCAAGGAAGTCGTGTAATCACATTTATCTGTCACACCGGTGGTGCTAGTCTTCTCACCCCTCACTTTAAATGAACGCGATAAAGATCAGTTGCATTGCCCTTCTTTGTAAGCAATCTTTTCATAGATTCCTTCCGAAATCTTGTCTTCGTAAACACTTATTCGCTCCAGATATTCCCACCGGTGGCATCAATTAGTTAATTGGACAACTATCAAATTGCAAGTGTTAATTAGTCCTTGAGCACAATACTAGATGGATTTAATAGACTTGACTTATCCTTCTTAACCACCACGGGTTTTCCAAATCTTGGGCATAACCCAACGAGCTTGGAAGCCGTTTTGGATTCAGTATTAGTTAGGGCACATATTACTTAATTATGCAAATATTTCCACAATGGTTGGATGTGTCTCCATTAGAACTTCTGATTATTGTATTTCACTTCTTCACCCTAAATTTCAGTGCAAAAGCAAATCTTTGACCAACTTCCTGCACTCATTGCTTATTATTTGAAGAAACGAGTTTGTACCCCTGAGAATGTCACCATGCTCAGGGCATTTGTTGACTCTATTGGCTTTTCTGCTTTTCCTTTACAACATGTGTCCTCACACTTAGCTTCTGCTACGGCTTGTGTTGCCCCACTGAAACTTACTTATGATAAATCCGATAGGTTCTCGTTCTCTCTCGCTCGGAGAAGATCCGAAGACCGATGGAAGGGGCGTACACATCTGGTTTTCGTCTTGCTGTGAGAGGCTATTCACACTGATCAAGACTGAGGTACGACTTCCGAATAATCTGTATACTGACACAGTGCTGGGTAACACAAACGGAGGTGAGATGTGGAAAGCCGTGAAAAAGGTGCGCTTTACCAGGACCAGTCTGAAGTTAAGTGCAGAATATCCAAATCACCAGTACACCGTTAACTTCGACGCACCCTAACTTTCCCTTCCATATCTTGAATCCCACAAACCCAAACCCATCAAACTTGACCCTGTTCTTAGAGTTCTACAACAAGTCAAGTGCCTTGAGTCTGGTAGCCCCAAGTTACCATTATCGATGTTGCTAAAATTCTGCTCTTTTAAAGTAACTTCCTCTTTGACTGTTATTCGTTGTATATCTGTACGCACTACACAAGTACCCAAGAAAAGATCCAACAAATATCGTCTGACAGTGTGCACATCTGCTTTACCGAAAGTATTTGAGAATGTACTCCTCCACCGGATAATTCCCCCAAGTTCACTCCTGTGACCCAGCTCAATTTGCCAATAAAAATGTCTCTGTCAACCCTTAATACAATTGGCTACATTGGTAATTCTAGTTCTTTTACTCTTAATCACAGTGACCGTACTGTGAGGATAATTGTTCCTGGCTATGCAAGCGCTTTTGATTTTCTTCGTCACGGTACTCTCCCGAATATTCAACAATGACAATGGGATTGGCTGTCGTAACTTGAACACCATTCGTGACTATTTTTCTAATAGCACACAGTTTGATTTTTGTGGTAATCGATACTCCTCTTCTTTCCAAGTTAGCTCTGGTATCTTTCGCGGTGCCATTCTCTCTCCACTTCTTTTCTCCCTTTATATTAGTAGCTCTCACCCCCCCCCACCTCCCCATTTCACCTAATATTATTGGCTACGAATACGCCGATAACTTTCTATTCGAATGTTCCTCTAACGTTCTAAGACGTGTTGACGTGCCTTGCAATCCCCTACGTGGAACATGTTACCAATCCGTCGTTAAAGAACATCTACCTAAAGCTTCTCCAGTCAGTTACCTAGGAGTTACTCTAACTCACAACTTTCGTTGGACTAGTCACGTTGAAACAGTTTTCACTAAAGTCTGAGAGCTACGTACTTATTCGTTCAGACTGAGAAAAATTAGAGTACCTTATAATTTTGTCCCATAGTTTATAGCCTCTTGCATTCTCCCTCATTTGCTGCACTGCTGCCCTATATTTTCCCCCCATTTCAAAAGAAACTATGTTGACCTTATCATCAAACCTCTAAAATCTCCTTACAGTTTCAGCAACATTATTAGAAATATTCTCTCTGATTCTATTATTAGCAAGTATTTTAATGCTCCTGATAAATTCACGAGTAGGTTACTAACTGACATCCGTCATTGTCTTCTTTCCACACTTTCCAAAGCAGTCTGTTTCTCTCCCACTTGTTCAAAATTCAAAATACTTCATTCACGCACTTCTACCTGTGGAAATAATCTCAGCTTTTGGGTTGTCCACCTGCTTGTAGACCGCAACCATTTAATTATCAATCTCGTCATTCACTTTCCTCATAAATTAGACTGTACGTACTGCTTTGTTTGGCATCCACCCTTCACTCTCTGCCTGTTGAATGGCCACTATGCTCTTTTCCTCTGAATCTCATCGTACATCACATGCGTGCAGGAAAACTCACCCTTCCTACAGGGCATACATGCGTTTATTGATTGAACTGATTTGACTTGATAGCATATAGGCATAACAAGTTTTCAGAGGGAAGTGGGCACGTTCCTGGAATATTTTTAATCATATACGCCGGTCCAACATATACCATTCCGGAAATTTTCCACGGTGTATGGATGTTTCTTGATATCCGCTGAAAATTCAACGAATGCTGCTGCCGTCATCCAACTGTCACTTTTCTTGGTGAACAGAAGCACTGTTGACTTGACTGGAAAGATTAATGAATACCGGTAAAGTAGTTTGTTATCTGGCTTAGCTTAAACGTCAGATATAATGCGATAAATTATCTTTCATGGTACTCTTAAGATAAAGTGGATATTCGCCATCGAATATTGAATATCAAAGTGTATTTTTTTCTTGTTGGGAATCATCAGCAGTGCACATCTACCGAGCCCCCACGGGGATTCGAACCCGGGGTGAACGACTGTGAATCGAACACTGGTGAGTTGAGCATTCAAGCTGCATGATGAATCATATTATATACAAATCTAATCTCCTACTACTCAATTGCAAAGTGTATTTTGTTTGATGCATCCTTCTAGCTGGAATCAGTAGCTATCGTTCATAGTCTGCAACATCATGCCTGGGTAACTCATCTTATTGAAGTCCATGTCAACAGAAGTATTTCGCCAGTTCATGCAGCTGTGCTCATCTCAGTATGGATCTGTTTGCCGAATTTTGCATATCTACTCTCAACCCGTTAAGGGAAGTAATGGGATTTCCGTGTGTCGCTGTCTCATCTGGCATGTTTGGACTTATCAACAGTCCACGTCCGGTGAGAAGCTACTAGATGTCGAACCTGGGGTGCCTGATTTATGTTAGAAAATCGGATTATCAGTGGTGTCCAAACTGAGTGCATCCTTTCATGCGTATGATTTTTCTGCCGACTAATCCTCCGTATGTTCGGCAGAAGTAGACCATTTATTCGGATAATAACCCTAGTACGTGCCAATGAAAAATCGATCGACAGTTGCTTCACCGGCGTCATTTGTTAACATAACCAATAAGTAGGATCTCCCTCGTGTTTTTGGTTCGAGTAAACGTGGGAATTAAAGTTGATGGTGCGACAGTCAGTTCAGTTCAGTTCAGTTCAGTTCAGTTCAGTTCAGTTCAGTTCAGTTCAGTTCAGTTCAGTTCAGTTCAGTTCAGTTCAGTTCAGTTCAGTTCAGTTCAGTTCAGTTCAGTTCAGTTCAGTTCAGTTCAGTTCAGTTCAGTTCAGTTCAGTTCAGTTCAGTTCAGTTCAGTTCAGTTCAGTTCAGTTCAGTTCAGTTCAGTTCAGTTCAGTTCAGTTCAGTTCAGTTCAGTTCAGTTCAGTTCAGTTCAGTTCAGTTCAGTTCAGTTCAGTTCAGTTCAGTTCAGTTCAGTTCAGTTCAGTTAAGTTCAGTTCAGTTCAGTTCAGTTCAGTTCAGTTCAGTTCAGTTCAGTTCAGTTCAGTTCAGTTCAGTTCAGTTCAGTTCAGTTCAGTTCAGTTCAGTTCAGTTCAGTTCAGTTCAGTTCAGTTCAGTTCAGTTCAGTTCAGTTCAGTTCAGTTCAGTTCAGTTCAGTTCAGTTCAGTTCAGTTCAGTTCAGTTCAGTTCAGTTCAGTTCAGTTAAGTTCAGTTCAGTTCAGTTCAGTTCAGTTCAGTTCAGTTCAGTTCAGTTCAGTTCAGTTCAGTTCAGTTCAGTTCAGTTCAGTTAAGTTCAGTTCAGTTCAGTTCAGTTCAGTTCAGTTCAGTTCAGTTCAGTTCAGTTCAGTTGTCTAACCAACTTTTAATTGTGTCCTGGTTGTGGAACCTCAATCGTAACTGATGAGAAAAGAGAATATAATGATCAAAATACAGCATCATTATTGCTGGCACGATATTAGAAGTGTATTATGCTTTATTTCATTCGTGTCTATCAGGGTTATTGACATGTTCTGGCACATTATTCATGTGGAAATTTATTAAACCGGTAGCTGAAAAGCACTTTACTGTTACTCTATTGAAGTTTTTGTTAGACGTGCAAATCTGTCCATCATTTAATAGAGAGATATAAAAATCTGTTTGATCGTAAAATGGCTTCATACTTATTCCATTGAGTTTTTATTTCAGGCCCACTTGGTTTGCACTAAGGTAACACAAATAAAGCACCGTCTATATATTTGCTTTCAACTGGAGAATTCATTTAAATGGTTAAAGATTGAGTTCTTTCTTGCGAGAACTGAACTCTTTTTACTCTATCACCATCGTCCTAATTATCTGCTCTGAAGGTAATCGATGTTAGATGATATTTTGTAAACCATGAAATGAAAATTGAAACAGATTAGAATCCGGAATCCCATCATAGCCCCTGTTGTCGAGTGCATTATGACGTGAGAACAAGAGATCCTACGTCACCTTTTAAACGCTTTAGAAATCGTGTCTTTTTTTTGTTTTTTAATTCTTTTTATCATATAATAGCAGTATAATATTTTCGGAAGACTGTCTCGGCCAGTCAAAGGCCAACCGGACAGAAGACCTGATGGCGGTGCAAAGATCCGAAATCGGGACAGGAGAATCAAAAGTTCAACGTGATGACCGTTTGGCTACGGCCTGTTTGAAAATTGACACTGACAGTCTAACCACAGGCAAACTCTGTTGGATAGCCAATGGAAGATTGTTGCTTGAATTTAGTTACCGTTTTTGTTAATTGTGCAAACTTATTGATTTTGGGGAGAAAAATCAAGTGATACAGGTTTTGACAATTAGAATATAAGGGAAGTAACACATTGTTATGAACGTAAAAAAGGGGTTTTAATTAATTTAGGAAACCAACAAAATTCATTTTCGTAACTGAATTTTTCATACACAATTGTTCTGACATAAACCTCCATCAGTGTTATGACGATCCCACTGATTGCTCTGAAGAAAGCAACTAAGAGACACGGCACACTGTCTCTGAAAAAAAAATCCATTTTTTTTTCGGTATTCATTATACTTCCAAAGTGAGAAATCAAAAGGTTTTTGTTCACAAATGAGATAAACAGATAGTTTGTTTTGTGAATTCGGGTGGGGAGGGAGGATCGTCTGCAGACAGATATAGTTGTACGCAACATGGTCACAGAAAACATGTGAATGATAGCCTTGATTGGACACCCTGAGTGAAACATTCACGTGTTCTCTTTTAGGAAACACATTCTCTTTGATAGAGAATACCTAGAGATTTTTGACTGTCCTGGTACAATATCAAAAGAATGGTTTTAAGTAAAATTATCACACGTTTCATTCATTATTTTAATTTTCCCCACATACGTTTCTCGCACCAACCCCTGGGGGTTGAAGGAAGTTTTGGCCGCAGAAGACAAAATGTGGTCGTTCCTCATGGCCTAGACTTATATTGTTTAGCTGTCTTTTGCTTACAAATACTTCTGAAACTCATGCCCCGGGGCGTCTAGTACGCACTTTTTGTTCTCGTGCATGATAGCATCGGGGCAGATTTACATGGCTTTAACTCCGTGAAAACTTGCAAGTAGTGCTGATGTTTTAGAGCAGTAACCCTTGTGGTCTGCTCTAATGCGGTGAATAAATGTGCTCAAACTTCAGGCGAAAGAAGCTCAGACCAAACATTGAGCAAATTTTTGAAGGCATCACAATCGATGTTACTTATTCTGTAGTTAGACCCATAAGTGTGAAATAGAATGACAAGTAAACTAATTAAAAAGACCCTATACATTGATTTGTTTCCTTAGGAACTGAAAAGTTGCTCAATAGTCATGTTTAGTCAGGGTAACAAACCGCAGTGGGAATGCTATTGCACACGAACCGATTAATCAGGAAAGGAATACTTTTTCTGATCCTTGGCAAAATGTACTACACCAGTGAACTACTTTACATGTGACCTATTCTGTAGCCTCGCACTTACTCTAGAACGAAGACACTTCTACCTTCGAAATATCTCATTTCATTCAGAGAAGAGAGAGAGCTTATATAGAAGGCAAGAGTCTTTGTCACCTATCGTAGCTTCATAAACAAAATGGCCGAAGCTGGCATCAGGTCTCTTTTCTTCTGATTGTTTGACTGGTGATACAACCAGCCACTACCCGACGAGAATCGTTTCTTGTCTTATCGACCCGGTGTCCTGTGGTTCAGGATTCCGTTTACATAAACTATGACCTGGAGTTTGGACATGAGATAACGGGCTGACTGCTAACGAGACTTGGCTGTCTGTCGACGATAAGTCAGTACATACCCTCACACTTTTGCCTTTACAAAAAGCAGTCCCTGTTCGGATTTGGGCGCACGGTTATCAAAACAATCTACATAGGACCGATTTCTTCTAAGATTTGAATTTATCCGTCACCGGTCATCTTTCTCCTCCAACAGCTTCTAACTCACAGCATCTTACCCTTGGATAGAGTGAATCTCTGCTATTTAATAAGTAACCAAAGTTGAAATATATAACGGAAAATCTACTAGCTTTTTCACTTTCAACCTTTGGGCTTAGCCGTCCCACCATAGTTCGTTTACTTGTTTCTTAACATTACGACCGGCAATGGTCTATTAGTGTTTTCCTCAGTAGCTCCCCCCCCCTTGTTCTGCCTAGGTTGGTGACTGATTACCTACGAATGAACTGGTACAAAGAATTTCAATAATCATATTTATAGGCGTTTTTCCGACCGGAAGAACCGGTTTCATGTCGCAGGTATAAACATTATTCGTTTGGATTGTGTTGCGAACGCGTTTGGTGGACGCATGGAGACAATGTTCTAACGACTAACTTTTGTTTTCACAATAAAAACCACTCAGTTGTGATCTCATTTGAAGCGTACACAAAGTGTATGGACAGTGGTAATTTTTGGAAATACACAGTAATTCTTCCAAAGTTGATTCGTCGGGTAATACGGCCAACCTTGAGAACGAGGACATGTGGCTCCAAGTATGAATTTTCAAAATTAGTAGTATGGCTTTTTATCTGCATGAGAGGACACAATTTCCCCGAAGCAATGCGACATACAGTGCACTACTACTCATTTCAAAAATCCATACTATGGGTCACATTTCCTCGTTCCCAAGGTTAGCCGTAGAAACCGAAGAACTACCTCTGGAAGTTTCACTGTGTGATTCTAAAAGTTGGCTCTGTCCATAATTTCTCCATGTGATTCAAATGAAATTACAACTGTAAGTTATCTGTGGAATACTCAAGCTTAGGGAGGATTGGACAGAGGAGTACCTGATACGCACACCTGAAGAGCGGCAACAACCGCAAAGCCGGTCGTGTGCTTCCGGGGAAATTTTGTCCGCTCATCCAGACACAATGCTATTCTACTCATATCGAAAATCTATACTAGGGACCACGTGTCGTCGTTCTGAAGGTTCGCCGTGTTAACCGACAAATTAGCTTTGGAAGAATCACCGCGTGATTCTAAAAATGGACTCCCCGTCCATGCACCTTCCATTCGATTCAAATGAGATTACAGCTGTAAACGAACTGTGGAGTGCTCAAATATAAGGATGATTGGACGGAAGAGTACCGGGTACGCATATCTGATGAGCGGCAATAACCGCGAAACCGGTCGTGTGCTTCCGGGGAAAATTTGTCCTGTCATCCAGATATGATACCATACTACTCATGTCGAAAAACCACTCAAATCTTCCAGTTTGGGAAAGAAATTCTCTAAAAAGCGACGGAAACCAGAATGGTGCGCACACAAAGGGGGCTGTAATTCGTCGCCCTTGCATTGCTTTGTTAGACTCATGGACATTTTGAGTACAAATAACTCAACAACACTAACGTTTATTCCATCAGTTCTCCCATTTTGCATTAGTATGACGTTCTGGGACACCGTTGTGGATACAAATTGTACAAGGTCAAAATTCTGTGTTCTCTATTCAGTTTCCTATCTGGAAAAGACTGTTTTGATTTTTTCACTTGTTACCGGTGACAGTTGCCTAATCGGTCACTGCATTATTAAAGCTAGTAATCAAACTACCACAAAAATCAAGATGAAACTGCTAATTTCGAGGGCTAAATCATATTTAATTCTCGTCCGTCTATACTGAACCCGATTAGGAATGAAATCGAGTCTGTTGCTGCATTGAATTCGTCGTTACACTTTGTTAATGGACAGCCAATCGATGGACTTGTTTCTGTTGTGTACAACAGTTAGTCGTTTGAACTCGCAAGCCCAAACACGTATGTAAGGAGGGGGGAGTGACTGAGCCTCATGCCATGAGTGCACACAAACCAGTGAGTGGACCAAAACTCCGTCAGTCAGTTAATAGGCATATTAGGATTGAACAGGTCAAGCTTACAGTGGAGTGCCTACAGTCTGGCGACGAAACATACTGGCTTTGGTGGAGTTAAAGCCTCGTGCCTGATACCCCGTTGTTTGCACATTTAACCACTTGGCAAGCACTAGCCAACAAATGGAATATTTTCGAGTTTGTACAAATTTTGTAAGCCAAAAGGAAGAAAGTAAAAGTATCCAATTTTTTGTAATTACGAAACATCTATTTACCCAATGCGGTACCAGCCCACTACAGTATACCAGCACCACTTAGGACCAAGTACGTGTAATCAGCACGATGGAAGAGCTACAGATTTTGCTCCATATGAATGAAATTCAAGTTCCTCAGTACCATTCAACTGATATGTTCTGATATCTTATTTTTTATTCCAGGCAAATATTTCTGAAGCAAAAGTACGGGATGATCAGTGAATATTGAGCTGACACTTGGATGTGAGCTTCTAAAACCGAACTGAGAGATCAACCTCCCAGACGGAACAATCCAAATAGGTTCCGTATCAGGTTCTTACGCGGGATGCTTATTGACTCAACGGCCTTGTGTGAAGTCCCGAATGTGAATGCAACCCGACCTCAGCCCACGAGTAAGTTGCAGGCAGGAAAGCATGTAAGTGAATGGGGAAGAAAATAAGAGAACGGAGCTCCGTGTGTTCTCACGCGAAAACAAGTCACGTAATTCGGTACATAGAAGGTTTGAAGAGTAAACACTGTCCGTGCTGAATCACGACTAAAGGCCAGTACAAAGCACGTGTATATTCATGCATGAAGGAGATACTGATTGCCTGTCCTCTTAGTATGCATAGTTTTCACCAGACACAACTGTCGGTTTTTGTAAACCTTCGTTTTCAACCGTATGAACAACGGTTGAACAGATTGGTATTGAATACCTGGTTTGAACGAGGCTTTCAGTAAATGAAAGTACTCTTTTTATGGAACCAATAACAGCATTTCCATCACCGAAACTGATCACATATTTCCTTGAGGTATCATCCAACGAATCACCTCCTTCACTAACTCTATTTTCTGTCCCTAACAAAACTGTGTTAAAAATTCGATTCACAGTCGTTCAAGTCGGGTTCCAGTCCCCGTGGGAAATAGACGGATGTGAACTGCTGGTGATTCGTAGTAGATAGGAAACTGTTGTACTCTACTTCCATGTTGTTATATGCACAATTACGCTTCGCTACTGCATGATGAGTCGTCTGAAGAAAAAATCGATCTTCTACTACTCAAATTATTAGCATGCTCTCTTCCGTCTCTGTACACTGTCCATAAGTATGGCACACTCATTGAAGTTCAGTCGAGTAATTTTTCAGTCTAATGTACTATGGTAGTCCACTTTCGTACCTGTAGAGAGCAAATTACATGAAATAATTTAATTGTGTCTTCCTAAGCTCGAACACTTTTGTCTTTCAGAAAACATTGGTGGACGAGTACGGCATGTGCGAAACATCTCCAGTGAACAAAACAAATCTCAGAATGTAGTCTAAAACCCACAAAATAACGGACATTCACCACCGTATGCTACCACAGCCGATCACAGTTTATTGTTGGCCTTTCATTCGTATTTCTCTGGAAATGTCACCTCTACTATGGTATTCTTTGTTCCGCCAACCAAATTATAACCACGTGCCAATTTGACCGCGTACTGATCAACTATGATTGTGGTGCATCACGTGTTGCACCCTGATTCTCTTTGACTGTTTTTCAAATAGTGTTTTCGTCCAAAGTATTGCAGCGAAAATCAACTTCGTTATTCTTTTGTTTATGCCATTGTTTTTTAATTGAAGGCTTGCTGCCAGGCCCGATCCCCACTTGTCCGTTACATGTCCACAGTACAAGCACTCTCTCACAACATACGTTCATCACTCTTTCTCTCTCCATCGGCAGTATTCTCCTTTTCATGAGTTATGGAAAACACTCCTCTGGTGATTGTGGTCACGTGGTACGAAGCCCCGCGGTAACGAACAAGTGGACAACGCATTGAAGGAAGGACTAGCGAACGCGTGTTATAAGGAACTTTGTGTGAAGCCTTACCCGACGTTACAGTACTGATTCCATTTGCCCACTGGTTTTCTTGTTTTCAATTCTTGATTTCACTCAAGTTGGAAAGAAATTCCCCATAGAATTGACAGCTATTGCGCTTTTGTCGATTACTAATGCACGAAAACCATTGACTTGTGTAACTGACCTTGTTCACGTCCGACCTTATTTGGGGATTACTCTAGTGAGTTACAGTCACCATGGTACCCATAAATTTAGTAGCTGCGACAGTGCAACTTGGATTGTTGAGACTTTTCAGCCTATTTTCCTATTACTAATGGGTGATTCCTCTACTGTTCCTTCGATGGTACGGACTGACTCATCCTTGGTAGTCAGCCAAATCTCGTCGACAGCCAACACTCCAGCACCTACCAGGTACGAAGCCCAAGGCTTGAGGCAGCGGAACCATAACCAACAAGGAGGCCGATCGATGGAGTAGATAGACAGAATGGGAGGTGAATTCCGCTATTCGTACTATACTATACTTAGATTTATTAGTGAGAAAAATATCTATACGAATTCAAGATAAATGCTAGAATGTCTTCCTATAAACGCCTAAGCACATGTGAACCCACTCGATAATTGTAATAACCGGATTGCCCCAAATGAAATTAGAAATCGCTCCAGCCGGGACTAAAATGTATTGTCGTTTAGCCTATAAAATGCGGCAGCTTTATAGGGACGAAATAAGAAATGGAACTCATTCACACAGAAGTATTGATACATCAGTAACGTGACTGGTGGGCACACACTTGCCAGGCTCTGTCACTAGACATGGAAGTAGGTCGTGTGCGCGAGATACACGTACTGCGATAACCAATACACATGGCTGGACTGAGATGAGTCATGCGCGCATGGCGCATTTGTTTGTATACAGAGATGCATGGATGCTGGTTGGAATATATATCGAACGAATGAGCACTGAATAGTCCAAATTGGCTTTCTCAAAATGCATGTGAATCGGACAGAATCCCCACAATAATGCTTGCGTAAATATCCTCGGTATCGTCTATTGGAATGTCCTGATGGTATTTGAATATTTTTCCCAAGCTTCTCCACTGTTCACGGCTGTGGTGTGTGGGCTATACTTTTCAGTCGATTACACAAAAGTCTAACGGTGTAAGATCAGGAGACCTTGCTGGTTACGTGCCTGGCCCCGTAGTTTCCCACCTAAAAGGAAATTATTCATATAATCGCCACCGAACAGGCTTTGCAGAGTGAGCCGGTGCTCAGTCCTGTTGAAAATATGTACGGCTACGTTTATCACCTTTCGTTGATGACAAGTATTGGGAGGGAAATTGAGAATACATGGCGAAAATTGCAGAAAAATGAAATGACTGAGCAGACTAATATCACTGCTTCGACTTTGGCTAAGATGCAACATTTGACAAATCTTGAATGCCTCCCTCGGGACTTTGCAAGCGGTGTCAAAAGCGTTCATGCATAACATGAAATATGACTCAAACCAACAGAGGGGATGATCATCCAAATCTGTCTGTGCACGTGTGTGTGTGTGTGTGTGTGTGTGTGTGTGTGTGTGTGTGTGTGTGCATGTGAAATCGATCACAGTGCAGAATGTTCGACTGGTTGCACACACGTTCGGGAACAAGAAGTGGGCCATGGAAGTTTGAGTGATTGCACAAACTGTTTCTGAGCACACAGGGAGGAATAGTCACCGCTTCGGCTGTGGCAAAGATGAGACTCTTGACAAGTCTTGATTGCTTGCCTCTACTGAATGGTTTGACTCAACAAGGTGTGAACACACACCACTCGTAATTGTCTTAATTGCTCTAGTGTTCAACCAAGCCGGGTGGTGTTCACGAACACGTTCGGATAAGAGCCTGGTCGTGCGGCCAAAGTACCTGGTTTCACAGAAGCAGGTGAGTGAATACACACAAAAGATGTTGCAGAACCTGGCACTTTATCCTTCGGTCGAAAACACACGAACGGTTTGGACTCGAACATAATTTGTAATTGTGCAGCGTAGAATGTTCCACTGACTGCTCCTGTTAGTCTTCGTTGAATAACTTCAGTTTCCGTATCTCCGTTGAATGGCAAACGGACACATACAGGCCTCTTTCCGACTATTGTCTGTCTTGGCCCATCTTCCTGTCGTTGCATTATCTTGTCAATGAACCGTTTAGGATAGCCGTTTCATAGGAAAACACTCCTCCGAAAACGAAATTCCTTTTCTATTGTGTCTTCCGTGCAGATTTTCCTTGCTCTATTAACCAAGCAACGCACTAGATTTCTCTTCACTTTGAGTGGTACGAAACTGTGGAAATGAATGTACTGACCGTTCCAAGCTGCTTTCCTGTGCACTGACATCTGAACGGAACCATCACTTCGACGGCCTACACAAACATCAAACTAAGGTAGACTGTTTTCCTTCTCTTGTTCCAAAGTGAATTGAACATTTGGATGGGCTGTGTTAAATCTGTTAAGTAGTTTATTTGGATCAACTTTGATATCTACCACAAAAGGATATCGTCCACGTACCGTTTGTATAAGGTGCACCCTTTGATTGTTGACCTGAGTTGATTATTTTCAAGTTTTGCCATGAAAATATCAGCAAATAAGGGTCCCAAAGTTGACCCCATTGCCACCCCGTCTTTCTGACGATATATTTCACCGTGAAAGTGAAACTGAATATTATGAGTGCAGACAAATAGTAACTGTGTCAGTTCATCCAACGAGATGCCTGGATCGATACTGTTCTCGTGCATGTAATCACATAGATAGTTGATTGTTTCAGCGATCAATATATTGGTAACGTCAAGCAAGATCATTTGCTTGCCTTCCAAGTCTAGATTTCCCATAGTCTCTACAAATGAAATGTATCTTGTAGGCTGTGTCTGGAAATCATGACTCTTACTGGTTCTAAGAATGTAGCCAACCACCTCTCTACTGCGTGATACGGCGGGTTGCACATATTCAAAATCGGTCTCAAGGGGACACCTTCTTTGTGTACCTTCGGTGGGCCGTGCATCTTAGGAATCGTCGTAGCTATCTTAACTGCTTCTGTGCTCAATCAAGTCGGGTGGTGTTCACGAACATGCCCATAAACAGTTTGTGCAAATATTGAAACTCCTATGGCCCACCTTTTGAGCCCGAACATTTGTGTAACTCGAACGTTCTTCGCTGTGATCAACTTCGCACACACACGCAAGCACACACACACACACATACAAGCACTTGTACATACAGATTTAGATCATCATTCCCCTCCGTTGTTTTGAGTCATATTTATTGCTATGTATTGGTATGAGTACGAGTAACTGAGAGCGAGCCTATTCGCCACACCGTTTTGTTTTCAATGTGTTCCGTGGTACAGATAAACATCGACTGTGTTTTTCACTATCACGTGAACTTTGGAAACGCTTAACCGATCTTCTGTTTTTCGTTAGTTCCCCGCTTGTACGGAGATCACTCCGTTCGGGAGACCATGAGTGACCGCAGTGGCCACAGTTCAGCCCAACTCGTTTGCCTGACCAAGTAAAAACTGAGATGATCACGTGAGACCTGACAAAATCTTAAAACTCGCTCGTTTTCCAGATTCAACTGGGCCTTCGTCCGTTTGGATTTGATGACGTCACCCTGATTGATCGGGGGTTTTCATTAACGAGTCTGTGTGTGTGCCACAAGCAAGCAAAGTCAGCTCTTGGGCATGTTTCTTTTGAGGGTGAGAGACTTCAAAAAATGTGTTCTTCATTGCTCGCTAACCTTTCCTTTATCTTGACGCAGTCGAATTTTGGACATTCCGGTCGCAATATGCAGATCACTGAAGAAACTTTGAACAACATCAAACGGGGAGGGGAAAGCTATCAAGCGCGCAGTACACAGGATGGCAACGTGGAATGGACAATAAATCCAGTTCTAAAGTTCCGGGCCTCTTAATTTGAAAAGGAACCTAATCAGGTGCCTCATAAACAGAGCAAAACGAATATGTTCGGAATGGTGATCGACCACGTCCATACGTCAATCATCTCGTTAGCCATGTAAACTGAATTGGTGAGCCCGACTTGATGAAACGAAGTTTACACACGAGATGTCAACAGAGGTGATAACTACTATTAATAGAGGCTGTATCTCTACCCTATCATTCAGTTGTGAAGGCTTCCCCAGTAGTTAAATCTAAGGCTAAATACCAACGCATCACTTCAGCCGTGATCGAAAGATATGCTGGGGCCAATGTTACCCAGACTACCTCGCACGAATGAGATACATTACTGACCATTTAATTTGGTACCTGAGTTTCTGCCTTGTTCTTTGTTACCTCGTGGAGAACTTGTATATCCAACCATCCTGTTATCCTTATCCTCATCTGAAACGAGTACGTTGCATATAGAAGCGTGCGTGTTCAAGGATAAAACTTTATCAAAATCAACCAAAAACCGAGCGTTGTAGATTGGACACTATGTCTTCCGGTCACTAACTGTCAGCAACAATTACAGCGAAATGCAGAAGATAACTAATTGCCTAAGTGGTGGCAGTTTACGTAAGAGCTCATTCTTGGTACTTGGTGAAGAATTCAGTCATCGCTTCACTGCTGGCTAACCCTTAACTTTGACGCTAACACTCACTAGAAATCTGCCATGAACATAGCTTCCCCAAAACGACTGCGAAGTGATAAAGCAAGAGATCCGCCCTCCGTCTTGTTAAAGGTGTGCACGAGTAGGTTGTTTCGTTTACTTTGTAATCTCGGGGTTATGGTTAAGTCATAAGAGCATTCCCGTCTGCCGGAAAGATGCCGCTATTGCTACAATCCTTAAACATCTACCTCCAAGCTACTTCTGATTGTCTGTACGTCACTGACTGCAGTGTTTGAAAAGGTTATATTATAACGACTGTCTTCCAAGTTAATGTGTCAAACTCCGAAAAATTTGAACATCACCGTCAACATTCCTCCCCCTCTCCAATACGCCCCAGCTTCTTTCACACTCGCTGTTTAATCATCAGTCGATCAAAGAACCAAGTAGTTTGTTTGTTGTTGATAATATCAACATATTTACCTGTTGGTTGATTGTTCTTTGGACTCCACCTGTCACGCAGAAACCTCAGTTCATCCGACCAACCCTGGACTGAGAAATGCTAGACTCGAGTTTCGCTCTTACTAGAATCCATCAGTGGTGTACATCCTCCGTGGTCGGATGACCTGGGGTTTGTGCGTGAAAGGTGGAGTCCAAACTACAGTCAGCCCACAAAGTATCACCAATCCCACACGCTACTGACAAGTAAAAGGGAGATATATATTCGTTTTTTTGTGCTAACAACAAAATTACTCCACGCACTAGATGACTCTTGCGTCATCTTATCCAACAACAATCAGCTGTCCAATTATTTTTCCAATCGACGAAAATTCACACGATACTGCAGTCAAACTTATTCGAAACTTCCTTCTACATAAGGTGTCCTTCAGTGTACCATTCTATCTTCGTTTTTTGCACTCTATTTATGCATTCTCCCAGCTCGTTTGTGATTATTGCCTTCTAACCAAGTAAGCAGAAGATGGAATTTTGGAATTCCTAACTGCAGCAGATTTACATTTTCATTGTTCAACAAAGACCAAATGAGCTCATCAACTGATCATACATTCGTAACCTGGAGATAATTCCCTCAAACTTTTCACATGTATATATGTGTAGTAGGAGGTCAGTTTTACAAAATACGACTCATCACGCAGTATTAACACTCCCCTCATCATTGAAAATCATAGAAACAAAGTAAAGCGCTTTTTATCTGTTCGGTAAGGAATCATCAGCAGTGCACCGAGCCACCGAGCCCCCACTGGGGCTCACAGGTTTCACAGGAGTCGATCTCTTTGCGGGAAACGGATTGTTACCGCTCAAATCTAGTGACGGAAAGGCCCTATATAACGCACGTGTAAATGTTTCAACAAACCGTTTTGAGCAATCCTGGATAGCCTGGTGGTTGCTTGTTCGACTCCCAGTCGTCCACCCCGAGCTCGACCCCAGTGGGGGCCAGGTGGATGTGCACTGCTGATGATTCCTAACAAGAACGAAGCTACTGTACAGAGCTTCCATGGTTTTCATTTGTCTTATTGTGTTTTTAAGTAACCAGTCACTACTCTGACTTATCAGTAACCAATCCAGATCCAATCATTAACGGAGAGCACATAGAAAGAGGACCCTCCATCAAGTAACTTGATGTAAACTCCCGCCTTCATATTACCTGGACAAATCATATCGTGGAAATATTGCTGAAAATCCGAAGACTAGCCTTTTACTCGATAAGAATAAATTCACTAGCTACCCCGTTTCAACAAATATAATGCTTTTCATTTTCAAGCAATCTTCCACATTGGCTCTAAGGCTCCTTCGTCACATTTCACCGATTAGTTGTCAAAGGTTTTCAACTTATCGCCAGACTAGCTAAATACTGATTTCGACCTAATTCTGTCACATATGAGCTATTCATTCGAGTTATCACAATCCAACACCACAAGGCATACTTAATATTCTGTCGTAAGATTTTGATTGACAACTCACGCTCCTTCATCGCATTACAAACACTTCCTTTCTCCTACTGAGGCTCATAGATCCTCTGCAATTCCTTGTATCACGTGAGTGTACATCAACTCTTATAGTATCGCCTCTGACCTACTTCATTTACTATGCTGAACGCACGTTTCATTGCAGTGTTATTGTAACTGCTGAATTGTTACCTTTAGGTTTATGAAGCTTGCCCGAGAATCGACCTGACTGTTTAAAAATGGATACTGGTTGATACTGGTTAGTTAGAGTTGCACTGTCTGGACCACTGGATAGAACACGAATTCTAATAGATGCAGTTGTATTTTGCTATCACAGTACCAGACACAGCGCGCTTTGGTGTGCCCAGCAAGAAGGAAAAAAGTTAACTTTAAAATGACAGGGGGACATAAGGATGACAAACTAGGGCGAACTGGGAAGGAACGACACAGTTGGAGTCTGCAGGAAAACGATGATTATCGTGCAGGGAGGAGCTGACTACAAAATAGTGCCCTAACCATCCCGAACACACAGTGGCATTACGTGCCACGACAGCATTAAACAAAATAATTGCAAAATAGGAGGATCTAACTAGCACCGAGTTCTGATTCCCGAATATTTATTACGGAATGTGTTCTGTCGGATTATCGAAGGAAGCGCTTTTTTTCTTCTTCTTCGGGGTCCACCACAATTGGTTTGTTTGTGATCCTGATTGATTGGCTTGATATTCAGATTATGTTAGTTTGGTTGGCAACTGAGCATTAGCTCAGCGCCGGGGACCTTTTGCAAACAAATGGAATCGTTTTATGCAAAAGGTTTTGTAGGTCGGTCTGCATTTGGCTTTCATAGAAGTGTTCAAATTTCATCTCGTTATTTTTTGGGAAACCAACTTTTGATCCTCTTGGTACTAAGGGCCATGTTTGCCTTACCGTCATTTCACCTATCTTTGGAATAGCATATGCAGCATTGAAGATCACTCAGAATCTGTGTTCATCATCTTTCTTGGCTGATGCTTGTCTGAATCCTTTGCTTGTCGACTTCAATCGGTCAAGCCTGTGCAACTAAGTCTGATTTGTGTAGCTATCGACTGACCATTTCGATTCTGCTAGTGACATGTGTGTATTTATCTTTCATGCGCGTAGGGTGCTCAACAAATGTCATTCGCAAATTGGGATTTCTTGACGTATACGAATAAAACCAATATAGTTGTTTGGGGAAATCTGGATGTCCCCCTATAAGTCTTTTGTACATTGTAAATGAGCCAACCGCATAAAATAAAGTGATAATATTTCCGAAAACTGGTCAGCAATGAAGTCAGTTCAAAACATGATCACACTCATCAGGACCACAGCTATCTTTTCCGTGAATGTTCCGCCAACAGGTAGTAAAATATCTTTTCACATAGAACGTGGAATAAAGGTAAGGGAATGAACTGCGTAGAAAATTCAAAGGTAGATGATAATAGCTTTATCAAATTTAACTCATAATGAAGTTTTGCGTCCTGGTTTCACGTTATTGACAGGTTTCGCCGACTAATTGACTGGCCGATGACCGAATCCAGGTCTCGGTGACCGAAAAGCATGAGTGGAACAAGCAATAGTATGGATGGTTGATCGGAAGGTTCAGTGAAGGCCAGACAGGTTTTACGTGAAGCTCAGTGTTAACACCAAGTTCGACAAAATGACTGGCTACTGAAAACCCATTCAATTTAGTCTTGGTCCGACTCCTTGTACCGTAACACGGCAAATAACAGTAAATGAATTTGGGAGCTTTTATTGTTGGCTTTATTGAAAAAGTTTTTATTTATTTATCAGAAATTTTACATTTTAGCCAGACCGTAAGGTCTTATCGTATTTCAAACGAAAAAAATGACAGTTATGAAAGTTCGTTTTTCGAATTTTGGGAAAATTGATAGATTACGTAGCATTTCCACTTATCAGACAACTCTATTCTTTGGGTAATACTTGTTTCACATGGATCAATCACAGAAAATAAAAGTCTATAATCAGTCTCCTAGTGACAACCAAGATTGCCATCAACTATTATTTCCAATTTCAGTGGACAAATGTAACTTCAAATGAAATTCTACAGTATTCGAAGGCGAATAATGAAAATAAGTGGAATTTTGGAAGTAAGGTTGATCAGCAACCACAATGAAATAAGATGAATTCTAGAATCATGAAACCTTATTTAGGCAATCAACGGGGATATCAAATGCAGGGTTGCCACCATTCTGCTTCACATCGCTGTATAACCAAATCCAAACGTTCAATAATGGCAGGTGATCCATTTATCGTAATTAAACGCAACGATCTCGGTTTTTCCCAGTGAATCGCAAGTAGATATTTTGAACGACTCAATGTGGCACGTGGAAAATCCATTAGCCTTCATTAGGAGTCAAGAATAGGTGTACCACAGGCGATCTCCTTCTGTTGGACGTAGTAGTGGGCCGTGTAAACCCAGCTGCGGATAGTGATGTTCCAACAAACGTATTTGCAGTCATTGTTCATATAATCATAACACACGATCACTGTACTGAGCCTAATATAAAATAAAGCTTCTAATTTTCATACATCAATGATAGTTTAATAAAATTACTTTCAGTTAGTTATAAGTAACTCTGTTTACTATTCAATGATCTGGAAGTATTATAAGTATGTAGAATGTTTCATCCATATTAAATGAAGAAGGGTGCGACCCATCGAGAGCAAGTTCAGTGTTAGTGGCTATGTTCAAACCCCGAATCACTAAGCAGACAGGTTGAGGATTTTTACCGCTTTCGGATGCCCGTTGCTTGATACTGCGTTATTGAGACGACCGAGATGCCCGGAATGAAATCAGAAGGCACACCAACCGGCACTGAAATGTATTGTTTCTTTAGCATGTAAAATACGGCATTCATATAAGGATAAAATACTTAGCGGGACGCACATAAACACAAGTATTGATCCGTCAACAATGCGACTGATGGGCACAAACTTCCCAGACATTGTCAGGTGATATGGTGGCAGATCATGCGCGAGATATGCGTACTGCGATAACCAGTTTCCATGTTTGGTGTATTTGTTTGTGGGCGGAAATGCATGGATGTTGACTGGAAAGTACGTTGAACAAATGAGCACTGGTTGGTCCAAATGGGTGTTGTCGAACTGCATATGAGTAGGACAGAATCACCACAATTATATTTAGCGACAGTGCCGAATTCAAACTAACAAACATGGAGAACAGCTTTCTGTGGAGATGAGGGCCCAAATCCTTTCTTCATACAGTTGTGATGTTTCATGGAACCAACACATGGGCTACCTTTATGAACGTTTGAGTCCACATTGGTATCACTATCCATGTACAAATAAGACCAAAAAGAGGATAAATTGGGGGCAAGTATGCGATGAACGTAACTGAGACAAACAAAAGCGCAAACTTCAACGGTTCTCGACTATGAGGCCCAGAGAAAGGGTCAGGTTATGCGCCCGACAGTCGTCCAAGTTCCATCACACGGAATCATGGGATGCGCAATCTGTGTCTGTCTAGTATGGAGGTCATTTTTTGAGTCAAAGGGAGCACCAGCAACGGGACAGCGGATCAATGGCGTGGGTCGATAGAGTGAGAGATGATTCCTGTCTCGCAGGGGTGAGCCTCAACACCAATCTGCTAACAGATATGGTCACCCAAACCGGTCGGATCAATAGGTTTTATACAGCAGCGGGGTACAAGAAGTAAAGCCCTGTTTTATTTTACACCAATAAAACGAGATAACGCAAAGTCAGAAGAGTCTTTTCACTAAACCTATTCGGTGACCACAGAATACATGTCAAATGGACACTTGAGTTGTCATGTTCGATATAGATGGAAGTTATATGGTGCCCGATACTTTTAACTCCACCCTGTTTACTTCCGAGCCATGCCACTTAGTGATTAAATTTGACGGATTCTCCAACCCACTACTATATCAACTATACAAACGGATTTTAAGCGTAGGACAGATCAATCGATTTATCTCGGAAAAAGGGCATGGGAGGGTTCAAAATAACATTTCCTTCCTCATTTTTCTCTCTCCTTTCCCTTTTCCTATAATTTCTCTCATCGCACAACATTGTACGGTATTTCAGGATGGGTGTTGCGGCCAATTTGAGGGTGTCATTATGAGAATGTGACCTTCAGCAGCAAGATTCAATCTTGGGACAGAAGTGCCTGAAGTTCACCGTGATGATCTTTTGACCAGAGCCGGTCAACCAGTCAAACCATCCCCAGGGGGATATAAATACATCGAACAGGTTTGCAAACACAACTATCTTCGTCCTCAGTGTTTCTTTTTCAGTGCTCAGAGGTGTGTTACTAGTCAGTGTTTCCGTAGCACGTGACTGATACACGAAGTCTACTTAATTCATCCATTCTGATTATCGAAAAGAGGGATGGCACGAGATTTAAGATCCTTTAAGTTGAACCGGTAAAAACTCAAAGATGAGCATTTGCCATATTTTCAAGGAGATTTTCTCGGTAAAAGTAGTTATGCGTAACTTTTGTAGGGTATAAATCATCATGTCGGTAAGAGAAAATGAGAAATTCAAAGAAAAGTCTCCGGGTGGGCCATGAGAAGACTCCTGCATGGTACGTCGGACAGATGTATGAGTGCGTCTAAGCTGCAGAGGGCCCTTCATCTGAATCGGAGCGTTCGGTGAGTACAATAACTCCTACGGTCTGCACCCACATCTGCGGTGCAGAAAGACAAGGACAGAGCATTCGGTGGATAATAGTCACCTTGAAAATCGACAGAAATGGTCCAAAAACCACAGCTTTTTAAATGATGGGATATTTAGCGATGGGAAAAAGCTTAATTTCGACCACTCTGATGGGGTCGTGTGCTACTGGTACGACTTCAGGAAATCCAACTTAGGTCTTAGTCGTTGAGTCTCCGGTGGTAGTTTTCCGATGGTCTAAGGTGCAGTTTTTGAAGAGGGAAGATCTCATCCAGAAGTCCCGAATGGGCAATAAACGGGTGTATTATAACTCAGAACATGGGATGAATATTTTGCTCCCAATGATTACGGAAAATTGACTGAGGACCACGATATTTCGACACGACAACGCGGGCGTACCTACGGGCAGTCTCACCAGAATGTGGCTATTGCACTGGAACTTCTAGCCCATGGACTGGTCCGCTCACATTTCAGGCTTGAACGCGAATGAAAATGTCTGCCATCTGTTAGAGATGCGAGTCCATGAGGATGGGACAGTGTTCTGGCCTTGCACGGGTTGATGTTTGTCATTCTCAATGAATGGGACAGCATACAGCTTGAGACCGTCCACAATGTAATTAGCAACATGACCGGATGTGGTGTTTCATCCATTGCCAACAAAGGTCACTGGGTTTGCAACCAGTTGGTAGTTTCTGCCATTCTCCAGGGACCCGGTTCAATAGTAATTTACCCCTTCTCAGACACTTTTTCCGGGATAAATTGACTAGTCTGTTTCATTCTTATAATCTGCTTGTATATTTGGTATAACAGTGGGTCGAAAAATTAGTATGTCAGATTAAATCATTTTGAGTGGTTTGGTTCAGAAGCCAAAGCAGAAAAACAGGATGAATCTAATAGCCTTTCTTGCACGATATTTTAATTGACAGAACAACCAGACTCTTGGATCTAACCCAGGATCGATCTGACCCCCCTACCCTCATTCCAAAATTAATGTTTTCCATTAACTTTTTGTGTCGCACTTACTCATTCGCTGAACCACACATCGGACATTGACCTTAAGTGATTTTGTTCGGTGACCCTTGATCCACCTTTTCCGTAGAAATTTTGTTAACTTAACCGGTTGAACCTCAAGCAATCATTAATTTGCTTGCATCTGGCCGACTCCGATTCACAGAGCAGTTGCCATTGGGGTTTGTACAGCTTCTGAGTAATAATGATTGTTTTTATAAAGAAACGTATTGAAACCCACAATTGGACGCTTGGCTTTTGTTGGATTGTGTTACGCATATCCCAAAGACCATAGAAGTCCGTTATAATATTTTTATACGCCACAGAATATTAAGTTGTAGAAACTTTTCTTTATCCCTATCTTGTAGGAAATCGCATAGTTTTATTAAATAACTTGACCCTGGACGGGAGATTGTGTTTTCATCCAAGCGGGCCAGTTCGTCATTTAATTCCAGTAAACGTAAAAAGTACTCAAGCAGTTTACAAGTGGTGAATTTTCATGTTCCGATCAATTTATATTGGTATCTAGGATCACTCACAGCCGAATGCACGGCAAAGACTTGAAAATGTTCTGAAACAAAAACTTATCGTTCTCCCACACACTCAGGATTTTACCTGGACAGGTTGTGAAACGTTTACGGTCTACTCGACTAGTTCTGCTATAGAAAGCTTAAGCAAACTATCAAACTGTTTGACCACGCAGAAAACCCTGATTAAAAAAACACTTTTAAATGGTTATTTTTCACGATTATTTAGCACTCCTGTTCGTGTTGAAATCTAGAATCAAAAGGTTAGACCAATCTCGGGAGAAAACCCGGTGACCCACCTTTATCAAGCAACTCACATCCCTGAGGCAGCAAATTTGGAAGTAAACCAATTTGTCATCCTCTACCAATCTCCAATGACATCTAAGGGGAAAACTGCCAGTTCGAAGCTCGCTTGCCGCACTCTGCCTCATCAAAGCTCCGTTGGCGAACGAGTCAATGAAAATGAGATTTTGTGGTTTAGTGTAATAAGCTGGACACAAAAAATCAATGCCAACCGGAGCCGGCAATTAAAATTCTAAATAAAACCAAGCGTGGTTTTATTTTTTTGTTCACTGGACAATGAACTTTGCATGCTGATTCTCACAATAAGGATATCAGGACAACGAAACATTCACTTACGTTTTTCACATCCGAAATCACAACCCCCTAGAGCCGAAACTGAACTGGACAACTTCCAGTGCTTAAAACCGAGACAGTTGCTGTGCCCCATTGGAACACTGGTTTGCACGTCACTGAATCATTACGTTATTCACACCCGACTGACCGTCCCGCGATAGCCCACCTGGTAGAGCATCTACTTGATAGGCGGAAGGTCACCATCTCGATTCAGGCTAGCTGAGTTGGACTTTTGAGTGCGAAAAATGCATGTGGATTTTGTTTTATTTAAGATCTAAGCCCATCTTGCCAATGGTACGTTCTGCAAATATCTGGATAATTCGATCTTACATTTCTGATCATATATAGAATGCGTTCAAACATTTTCGTTCTTCCTTTTGTGCATGTTCACAATGGGGTCAGCGAATAGTTATAAAAAATGGAAAGGAAGCTACATGTTCGAAATCCTAGACCCATGGTCTTCACAGTACCTGATGCAGATCGTTGGACCGCAGGCGAAATTGCTGCTCCAAGTTTATACAATTCCAGTGGTTCGCAGTTGATGTGGACAGCGTGGAGAAAATCTGCTGTTCATTAGGGATTAGAATTTGCTTTTTTTATTGATACACGCACAGCGAGTTGACTGTTCTCGATCTAAGTGTTATTGCGTGAACTCACAACTATGCCCGATCGGCCCACACAGTCACCGAGGTAATGCTCACTCACCGTTATAAGCCTGTGTACCATCGCAGCCTTCTGTATGCCATGAAAACCACAAAAACCCTTAAGTTAAGTGATCACGCTAACCAGCTATTATTTGTAGATGTTTGCGGATAGTACGAATATGTTCTGATGAAACCGAAACGCCCATTGGACGCCAACATAGTCCCGAATACGAAACGTTAGGCAACCCATTTAAATTAGGTGAATGGTTTATTTAATAATTTTCAAGTGTAAATCACATTAGGACATTTTTTGCTGCTGTCCCATATTGTGGGCTGGAAAAAGAAAGGTAGGATTCAATTATTAATGCAGCAGTAAATTAACCGAGTCTGGTCTCCATTGCCGTTCTGTGACAGCTGCCCAGATTTCGGCTATTGCATACACGCAAAGGTAAACAATGAAACCAATTTGTGTGTGTGTGTGTGTGGGTGGGTGGGTGTGCGCATTTGTGGCCAGCAGTGAAAAATGGATCGGAATGGTCACTCGGTTACACGCGTGAGTCGAATATTTCCAGTCACTAAGATCTGACCAACGAAAGCCTAAGCACTGGCTTCAGAATGGTTCAATATAGTTATCGTTATTTTGTATCTATAGGACATTTTTTCTGGCTTTTCAAAAGCTTTTGTATTGCCCATGTTTCGCAGTTTTTAGTGTTCGATATCATGAGGAGTAGTTGCTTTAGTAACACGAGGAAAAGACTTAAATTGTTTTGGTACATCATCATCTTGTGCTAAGGATTCCTCAAAAAAACGAAAAAGTTGTGTTCTTTTTTTTCTGAAAACAGATAAATACTAAAGTTTACTAACGGATAACGCGTATGGCCACGTAAGTATATGCAAGCCTCATTGTGTAACAGGTAGTCAGGTGTAGACCAATATTTGATAAAAACTACTCCGATTTGAAAGTAGATAAGACCGTTTCTACACTGCGAGTTACCGATTAAACGGACTTCCAAATTAGACCCTGATCTACCTTTGAAACGTGGGATTGGTTCTGACGTTACGTGGCAATTAGGCATACAATACCTCTTTCTAGAGTAGGTTTTCTATGGTCATGCTGTTTATTTAGGCATAGTATGACGGGAAGATGCGGCAGAGATAAAAGTTACACGATATAGGAGAGAGTAAGGATCACCTCGACCGGTGAGTTCCCGCTATTTGTGGACTAATAATAAATTTCGAACTGTATGGCTTTACCGGCCTGTTTGAATACAACCCTACTAACATGCATACAGATTATTAGTAAGTTTGACAACTGGGACACTAATCAACCAGTTGTTGTGCCACTGTATCTCTTGGTAATCCTATAATGACGATTCTCTGTACCGTGTCAGTTGTCATCTTGTTGAACCAGTAGATTTTGAAGAAGACAAGCAGATTCGTTCAAAGACAGCCTGCTTTCAACAGAATCAGGTCAGATGGAGAACTGTAGAGCCAGGTCACCTTTATGTTTGTGATCTTTACAAGCGAGTTTACCAAATTCCAATAAGTTTTCATCTTGAACACATTTCACCAGGCATTACTGATGAGTATACTATGAGTTCTAAACCATCAATTTTATAATAGGTGACTATCAGTTTGAGATTATTTGCAATTCTTCTCTATCTTAAAATTTCCGCCTCATTACGAAGTTCATTTTCGTGAAGCTTGATGATCGGCGGTTGTAAAACGGTCGTTAGAGTGAACTTCTCGGGTTCCAGAGTAACCTCTACCAGTCACCAAATCGTTTGACTGCGTTTCTGTGGTGTAGCTGTTGCACGATAAGCCGGGAAATTGAAGTGGTATTTATGCGGAGATTTATTGTGATACTTTCAACATGATGAGTATAATCCAAGGAAAGGTTTATTTAGTCCGACATTTGATCAATAATACAGCACTGATTTTCACACAACTAACATCGTCATATGGTCCGTTCCACTTCAGACTTTGACTGCATTATTTACTCGGCGACCGTGACAGCAGTACATCCGATCAAAATCTGTCATCCAAAAACAACCAACATACTTACGAAGACTTCTCAGTGCACTTGCACTTCAATTTCTGCTTGTCTGCGTTCCTCCGTACATTTGTCGCCTATTTAGGTACTGTAGTTTTTAAACTAAAAACGGTGTACTTTCCAGTTCTAGTTCGCGTGTCTTCTAACTTAAATTCTCGTAATTCGATAGATACATTATATTTTTTCGTTCACTGCCGTTCCGAAAGTACATAAGACCTTATTCACCGACAGGCTCCTGTTTCTCGAGGACCATACTCGAAAGAAATTATTAAATTTTCCATGGTTCGAGTGGCTTAAAAATAAATAATCAGCTGTGCGCATACTTTTTCTCGTACGACGCGATAGGCTGGAGCCAAGTGACATATCCCGTATCTGAAAATTTGATGTACATCACAATCTAATTGATTGCTGATAGAATGCTTGCAGATACACGGTGGAAGGATTTTATCGAGTGAATAGACCATTTCATTCATAGTCTTTCCCAGTTATTCTTTACGGAAAGCATTAGCCATATCATATGGAATTTTTATAGTTTTAATGTTTAGTGGCGTATAGCCTGACAATCAGGCCCAAGCAATATCTAGCTAACCAAAGGCTGTACCTGAGCATACGTAAACGGAGATACTGAAAACAATAGTACCATTTTACTGATCTGATAGAAAAACTAGTTGTTTATTGAAATTTATTCACGAAGTAAATGCCGTGTTGTTAAGCTTTCGATAATATACGTCTATCGTCCTCTCTTCGCATCAATCTAATTTATCTTAAAGATCTGTATCAAGAATGTAATGGCTCATTGATTTCCTCATTATGAATAAGTATTGTCAACATCTGCGATAAATTCACTGTGGACAAAAAAATAAAAATCTCAAAGTTCAAAAAGTTGTAATGAAAGTTATCTCCATATAATATTATTTACCACTCTCTGCACACTGCCTAAAACCATGAAAGTACTGTAAACATGTTTTTCTGGCTTTTTAAGAATCATAATCAGTGAAAATCCATCCCACTAGCACTCGAGCCTGGGATGAACTACTGTGAGTCGAACGCCTAGCCCGCGGGCAATCCGAGAGGGTTTTTCCAACTTTATATTGAACCTATGTAGCACATAATATAACACCTGTTAGTCACTAGCTTTCGGTGCTATCAGAGCATTTGCCGCGAAGTGAGGGACTCATTTGATGGAGATCCTCTTTGTAGTAGCTTAAATTTAATGGAGGCCTTCCGTTTAATAGCCCTTTGAGTTAGGGTTTGAAATACACCACGGCAAAGCACCCTTTATACTTGGCAACATACCTCGTCTTCCTTTCCTTTTACGTATATAAATGAAATAATTTGAAGGATCATTTATATAGCTCATTTTCAAGAGATCGGTTGCTGCCACGTGAGGCTACTACCGTGAAATTTTGTTTAAACATCAGAAACGCTTGGATAAGCGTGACAAAGAAAATAACAAACTGATTTCCTACAAACCTTTAACTGGCAGAACTGAGCGACTGACCATTGGCGTGGATCAAGAATTTTAGCCTCTAACTAGTTTATCGAACTAATAAGGCGAGTTAGAATGACGGTAAATAGAAGTCGTGGGCATGGTTCGAAATCATCAATGACAAATTGCAACATTTGTTCTACGATGTGAACCGTTTCGAAGTGGAATGAGTGGTATATCGGATTTACGACGAACCTCACCCAAAGCTGATTCTTTAGCACTGTGAAATCTGACACTTTAGAAAAGGAACACTACTAAAAAAGTTTAAAAGCATTCATCCGAAAAGTTGCTTATCCTCACGTATGTTACTTCGTGGGACACCTATCCGATTGTCCAGCAAGCTGCGATCCACTTGAGCCGTACAGTTAGGATCAAGTGTTTGCGTTAGTTGATTACTGTTGAGTTCATTCGAGCACCCTGGTGCACTAAAATCCGCTCGTAGGACTTAGCCTGAAAATTGTGAAAAATAAGAAAAGACTTGGTTGAATGGTTTCGAAAGCTTCCAGACTTTTGTTCAGTGGACCAGAAGATAACGAAAAAACTCCAAAATTTGAATGGCAGAGGAAAGTGAACCTGTTCCTAGGAGGATGAATCCCATTCGGATTCGCAATTTGCAAACTAAAGCACAGAAAAGGGAGAAATTGTCACGGAAGGCTGGTGTAAAACAAAGATGTCAAACGAACCAATGTAACAGAGGAACCTTACTCTCTGCTACGGTATTTCTAAAAATACTCGAGGTAATTCTTTCTTGCATCCATACTAAGATATTTATTTGTGTAAACAGGAAGTTCCTAAATCCACCAAGGGTTTGATTTGGGTTTCTTCCTGCAAGGAGACCTCTTTTACGACAAATAATCCATGTCGTACGTCATCGTGTTGTTCCAATTGACCGATCATAGGCAGATAGATGGAAGGGATTAACGGGGGAAATCAATCAGAGGCAGTCATCATGTCATGCTAGATAAACGGAAGTAAAGTGTGAATGACAAAAGCTCAGGTCTGTGAACAAAGCCGACTGAAATTGAACGTGGCATAGTTCTAGTCCAGCTTCTGAAGACGAAATATACAGCAACAACTGAAACCCCTAAACCAATGGATCATTCAGGATATCGATGTCTAGTTATTGATGTACAAAAATTACTCAAACTGCAAGCGATCATTTAGAAATTTACTCTTGACTGATATCATGGGGAAAATAGATTACCTGTGGTTTACCACTAAGGTAAAGTCACGAGAGAAATCAGACAGGTCAGAACGAGGATTCAACCGCACGCATTCAAGTATTTAGGTAAAACGGATGAAAACCAGTGAACACGAGTTTACAGCTCATTTGCAAATTAGACGTCATTGAAATCAAACGTAGGGTGTCACGAAACGGGCAAATCACTCTCTACAACAATTATACCGTTCGTATTCTTTACATACTAACAAAGGTCTTTCCACGGAAATGAATAAATTACGTCAGTCGTCACCACAAAAATAAAACAGCCCTGACTTAGAATTGTGGTTCTATGATATAGCTAAACCTCTGAATCACCCACTGAACTAATGGATAGTGAGACTGAAAGCCAGTATACGAAACTGTGTAGAAGCTTATTTGCTCGGAAGCTTTTGTTTGTTGACCTAACCAGCACAAATAAGATTGGCTTTCGGACAAGCCAGTTTAAGAAAAACCATTTAAAACAGCGATACCTTTTGTAGCGTATCAGTATGCATTGGTTAACAAATGTGAACTCAGTTTCAACAATGATTCATTTGACTAGATGACAGTAGATCGTGAGTTATCATTGGTCAAACATCTTTTGACTACCACCAAAATACCACTTGTTGACATTGTTGTGTGATCCTACCGTTGATGGAACCACCAACAGCTTTCCGTCCAGGTTGATATACTTACTGACCTATTGGCCGATACTAACTACCTTAACACACATACACGCCACCTTGAGTTTACTCATACCGCGGACGGTTTGTCTCAGCCAGTCCAACTTTGGCACTGAGTCATACTTGCTTGTTGATTCGTTGGACACTGAGCGACCCACCTTGACCACCCACAATCGCTCACGCTTTCTGTAGAGATTTCACTTGCTTACTTGCTTTCTTAGTCACATTCGAATCGACAAATTCTCTGCGCACCTTGCTGCCAGCCGTAGAGTACACAAAAATCATTAGCCGAGGTGAGTTCATCAGCCCACACCGTTAATGTCACTAGTGCTGAATCGTGTGCGACCTGAAGAGACTAATCGATCGGGAGCCTATGAAAACCGTCAACCTGAGATCAGTACGACACCCATCTATTCAAATCCATGGAGTACGATTTCAGAAACAAAGTAGTCTCACTGATAATCTTCATCAAACTTTGTGACCTCCATTGATGATGACAGTACGAAACATACCTCCGTAATTAACAGTTCGTCACCCGGGAATTTTTCTTATACCTTGCTCATGAATGATCACCAAGGGGAGGGACGAAACATATACCATAGCTGAAAAGGCTCAGTGCACTTTTGTGGGAGAGCAGGAAACACGACACTGTTAGCATGAGGGCAGTATCCCATACAGTCGTGTGCGATAGCGAACCGGATCGTTGTCCCTGACTGTCTGTAACAGGGTTCGACTTTCGTACATCAGATACAACTGAAACACGTACACTTACCGCACCTAGAGCGGGGTTATTCATTCCTGCCTCATAAACAAAATGGAATTCATCTTCTGAAAATTTCTATCCATCAACAATTAACATCTTGGAAGAGGTTCTATAAAGACTATTCATCGACAATCCAATCTTTTTTGTTCCTTGTCATCTGACCCTCCGTAACGGATTTCTTTACATCAGTCTAGAAGTACTAACCTTCAATATGAGAATCCAAAGTATCTTCAAATCCAGTACATTCTGTTTTGCACATTGTGCTACACCTTGAATGACAAAATAAGCCCTTCGGATTAAAATGTTCATTGAATTTCTCGTTTTAGACTCCTGAGCACCAGGTCGGAGTTACATACACGAAATAAGTTATCTGATCTCCGTGCGGCAGAAGGATATCGCATTCTGGGAGAAAATGTTTGAGTTTTATTTGCAGACCTCATTTTGTTTTTGATCGAGTTCGCGGTCAATTTACCTGTCAAAATTTCGAAATATCAAAAGTTACGTGAAAAATGTTTCTAACAATGATTAAAATCAGCCGTGTGTAAAAGTTTTAAAGTGTTCAACGAAGAATCCATGAGAAAGGGATTGAAAATACTAATATTCTGACGGAGCTCAGTTCTTATCGATTAACCCATAAACTTGACTTCCTGTCTGGTCTGAGGAGTGCGTCTGATTGAATGAAAATTCAGTTTTGTCGGTAATTTGCAAAGCGAATCATACTTTCATCGTATAGAGTGAAACATTGCTCAAAAATATGGCTTGTTCCACACAATGACCTTTGCATATAGTTTTGAACGAGAGGGGGCAGGAACGCTAAATGTCAGCCTAGAAAGATAAAGCAAACAAATGCTCCAATTGTTAGCGACGGGCGACTGGAACCTGTGCATTTGAAAAAAGTTGAAACTTTGTCGTTAAGATTCGGGTGAAACGAAATAAATTAACGTTTAGAGGAATGCTACAACCAATTAACAATCGGAAGGCAAGTACCCCATATCTTAATGGATAATCTTGAAATGGACAATTTTTCCTCTTAGTGACTGGTTCACATTGCCCATGAATATTCGAAAGCAGTTGAACGGAATGGTCATGTGATTGAGGAGACAGTTTTCAATAAACGGCTAGGTTCATACAATGAAGCCACAGAGAAATTAATGAACACTGTTGGCAGATTTCGATAAATATAGCTTAATGTCATCACTGAAGCTTATTTTCTTATATTGTTTTATTGCTTTATTTGGTTCCTTTTCAGTATATAACAGTAGTAACATATTCCACGAGAGGGTCACGACCAGTTAAGGGCTAAGAATTGGTGAAAGGACCACCGACGGCGGTGAGAGGATTCGAACTCAGAACAGATGCGTCCGAAGCCCACAGTGATGACCTTTTGACCACCACCGGTCATTGTACGGCAAGTGAAATCAAGTGTTAAGACTACTACGGATTTTTATAACTGCAGGCTCTGTTATTTGTTGCCAGTGTGGCTGTGGATCAGGGTCTTTTATGCGCGACTAACTGTGCCGTTTCCCAAAACCTTGAGGTTATCGATGGAAAACCAAATGTCTCCTTAGGAGAGTCCTCAATGTCTTATTGTTGGCAACGAAGATCTTCCTTCCTCATTGCTAAGTTGACGATTATTTCGCTGGAAAAAAAATGTGGGCGCTTCTGTCAATTTTGTGAGAGATGATGCGCCTGGTGAAATCAGTAGCATCTCTCAGTAAATGTAGAACGTACTGTAAAAGCAGAAATACCTAGACACAAACTAGTAAGTGAAAAAGAAAATTAGCTTATCGGCTCCCCTCTGGGAGGGGCAAAAGGCTAGTTCTTGATGAATTATTCACGCGAGAACTACCCTCGATTCCGAGTTTCCTTGTCAGTGAGCAATTCGGGATCAGTCTATTCTTTACTATTTTCGCGAATGTCCCCTGCCATTCCGAGGTTATTCAAGCATGAAATCGCTTTCGCTTAGTTTCGACTTTTTCACTGAATCGTCTAATCATTGGTTAAAGCTATTTAAATTTATAGCTTCGTAACTTTATTTTATAATTTTAATAATTAGTCAGTTTTAGATAACCAATTATGAGATTTTATATGGCATACGTTATTATGTGTCAGATATAATATAAATAGCTACCAGCTAAGACCATCTGAATTCGTATTACGTATGCATGATTATTAATTACAAATGACTTTCATGAATAATCAACCATGGTGCCAATAAGAAAACCCAATTCAAAAGAACTTATTGAATTTCACTAGAATTTTTCGTGTATTATTTGCAGACGTCCTGGGATATTTGGTTGGTCGGGATTCAGTTACATCAAGTTGACTGGCCTGATGCGGTCAGAGATAGCAAAATAAAATAGGGCATACTTTGCAACTTAGATAAACTAAGAGTAATGTCAAACGACGCATCCGAGCCGAGTTGTGGTTGGTGTGTGTAGATTTATCTATTTCAATTGATACTGTTTTTTCAGTATTTGGTCGACGGTTAAGTAGCCTTGAAAAGTTAAAAATCAGTTTCGTTTCGCTTTTGATATTTTTCCGGTAGCCACGGTTCAAGCGATCAAAACATCAACAGCAAGTCCCACCATGTAGCACTTCTTTGTATTTTGGGTCATATCTTAACCAAGATCATATCAAACTTTGCCCAGCAATCGGATTGGGGATTCCTCGAGGCCAGTTCCGACAAATCAAGGTATTCCTACTAGCAGGTACGTACTAGGAAATTTTCCACGCCTATACAAAACCGCTGTTTACAAGTTTCACAGAGCAGTAGTCATTTCATTTGCACATAATGGAGTTAGTCACTTGCTGAACTATGTTCAAAGAAGTGTGGTAGAAACAGAGGCACGAAAAGGCAACAGTTCATGTTCTGTTATCATGTAAAATAATAGTCTCGCTAGCAGACTGACCTTCATCATTCTCAGTGCCATTACTTGGCATGTGAATGGCCTAATTACTCAATTCCGGGTTATGACTTATGAAAGTTCTTTTACATCTGATCATTTGACATTTGACCGCATGTGAATCACCTATTATCCAAACTGTTTGCTTAAACCGGTTGTCTGAGGAAAAGCATTAACCGATTTGTGGAAGACTTAAATTTCTGGTTCTAGCAAAAGTTTTTGAAGTAGGTGTTTACTTTCTAGTCACTCATTGTTCCAGATGTGGTATTGGCAATTATATTTCATAATATTTACCAAGTGAAGACGCTATCGGGGCTCTGTCAACCCACAGTCAACCTCACAAATGTTTTCAAAATTCCAGTCTTAATTGAGTAGTAGTATTTGTTTGCAATCAGAGCAACATGAATTAGATTCCGTTCTGAATCGACATGTCAACAGTCCTGAGTTCAGCAAATGAACAGTCGGTAAGGAAATCATTTGAATTCCATATTTAGACACATGAACGAAAATTCCACACCTCACTGATGGTGAGTTATTGAAAAAGAGACCTCAGCAATTAGAACCATTCAGTTTCACTCTCACGGAGTCTTCTGAGGCCGCTCGTTAGTTCTGTCTTTCCGAACTATCTCGTTTTATTAAAACGAAGAACAGAGTTTATATAAAGATGTCAGGTGACAGTAGTTAAAAGTATGGTGCAAAGTGCACCGGTCCAGCACGGTTTTTATAACCAGGTCTCCTGACTGACTCTTGTATCTATAAACCCGATTGGCTGATTTCGACCCGTTCGGCTAGACCAACTGTTGACAGGTGATTGGTAGATTTCGCTCCCTTTTGTCATGAACAGATTGGCTGCAGCTTTGCCATCCATTTTGAACAGACGTTGACGGACCCGGTCTGTCTATCGATGACGTGTCATCGGGTCCCCTTGACAGACGGATTTAGGTATTCCATGCAGTCACTACCGTGTGATAGGCAGAGGGCTTAGCGAAGCTCACAGCTTACGTTTCTTCTAATCGTGTTGGTTTATTGTTGCAGTAATTCGAAGAGATGTGTACAGTGATGTCTTCGTTGCATTGGTATTGTTCGCAGTACACCTTTTTCCTGATCAAAAATAATCACTTTTTCACAAAGGTGCACCATATACTAATACATTCCACGACAATGAAATGGTACAATCATTCAGCACAGTTAGAAGTCACCTTACTTACAACCAAAACAGTCATTTTATTCCTGTTGGCCTTACAGCCTCCAAACAAGTATTTCTACGAAGTAAAGCATTGAATTTCTGGATAATAATAATAACAACAATTTACTTCGAATGAGTCCGATTCGTGTTTGAAAGCAAGATCGAACGGTACACGTGAAGTCAATATGGCTTACATTGGGAAAATAGATAAACATATACAAACGACAGTGTAAGGGAAATATTAAGTACACTGAACTGGTAATGGTACCCGGAAAAACTGGAAGTCAAGGTCACATGATCGAGCCGACCGGAGTAAATATGAGTTGGCTGAAATTTCAGAATACGAACATGAAGCAGACAAAAATAGACGGAATCAGTGGGGAGTCAAGCAGGAACAACGGATATTTTGAAAGAAACAGTTTTTGTCACGAAAAATGTTAAAGAACGATAAAAGGCTGCTGTGGATAGGATGGATATGGATAAAAATCGATCGATGAACGGATACAACGAATCAGCAATGAAATGATGCTGGTCGATAGACTGAAAAATTCATAACGACCGATGAATGACAACTGGAGAGTACACCTCATTCGATAATAAACACATGTCGAAAGAGAGACTGCAAAGCTGTTATAGGGAAATGGGCCAATGGGAACTGTTAACTGGAGAAATGGGTTTTCTTGAGATGATGACAGAGAACGACTTGGTAGGTGTAGAGTAGAAAAGGCAGTGGCCACTGCTGTCCGAAAAGAATGAAAGAAGATCCGTCCAGACAACTGAGTTATAAGTAGATCGATTATTCTCTTTTATAGGTCGATGAATATTTGTTATGGATAATATGGAAGAATAATACTGCGACTTACTGACATTTCATTCACTCTCTTCAACCACCTATGTGCGGCAATGCAAAATTTGTACAAATTGATGTTTAAAACTACAATAAACGGACTAGAGGCGTTAACGTTTTACAATAAAGAATAAAACTTTTCCCTAAGTGGTAAGCAGATTGACTGTGTCATTAGATTTTCCACGGAAATAACAGGGTAACATAATCCGATTAGTAAAGGTTCACCGAATGAGCTGATCAGTAAGCTTGAACAGGTCTAACTGAAATTCGGTTTATCCATGCTGTAAATTACCGGGTCTAAATAACAAGCCAACTGTCGGTAGTGACGTCAACAGGAAGGAGTAGATCGCGTTCATTTTATTCGGTTGGAAACTTTGAATAAAACAACCCCATGTACATCATTTTGTCCTTCGATTCTTCAATCAGAGTGGAAACTCTGATGCCTCGTGTTCCAACACACTACACTTGCTCACGTGCTCAACATAATCAGATATGTTGACACGCAAGTCAGTTTTTAGTCAGATCAGAATGGCAGCCTCATTTTTGTTTTCATAGTGTTCTTATTTAGCTGCTTCCTTCAGAGAAATGATTATTTGGTTGGGTCATCATACCGCATATCATGATATCATCGATTCTCGATTATAACCACTGCTCTTCTCGAACTGAGTGGACGTTGCTGTGCCAGCCTTATCATTGTTGGATGGGTTTGGGGACCGACTGTTCGTGAACTGGTCAAATAACAACAAACAGTAACCCCTCTACTTGAATAATTGTGTAATGGCTCTAACTGATGGGGCAGAGGGGAGAACAACGCAAGCCATCACCGCGTTTGCTTGGTTTTCTTTGTTTAAATGTATTGTGATGTTCACGTTTAGTGCAGGGCAATTACACTACTTGGTAGACAACCAAAACAGAGTCCACATAGGAGCTTGACCACGTTCAGAGAATTGGCTTTTTGTATACATATGTACAGATTTATGTGCACAAAAATTTAATGATAGAAATACGTACAAACACACAAAAAGATACATCAATTTATTCGAGCGAAAGAAAACGGGTTATCACAGGATGGTGGTAGAAACTGAAACCTGTGCAGGTGATTGACGGGATCTAGGGCAACCTGCTTTATTTTAAAAGTGATCAGGTTCGTGACAACCCAAGCCATATTGTAAGCTCCACTGTAAACCGGAAAAACCATGGCAACTCATCTACACGTGGTGCAAACCAATGGAGAAGGTAAATTTAACTAAAAGCTTCTTCCGTTATTCATGTCTTACTTGTCATCCACCAATTCACTTACAGTTGGTGTGATGCATTTACCGACAAGAAAAATGATACATATTTCAGACAGAAGCCAACTTCATTTTAAATTGAATTATGCATTGAATGAACCAGTCTTTCGGGTTACTGAAACTTTGGTCCGAAATCCAGAACCCATGAAAATAAAGTCTCAGCACCACAGATTACTGTGCTAATTTGATTTGGTCAATCAGAATGCTGCTGTGCTTCCGGAATTCAAGAATGTAATGTTCAGCGGAACAATGCTGTGCATACACAACTGTTTTTGCCTTAAGGAACACAGCGTTGTTGGTGATGTATACAGTTCCGCTTAGTAAAAGGTTATCTGCAGTAACTAGAAAGCTAGCGGACTGCAAGTTCTTCAGGGAAAGACTCTACTGAATAAGAACATATAATAACATATCACGCACCAAAGGATAGATCGTTTTTTCAATGCACTTCCCGACTGATCCTGTCGGGAATCTCCTTCTATGCTCGGCAAACCGTTTACAAAATGTTTGTTTCTGCACGCAACCTCATTTCACTTACTAGCTTACCGATCACAATAAAAACTTTCCCGATTGATCCCATCCAAGGTACTTCGCATAAGCTAACAAGTTTTATATTAGTGACCAACAAGAGCGATTAAGATGCTTACACATCACAGTCATTATCACCGGACGCATTAAGGAAGGAAGAAAACTCGTGTTATAGACCTGTTTGATCAGGGGGTAGTCAGCAGCATGAGCAGAGTAGCAGAGAAAGCTACCTGACAACGACCACTGGGGCGGACCTTCCATCTGACCTAACTACGTTGGACACGTTTTTGTTTTTCCACATTCTGATTGATCAGGAAGTGATTTTTGTTTGGCACCCAGTAAACCGAGCAACCTGATTGCTGCAAGAGGCTTTATAAGCCACCGATTAATTAACCATGATCGAGATTTCCTTGTTGCACGCTGTAACAATATACTGACTGCTTTCCTCGAAGAACTGGCTTTTGACACCAATGAATATTTTGAATTTAGATGACACAATCCCTCAAGATAGTCAAATAGGGCCGGATCCTCGAAAAAAACGCACTACGAAGAAAGAGCTGTAAATATAATCAGTAAAATTTGACAGCTTTGCAGATCGTTGCACCGATTTGCTAATGAAGTTCTGCCACATTTATCCCTACGTTTAATAATGACTCTTTCGTATTTGTAGATTTTCCGGCTGGTTTCACAACGCAGCCTTTCGAATTAATATTTTGTCGTACACTTGCGACTTTTATCCGAATGATGGTTTCAATACGTTGTGCTTGTGTGTGTGTGTGTGTGTGTGTGTGTGTGTGTGTGTGTGTGTGTGTGTGTGTACGTGTGTGTACTTCTCTTTGGGGCAAGCTGAGTGATTTACACATCACCGAGGAATAGCAACTTTGAAATACTGGAAAAGCTGTTCATTAAATAACCTACTGATTATGCTTATCTTGTCCATCACAGGGAAGTGGTGGTTCGATCATTGCTTCCAGGCGTGCACTGGAATGCCAACCACTAGATTAGCTCCGCAAATATTTTTCCAAAGAGGCTTGTAGTATCTCTGGAAAAAACTTCAAGCTATTTATCCTCACTTGAGCTAAACGACTGTCCATTCACTTAAAATATTCTGGTATAATAAACAATGAGTGCTCAAGTGTGGGAGTGATTGGGCAGGAGAGTACCAGGAAAGCATACCTAAAGAGCAGCAACTACCATCAAACACAAACCGTACTATTCACTACGAAAATGAGTGTTCGAGTTGTTCCCTTACATAGATCGACCAAGCAACGTATGATAAAACTACCACGATATATTTACTCAAAATAATTTTTACTCTTACTCGATTATTTTCTGTTAGCGGACGGGTTCCTAACCTTTTTCAAGTCCTGGACCCCTAGAAAACTGGTAACGTTCTCTCAGTTTCTAAAAAACGAAAACGAAGTTGAACAATCAAATTTGATGGCTTCTTTGTTCAGGTTTATTAGATAAGATTTTCTCAAGTCATGGCACTTTGTTACTAACACCTATTTGCATACTTGCTTATGCACCCAAATGATTTCTGAATTTTGATTTGATTGATAAAAAGGCATTAGATGCAGACTTGAGCAAGTAATTCGCCTCAGACGGGGTGCCTTTTCACAGTGTTTTGGTACACTTGTATTGCCAGAAATCAGTCCTGTTTCGAAGGATTGCTTGCAAACTGCATTTCAAGAAGACTTAGAAATTCGATAATTGAAGACATAGTTGGGCAGGCAAAGTGACCTCGTGCGACAGTTGTTATTCCCGTGGCCGCAGCAAGTGCTCCTTTTACAGTTCCCATGTACAAGCTCCCCCAATCCGTTTGCTTTCTCACACTGGTCTTTTCAGGCCATGTGGTCGCACGTTTCACACACACCGTCTTTCACACCACGGACGGGGACCATTAGGAGCCAGTATGTTGTAAAGTTACCGGATGTATTGCTCACCTGATCACTCACTGATGTCCATAGACGTACATATATTTTCAAATCTGTTATAGACGCATGAGCAGGAAATCTGTTTTGGACGCTCACCAACATGTGTATAATTTCCAGACAATCTGTTTTATTCCTTTATCTTTAAATGCGAGTATTCCCTCCTACCCCCGCCCAGAATGCTACCAGGCACACCTAGTTAGGAACCTTTATGCTAGGGGATAAGTCATCCCCGTGGATATCACGGATCACTGCCGACCATGCGCGATGGTGGAGTGATAGCTCAGTACAAACCGTGAACCAGTTTTCATTGCAGTATCAAGGAAACGGACAGTCTATAGTCCTGAGCACCCCGTATCTTTCTCGACGACGCTTAACCACTTTTTCAGTTGAATCCCAAGGTGGCAGCACCATACCGTACATGACGAAGAGCTGTGTTTTTCTTAGTAGTACTGAGTCTGATAGTCAGAGTATACGGCCGGACGATCACAAGCTACAGATCTAAAGAAGAACAAAGAGTCGGTTAGGTTCACTGCATAGCCTGTTTATTCAGTTGTTTGATAGCGTTTCCTACCAGCTTGTGCGAAGAATCCCGCACAGATACTAGTGATCGAACACCAGCCTCCTGATGCCCTCCGCTTATAGTGGTCAGGTTTCACACTAATAGGTAAGCACAGTTCAAACAGCGATACAAAAGATGAGAACCTTGGTTCGGCGGCTAATTTTGCTCCGTACCCACGACACAATTCGGAGATGAGGAGAATCTCTTCGTGTGCTGTCGATCATTGAATGTACTGCATCCTTCGCCTGGGCATTCGGAAGTAAATTTCACTCCATATTTCTTGAGGGTGACACAATCTATTATCTGACCATTGAAGGACAAGTGCTAAGGCAAGACGAAAAATCCTCCTTTTTTGCAGGATTGACTTTAAAACCGGTATTCTTCGCAGAGTACTCGACTCAGCCGACGGCCGACTGAAGTGCGGTGAGAGTATCTCTGAAGACGATAGAGTTATCTACAAACTCCGCGTTTGAGATGTGCGCTGTTGGACTCAAATGGATACCATAGTAATCAGCCAGGTCTCTGTCAGTTACCCAGTCGACTGTACAAATGAAGAACATCAGTGAGAGGGGATAGCCCTGTCCGAAATTAATTGTAAACTAAGATGATTCTCCACTGTACATTCAAACTCGTACTCTAGTGGAGGCTGCTTTTTCTTGAGAGTTGGTCAGGAATGTGTACCGTCTGGACATTCACGATTGACGGAGTCCAAGGTAGCACGGGAATCGATGAATCATACTGCTGTTGGCTTCTGATACTTGTAGAGATGTTCCAGTATTGTACGCAACGTGAATATTTGGTCAACACAGCCCCTAACATGGTGGGAACTCCCTCGGTTCGGTGGAGGGTGGGATTCTCTCGTATATAGGGAGCGACTGAGTAGCAATACGCATAACACGTTTGCAGCTACATCCATCAGGCCGATCCCGCGATAGTTCTCTCACACTGTCTTGTCTCCTTTCTTGAAAATGGGTAATAGAATAAACGCTCCCCCATTCCCCTGAAATGTTTCACTTTGCCAAACAGGACAAAATGGCGCGTGAAGACTGTCAGGTCAGTGATGACAAGTAGGTCTTGTATACTGAGGGTGTGATGTTATCCCCTCCAACAGCTTTTCTGTTTTTCAGCCGACTGACGATCCTGGCGATTCCCGTTATACTTCTTGGCTTGCAGTTGACAAAGTAAGAATGGTAGATCCATGTTATCGTCTGAAAGTTAGTTGAGAATTTGTTTAAGATGCTCCGCCCCTCAGTGCTCTATTTTTCTCCTCTGTCCGGCGATAATTTGGCTTGCTACTTCACGTAGAAAAGGCTCGGAATTCAACTGCCTATTGAAAGCGCTGTGAATAAATATAAATAATTTTACGAAGCCCTCGGTACCCGAAGCGGTCTTTATCTTCTCCGCTACCTTTGTCCAGTACCCCTTAAGTTCGACTCTAGTTCAGCGCGAGGCCACCCATTGTAATCTGCGGCGTTCGGCGCGTCCTACCATTCGGTTTTATTGTGCCTTGACTGGCAGTTACACTTGCTGATTAAAGTAACCTCTTTGAACCATGATAACGTTTGACAGGGCTTCGGACTTTTCCAAAATTTCGAGATCCGGGACACTGATTTGTCTCGGCGGTGAGACTTTGCAACGCGAAGAGAAATGGAGTTTGAAGCGTGGTCGTACTAATACGTGGTCCTCATTGTCAGGGTTTTTTTTACTGCTCCAAGATACGCTAGTCAGATTTCTACAGAGGAAACTCAGATGAATAACACCAGAAAATAGTCAGTTTGATGAATTGCGCTATCTTCGTTTGAGTATCAGAACAGAAAATGTCTTTTGGGATGTTAAAAGAAAGTGTTGCAGCTGACTAATCAATTAGCATCGGGCACCTCCACTAGGCGGTGTCCGTTTCAGCAAATTTGGCCAAGCTCAAAATTTCCTGGGACACTTTGAAATGACTCCTCCTAGGAGTATATTAGTGTTTTCTAGTCTCTGGCAATGAAAAGTAGATTACACCTCGCAAGACCGTTGATTAGATCTTTCAATTAACCATGAAAATTATCTGTTTTTTGTGTTCTCAGCCGCATTTGTCTGTGCGTAGGTCGCACTTACCGATAGGTTCTAGAGAAGAGCTCTTGATGCGAGCCGGGACCAAACTCAAAGAAACCGAATCCCAGCCTGTTGCCCCATATAAATAAGGCACTTTTGAGTTGAGGGCTGTTCGCAGGCCCACGGTGATACAGCTAATGAAGAGTATCAAATCCCTGAACTTCAACGCATCAAGTGCCGGAGCTGGGTAATAAAACTTTCGAGAGGCTCGCAACTTCTAAGTGGTAATTGTGTAGTGTTTTCACTGTAGTACTTTGGCTACCTGCGTGGTAAAACAGGCAGTCACAACGGAGAATGGTCGGTCAGAGAGGCAAGTAGCCAGATGACCAATGAAACGTACTTTGCAGATGCGAAAACCAACCACTGAGTTCGGTTCTGAAGTTAAACTTATAGCTATCCCAAGCTGTGATAGTTTCGCAAATCTAAGTGATGATTTCGCAAATTAATGTGATAGTTTCTCAAATCAATCTTGAAATGATATAGTAGAGTTCTGACATTCCAACTGGTTGTCTGTCTGTTTTCTAAAACAAAAGATTCCGGCTCATATTCTTGTCACTTTGAAAGCTGGGACACGCGGTGTGCCGCTTATCGGGAACACTGTAGAATAATGAGTGTATCTGTACAACAATCCATCGAGTCTTGGAAACTGGTGCGAAGCGGTGTCCCCAGCACCTTTCGAGGCTTATGTATTACTCGGTAGCCTAGTCAGGCTTTTTTCTTCTAGGCCGCACATCCAGCCCATGAGAATCCATGTGTAACCCTAAGGCAGCAGGGGCCGCTTTGGCTGCTTAACGGTGTAGTCCAAATAAATATGAGGCGTTTTAAATAAGACGCTAGCTGAGAGAAGACCAGTCACGTCCTTAGCTATAATCGCTGGTCGTCCATGACAGCTTATCCAGTGGGCCTAAGCCCACTTTATTCAGAACTACTGTAACTGAACCACTGTCAAGTGAGTAAATGACTCGCAAAACACGAACCAGAAACTTGCAGTCATATAAGTCTAGCCGGTAGTCTACGTATACGTCAGGAACGATCATTACAACGGTAATAACACCGCGGTTTTTTTGAACAGTCCAGTTACAAAGAAGGGTGATTGGATATCAATCATCCAAGTGAGCGCAAAGCAACGTATGCCGAGCTATACGGCACCGAGTCATCGGTAGAAAGTGAAAATCATTTGTTATAGCATAGAAAACAGCCAATCACTGAAGGAACCTGGGACACTCTTACGGCAGACGGGCGGATTGCGAGTTCAGACATTGCACATACGCCTGACCCAGACAATCATGCTGGTTTGGTTTGTTGTTGCCGCGATGGCCAAAGGCTAGTCGTATGGTATGGAAGAGAAGTTCGACGGGGGACTTCATGTGAAAACCAAGTGCGCACCCAAGCGAGAAGTGGACATGCACGAAACAAAGCATGAATTGCTCAAAGAGGACTAGGTCAGCACAGGTTAGGTAGACTGATTATGCGGATAAAACGTGAAGGTCGTAGGCATCTAGAGTGGAAAATCAATCCAGCGTAGAAGTGCAAACATGAATAAGCGGTAGATGAAGGAAGCTGTGTAACAGTGAATCCAACGTAGAAAGAAAGGGACGAGATGGAGATCGACGAGTGGTCGGGATGGGGAAGAACGAAAATTGGCAAGTGGGACACGAGGGTCCTGAATGGGAATTTCATAAAGAATTTCATTCAACGTCACAGCTATCCGCCAATTTGGAGGCTTTTTCCCTATCCGCGACCTGAGGACGAGCCCCTTGACTTGCAGCTCTGCTAGAGGTCAATAAAACCCCGACCGTGATACTTACTAATAAGTATTTGTCCAATAATAAGACTTAAGGAACCATCCGGCACCTATGTTTTCGGTCTACCCATAGTCTACTTCAGAGCACGAAATACGGGGAAAAAATGTACTGAGACATCCAAGTTGAGATCGAAAGCGCTTAAATCATAAACCTTAGCATGGATGACATCATCTCAGCTAGTGATGAAAGGCCTACATTCCAAATGCCCTATTTTGCGGTAGTGAACCCGGTAAGCATCTAGGAATCCGTTATATTCCCGTACAGCAGAGTTACTATGGAGATCTTAGATTAAATGACTAATGAAACGAGTGATGCTTCTGTTACATCATTTCAGTTTTTTCCAAGATATGATAACCAGTAGATGGTTTCATTCGCATGTAGGCTTTGTTTTACCCTTGTGCACAAAAGCTTCGCTTGTGTTAACCCAGTGGAGTTCAGCGAGTTTTGTCACAGAACTCTTTTGCGGTCAGAGGAACGCCATAAGCACAAGAACTTCCTCCGTTACCAGACCTTACAAAATTGGGTAGCCATGGTAACGAGCGACAGCTGTTTGAGGTATCTAAGCAAAGTAGGCAAAGTGACGTTTTTTTACCTCTTCCCGAGCATGTAACACAGAAAGGTTGTTCAATTATTTTTCTTCGTTCAGTTCATCGAAATGGTTCTGTACATTGCAAATAGAACTAGGCGCCTCACATTCTGAGCGGCGCCAGCCATTGATGACGGGTATCAACCATCCGTTTGTTTTTGACGTTCCTAAGAACTGAATGCGATATTTCAGTCAAAAAGAGCATAAAATTCTATTCTGACTTTCTATCTTATTCCCGTCGTTTATGGAGGGAATCTTGTTGGCAGCAACCTACAAATCACGGCTGCTATATAGGCATGAAAAGTAGGAAGTTATAATTTTACATGATGTGACTCGTCGTGCACAGTGAACTTTGAGCTCACCACTGAAATTCGTGGAAGCATTATACAACCTTTCCATCTCTTTTATGAATCACCAGCAATGCACATCCGACGAACCCCAACTGAGACTCAAATCCGAGGTGAACGATTGTGAGTCAATTAATTTACTTTGGACGAGAACACTGCCTGGAAAACAGTCAAAGAGAAACAGGGTGCAACACGTGATGCACCCCAATCATAGTTAATCAATATGTGGTCAAATTGGCACGTGGTTATAGTTTGGTTGGCGAAACAAAGAATGCCATAGTAGATGTGACATTTCCAGAGAAATACGAATAAAAGGCCAACAATAAATTGTGATCGGCTGTGGTAGCATACGTGGGCATTATTCCTAAATGATGACTTAAATGAACTAAATTTTCCAAAGTGGTGAATGTCCGTTATTTTGTGGGTTTTAGACTACATTCTGAGATTTGTTTTGTTCACTGGAGAGGTTTCGCACATGCCGTACTCGTCCACCAATGTTTTCTGAAAGACAAAAGTGTTCGACCTTAGGAAGACACAATTAAAATATTTCATGTAATTTGCTCTCCACAGGTACGAAAGTGGACTACCATAGTACACTAGATTGAAAAATTACTCGACTGAGCTTCAATGAGTGTGCCATACTTATGGAGAGTGTACAGAGACGGAAGAGAGCATGCTAATGATTTTAGTAGTAGAAGATAGAATTTTCCTTCAGATGACTCATCATGCAGTAGCGAAGCGTAATTGTGCATATAACAACATGGAAGTAGAGTACAACAGTTTCTTATTTACTACGAATCACCAGCAGTTCACATCCGTCTATTTCCCACGGGGACTGGAACCCGACTTGAACGACTGTGAATCGAATTTTTAACACAGTTTTGTTAGGGACAGAAAATAGAATTAGCAAACGAGGTGATTTGGTGGAAGACTTCAGGGAATAGTAAGTTTTCTTTCAATGAGTGAAATTCTCTTATTAGTTCTATAAGAAGAATACGTCTATCTGCTGAAGGTATTGGTTTAAGCGGGTATTTAATACCAACTGGCCCTGCCTTTTTCATAGGGCTGATACTGAAAGTTTAGAAGTATTCGTTTTCTGAAGCTGTTTCATCCTCTGATGTGGTTAGTCGCCGTAATTAGGATAGCTGGACTGATTTGATAAAAACATTACAAGAAAAAAAGGACGGTCTCTATGAGTAGCAGCTTACCTAACTTTTCTTCTGTTTAATGGGAGTGCAATTTAGAAGTATTGTACCCTTGTAAAAGAAAGTGCAATATTGCATGTGTGTCTTGCATGCACAAGTGAATCTTTAGAACGGATTCCAAAACACAAGGAAAACATTTTACGTTTCTTGCATTTTTTTGATTTATCTACTTCTAAAGTTCAGGTGGTTCCCGACCCATTCCATTGGTTTTGTTATTGTATAGGTTTCCTTCTGCAGCGTCTTAGAGTTTGTTTTCATGAATTGAAACACTGAAAAATTTGGTGAATTTTTTTTTATAGTTTTGCTGAGTTTTCTCTCACTGTAACCAGCAATATCTAAAAACCTGCGGCACTCCAGTCGATGCTGAAAAATAGATGATGCAATGTGTATTTTCATTACCACAAAATTCCGAAGGATCATTAACCGAAATTATTCCGCATTACCACACGCAACATGCACGAAAATCATCTGGACCTGATGATGTGATTGCCGAAATGTGTCCGTGTTGTGAGAGTATGGGCTGGCACATTGCCAGTCGACATCCTAGTCTCGCTAGCAAACAGATCTTATCCAGATTTCGCATCAAGGCTGGAGACAAGGTAATTGCGAACGACAAGACTGCGCGGATCGACCAGAAGACAAAACAGTCCCATTAAACGGTGGCTGACCGTATCACCAATCAATCAATTATTCAATCAGAAGAGATATTAACCGATACCCGTTTGAACCAATCAGTTTGCGGTGCAACGATTGCTGACCGTGATTCTTTCGTCCCATATAGCAAACTGAGATCTTTTGAAAGTAATATCGTCTCTCTCTAGAGGTGGTATGCCAGACAAAACACGTGTGAGGTTGGTAGCAAACACCATCAAAGAAGCTCTGGTTCGGTGGTCAGACAGCACGTCTTCGCCCTTCCAGTATTAACAGCAAAGTCGGACTTAGAGAAGCAGATAGGTTACTTGGCAGGTAGGCAGTATGTCGTCGCTTGTCCAGAATCGAGGACAAGATGGGGCCAGCGAAGCCGAGTGAAGTACCAATCACTAATCAACAGTTGTCTGGATCGACCGGAACCGAATCAGCCAGTCTGGTTGCAACCAGACCAGTCATCCGGAAGCGTTGCTCGTCATTAAGAACTGAGCCCATGAGTTTGCAGGCAAGGATTTGGTTATGGTCACCGCGTAACTCATATGAAGAACCTACTTTGTACCAATAAACCGATTTGATCCAAAGGTAGAATAGTCTTCTCACTAGAGTCAGAAGGACAGTTTAGAGGAACAAGTGATCTATATAAGTACCAGCTTCTAATTTATTTCTCTATTTCACTTATCGTAATTGGTCGATACCTCATTCAACGAATCTGCTCATTGCTCCTATAACTATCATCCCTAGACTGTGATGATATTTGATTGAACATGCCATTCACTTATTGATAGCTTTTCTAAATCATGTTCAGTTTTCTTATACACCTGAAAGCTTACCACAGATGTCAGGACTTAGACTGTTGAGAAACAGGTAGAATTGTAAGTTGAGCTATTACCATCCACACTGGATTGAAAGTGATGAGATATATATTCCTGCTTATATTCCTTTCCTCGTCAATTACTTATGGACGCGAAATAAACCGTACTATTTCGTTTTTGCAATGTTTACGAAATCTGTCCCAAGTTTGGGTAAATTTCGACTCCGAAAAAATCGTCCTACAGTTACTTCTTTGGGACGGACATCGAGTGTAAACCGTCCGCATTCAGTGGAGCGCGAGAATAGCGCAAATTGTCCCAGCGTCACGCAAAAAGCACTTTACCTGGACCAAACGCAACTGGCCCCGGATATCGCATAATTCAGCCACGCTTTTGGCTTAGTTGCTTGATGAAACGACCGTGAAATTGCCAAATGAACAGAGACCCATGTGAAGAAGTCTCCCATTTTAGAATCATGAAGCCATAGAGTTTTGTGATTTAGGTTGTGGTAAAATCAGCCGTCGACTGTACGGAATTCGACTGAAATCAATCTTAACTATGGAAATCATATATTTAAGCATATCAACTGCAACCAGAATTGCGTCTCTTTACCTGTTTGTGGTTCCTAGATCGAAGACTCCTTTCATCTGGAGGTTTTACCTTTTTTCATTTTCACATAGAGTGAGGGTGAACAATCGACTTTCCTAAGGCTGTCCAGTAGCATTTAAGAGCGTCTTGTATTCCAGTTTTATTGAAACTCAGTGTTGTTGTAGGCAATTTCATTGCTCTGCTTACAATTAGAATTCTGACAAAGGAGCGAGTAAACCGGCGGGGTATCTGATTGCAGAATGACTCCAAAACCATTTTGTTGGTGTCACTCCTCTCCGAAAGGAAGAATTCCGAAATTATTCGATAATTCCTAGGAAACATGATATAAAGTGGAATATTGCCCTTCACCATGTTTCATGGGGATACCAATCACTTCTCAAAAACAACAACGATAATTATCGATTTCTATTAAAGAGTGCACCACGTCACGTGCTTCATAAACCACCGAGGAATGAGCAACTGCTGAGATTTCCGTGTTGCTCACACGATTTCTTTCCCTGACTTTTGACACGGTAACTGCGGAAAATGATGTGCAAGTGCTGAAATCAGAGACGAGACCGCATAATCACCTGCATATCCATCCACCTGTGGAGCTGTGACGGAAAATGCGGGTTGATTAGATGACATTTGAAGGCTATGGGGGAAGCAGTGTGAAGATTTCCGAACTCCTTGGGCGATAGAGCACGAATCAAACGTCATTCCGAGGACATTGTTTCTTTCCACCATTGAACCAGCTGCTCTTCGCATCATCCTTGGATTTTCATAGGATTCCGATGAGGATAGCGGTGACTGAATTATGGTTATGCTTTAACCTGAGCAATATTTTCTTCTTGACTGCAACGAAATATACGAGCGATTTGTGTTTAATCAACGGACACAGAAGCCGAACGGACCCTTTGCCTGTTTTGTGTTGTCGTTTAGGTCACTGGCACAGTCAAGGAATTTTTGCACCTTCATGGAATAGCTTTATACGGGACCGGATAGTAACTGGGTAACGCGATCCCACTGTGAATTGGAGCTTGTTGAAATTTCAGAAATTAACACTCCAGCAGAACTTTTGCGTTTATCAAGATGAGGAAGCAGCCGAAAAATGCTTGGAGACATCAAAAGCATCAGAATCTCGTGGCCTACAATAAAAATAACATCATAGTCACTCAGGGAACCGAAGACGAATTTTCGCATCATGGTAGACCACACTTCGCAAGAAGAGACAACTGTCAGGCCTGGGGACGAACTTCTGATAACTGCGAGAATGGCAGCATTTCTAGTCGGAAAGTTTCCTCAAAAAACAGCGGATGGAAAATAGCAAGTTAAGTGAATAGAGTGCAGATGTCGACAGAGCTCAAGAGTATTTTCGTGAAAGTGTTCGTGAAAGGTGAGGAAGTGGATTTTTAGTTAGACAAAGGTGCATGGGCTAAAGTAATGGACGCCCTGTCTAGTGCTGAATCGACTTCAACACAAAAGAGACTCATTCTGTGGAACGTTGATAAGCTTCATCCGAAGGATGAGGCTTTGTTGCAAGTTATCAATCCCAAACTTTGTAGTGGTTGACCAGGGCTATCTTCTTATTCTCCAGCTCCAAGGGCTTCATGCGTAGGACGATGTTATTCCATCATTCTTGTTGCTAAACCGTAATACCCTATCGCCCAGTTCGTTACCACCCCTGATCTATTCGAACCTTGAGTAGTTCCCGTTCACTACAAGCTCCAGGGCCAGGTTACCTGTTATCTCTAAAAGTATGGTGGGCCTTTGAGACTAGGGAGAATACCCTTTCTACAAGCATGTGATGATAAAAAGATACTTGTAAGCCAGTTAGAATAGCCTACAGTTTGAATTCGGTAGATAAACCTCGAGAATGGCCTTGGAGAAGCAGTGAAACTGTTTGATGTTCCGTTTGTTATTGTTCTTGCATATAAAACTTAGCTATCATAGACAAAATAATAAAAGGAACACTTTTTCATTTCACTTTTTAAAAAGCTTCAAGTACAGCTTGATTCCTATCTTAAAATCATTCGAACCCTTGTCAATCATCACCATCTTGTCTTGATAATTCTGGTGTCTCTAAAACACACCTCTGGGATCACACCGAGAATGCCAATCTATTTATGACATGTAGCATTTATTTGTGGGATTGTTGTTTTATTGACCAGGCAAGCTTTTCCGCTACATCCTACTGGCGGAATAAATAGAAAGGGTTCGATGCATCTTGATTCACATCGATTCCACCGTACCTTATATCTTAAGTGGACAGACGTAAGACATGCTTTTTCATGAAGATATGGTTTGGTAACTTCAGAGCACAAAAAACGCCTGCATATGTATTTTGTATTCGAGAGTGACGATCTAGCCCACACATCAGTTCTGTTACATGAGTAAACTGGCTGAAAGTGTGCCCAAGGAAGCAAGTGGAGAAGGTTGGTGATGATCCTATCTGAGTTGGTGAGGACTCATGCAATACGGGGGAACTACAGAGGATTTATGAGTTTCATAACAAGTAACGTGGGTAAAGGGAGCTGCATGCTTTTGCTGACGCTGGAATGAAGCGGTCTATGGTGTCAGTGAGAATCTTACAAGCGAACAGTGAACACACATTGTGATGTTGAACTGCGATAACGTCGATGAGTAGGTCATGACCGATTTCACTTTGTCGGGACTAAGGTCTAAGGGACCTGAGGATAATTTGAAAATATTTGATATGCAAACGGTGAAACACGACGGAGGAATCATAGAGCCAATGTGGAAGCCTAATTGGAAAAGAAAATCATTATATCTAGTGAAACGGGGTACGTAATGAATTCATTAGTTTCACGCAAAAGGCGAGTCATCGGATTTTCGATGGAATTGCTACAAACGGGTTCACTCAAGTAATATAATGACAAATTGTTACACCGATGTATTTGACTAGCTAGGTACTTTCTGTGCTCTTTTTTGATGAATAATTGCATTTCGGGTATTAGCAAAACGAAGCAGCGATTGATTTTAAGAGATCAAAATGAAACATTCGAAAACTTTGAGGAAATCTTCCTCGAATTACGCCCGAAAGTCCAGTTGACCAGCTCAGTTGATGTTTGTTGAAAAAGGGAACTTTAAAGCTTCGGAGTTAGGCTTTCCAAAAGTCCTATCATCTGCAACTTGAAAAGTAGGCAACTATCACACACAGGCTTGGGGGAGATATGAGTAGAAATCAAAACTCATCCAACTTGAGTGAACATCGCTGGCTACCTTTTGTTAGTTTAGTTCCAGATCGGAGCAATTTTTTGGTGACGCATACAAAATACTAGCTGGTAAGCCCTGGGATTCGAAGTGACCCTTTCACTGAACAACAACCCATTCGTAACACCCAGTGTTCTGTGAACTCTCAAAGTGCATAGTGTAAAACCAAAGACTTTCTGCTATTTTCGTTGGCCAGTTGGAAAGCAGCTGTTAGCTAGGCGTAGGTTCCTGGTTGCACTGAATGCACATCTTCCCCAGTGTCACTCACCCGTTTGACGATTACAATTGACAGGATTTGTCCTGAAATCAGCAAGCATGCACTCCCATTGGAATGAAACCATCCGGTTCACCGACAAAGTGCCGCATTTTTTGCACTTTGGGCTAGACTACAATCCCCCATACCGGAATAACGCGCATAGAATTAGCGGTGGGTGTTATTGCCAACAGACTGCGTTGTTTTAAAAAACTCGTTGTTGGTAATACCCCGGTAGATCTCACAACGAGAAAGCCATACCGATTTTGTCTTAACTTCGCAAACATCGTACGTTTCCCTTATATGATATTATTGTGTGTTACGTTGAGGACTTCTGTAGGTTAAAACTTGAATTTCAGTCATAAAACTGAACAAAAACCATAAATGTCCGTTTGGAAACATCTCGAAGAATGAGGAGAAAAAGGAAAAAACTGATTCCAATTTAAGCCCAAGGTTGATTCAAACTTTCTGTGCTACCTTCACTTTGTCAACAGGAACATACACTGTCTAATATAAGACGGGATAAGTCAAAACACAGAAAGAGTGGACAAATATGAACGACAAATGGGTAGATCATGGCAAAGTTCAGTTCAGTTCAGCTTCGTCAACCACTAAACTCGTACTTCTGTGCTCTGGTTTCGGTTGCTACTTTCCAGCGTCGACCAGTAAAGAGCAGAATGAGTGGAAGCGTAAAGTGAAACAGAGCCAAAAATCAAAGTAATAAGTGGCAATCACGAAGACAAAAATGTATGAATTCAACTACGCCATTGGCTGCGACACCGGGTTATATCACTTGTTGTTTCCTACCATTTGGTAGGCGGATCACTAGAACCCCACGCGTAAGTCTAACACGTCCTACTTGGCCAGGTTCAGCGGTCATGGCTCTCATACCTCATTTGTCATGTCAGGGACTCAAGTTGGCTAGAGTGATAATGGGAACATTTTACAGACTGTCATATCTTGAGGGTACCGTGTTTTAAGGTTGAAAACGAGTGGAAAAAGCTTTGGGATTGGGTTTCTGCTACTTTCTGAGGGTGTGACATCTGACCGACTCGAGTGAATGTATAGCAATTCAATCATCGAAATGTTTGGTGACCAAGTGTCCGGGGAAGAAAAGTCCGTGAGCCACACAAGATGTGATTTTTGTGACCGTCAAACAAGTGGAACCAGAACTCAACCTTGCTTCCGTAACCACTGATTATGGGAAAGCTACGATCAACAGCAATGAAAGAAAATTTCCACGCACTAACATATATGAATGTTTTGTTTCCTTTTTGGATGATGCCTTTGGCGGAAGACACAGTCGATGGGATTGAAAAGTTGGCACAGTAGCTAAATCAATTATATCATCGTGAAATGAATTCGGGCCTTGGCATTTGTTCCTGTAGGCGAAGTGTCTGTCTGTTTCAGTGATTCAATATGAACTCTAGAGCGTGAAGCCCTGGACATCATTTCAGGTTTCTCCCCTTCTGCTTTGATTGCACCTGGATTATAAAAATCGACGGTAGAAATAGACGAAGCCCAAAATACGAGTCGAGGTTGTGGAATGCGCGTGGAGTGCTTGTTACATGGCTAAGCACGAACAACAAACTCGACCGTGGGTTGACAAGGGGGCTTCAAGTAAAGAATACCAACGAAACACCTCTCACTGTGTAGCCTCGTGGGGAAACTCAGGTCAGAACAAGCAGAACGGGAACTTAGAATGGAGCAACTATCATCCAAAAATCCAAAAAATCAAAGTAATAAGCGGAAATCACGGAGACAAAGAAGATGTCTGAATAAAACTGCGCCACTAGCCGCGACACCGAGTTATATCACTTGTTTCCAACCATATGGTAGGTGGGTCACTTGGACCCCAACCTGGATGTCTAACACGTCCTACTTGTCCATGTGTACTGGTCATGGTTTTCGTGCCTTTTTGCCATCTCATGGACTGATCACCTCGACCTACCTTCCGACCATGACCTGCCTCGAAGAACAGCGTACGCCGAGGAAGTTTATCGGTGGACATGGGCAACACACGTCTCAGCCGCCTCAACCAGTCTATTTTCAGTACCTGATCTAGAAACTGACCTCTGGTTTACAACACCTTATGGCTGGTACGGTATTTCCACCATATTCGGGCAATGCTACGGAGACATTGGTGCACGAACACCTATCTTCTTCCGGTAAAGGTTATATTTTTGAGCTGTTTAAAAGAACGCACCTAACCACTGCATTGTTCACTCGACACTTAGCAAACCGGGAGTCTTGCAGACGCAACAGATGACTGAGGTTAGCAAAAACCAAACGCACCTTCTCTAAACTCGACGACACTTCATCCGATATCTGACCACCTGGTGAGATGTAGCTGCTCAGCTACAGCTTCTCATGTCAAAACAAGTTTTGGAGTTGAGTCAACCCAGTCCTGTGGCAGCTTTTTACACTCTGAAGGTGCAAAACGCATCCCAAACATCTCTACAATGTTGTTTAGGCTATCTAAGAAAGCTTGAAACTCACTCGGACCTTCAGTCGGAAGAACATTATCTTCCGCATATTCCAAGTCGGACAGTTTCCTGCCTGAAAGAACATTGATGCTACGATTCTCGCACGAGGATGGGACTTTATCAAGAATCATTTCAGTTACTAGTTTGAAAAGGAAGGGCCAGAGAGGAAAGCCCTGACAAACACGGCTTTCCACTGGAAACTCGGACAAAGGACCGCCGTTAGCAAGAGATTGGCTTCGACTATGAGCAGACAAGCATTGGAAAAGAGAAACGAATTTATCTGGCAGACCCTGCAACGTGAGGCAATGCTAGATAAATATGAGGTCAGCGGAATCGAATACCGCTTTCAGATCGTGGAAGACAAAGATTGTGGTCCTACAGAAGGTGTGCCCGTTTTCTGCAATTAGTCGAAGGGCGAAGAAGTGGTCGGTACAACGCAGACCGGGTTTCATTCGCTCGTAAAACCCGTTTTGAGAAAGGTTATCCATGGTGACGAAAAAGTCGACAACCTATCAACGATTTCGACTAAGCTGTGTTCTTGAACAATAAAAGTTTACCAGAACGAGCTCGTCTTCAATATTTCCATATGACGGAGAGACTTGGATACAAATCAAACAGCTAATCTTGAGGGGTCCAGGGTCCAGGATTTGGGTTGCGAACGACACCTTTACAAGCAGGGACGGAATGCTGGTACTGACCAATGCCCGAACCGTCATCTTTGGTTTCGTGCTACTAAGGGTAGTCCGCTAAACAGCTCGCTTGCTCTTTATCGTCCAGCACAATTTCGGTCGACTTGAAAGAAATCGACTTATTGATAATGAAGTGGAAAATGATGTATCCCCAATAGGAATGAAGGTTTCCTTTGAGTAGCGAATTCGAAGTGCTATCGATTGATAATGATAATAATTTCGAACTGAAAATGATTCAAGACAACAAATTGTGGAGCGGCCAATCGTGGTTGCGTCAGCAGTCATGGTAGTTGACGGGTCAAAACTGACCGACAAAAGGACCGTCATGGCCATGATGGTCCCTATGCAGTGAAAGCTGGATTTTATGTCGTTTTCTCTTCGTAGTCAGAATTGAAAATTTGGTTTGATTCTTGTAGAAAAAGTTCTCTTAAATCTGCGGAGAAAAACTGCTGTGCATTTTGGAGACAATTATATCCTATATAAATTCTATCAAAACGTTGATAATAAAAGTTAATCTTGGGCATTACATGGGATAGGGAGGGAATTTGTACTAATAATAGAAAGAATGTTCCGTCCTTTGACTATTTTGCTTCAAAGCCATGTGGGCGTATCATCCTCCAATCCTAAATTTAGGTCACTACGATGAATATGCAAAAAAAAGCTGAAACCTGGTGGTCACTGGAAATAAAACGATAAGACTTCTCTTTACTTTACAGATAAACAGAAATCCAGCGGATATTGTGGGTATGGGCTGACTCATTACCGATTGACGGCCAAGTCACGTTAGGGATCAGCACTTGTGCGGTACAAAGCCCAAGGCTTGGGACAACGGAATTTTCAGTGGGAGGAAATCCGATCGATGGTGTGTGTTGATAGAATAGGTGATGGATCCTGGCAGTGATGTTTAAGCCTCAAGACTTGGCTTCCCACACCAGTCGGACCAATAAGTTGAATACAACTACTGGGCACAAGTTCCAGCATTCTAAACACCCATCGTTTTGTTCTAATCAACGAGCTGATTTGGGAACAGAAAAGACCTCTCTCTAGAGTTCGTGGGCGGTTTAAAACATGGTGCCAGAGAAATCGAAAGAACTCCTCACCTGTCTACAAATGCATGTCAAGTTCATTGGGGAATGGTTTTAAAAGCACAAATGAGTGAATCCCTTTGCATGCATGTCGGTGACTTTCACGGGCACGGCATGACTCTCCTCACCACGACTGACTCGATAAATTTGGTACGTTTTCCGGGTTCGAAGCTCAACTAGACTCAGTTTTAACAAATAGACCACTATTGTTTATTGTTTAAAAACACACCCCTGAGCAACTCTGGCCACTGTACCCAGGATATATGTCCGACAATGTATAGTAAGACCAACAGGTACATTCTGTTAACAGGACCATCCAGAACAGTGAGTCAGCGAAACTGAGCATCCACAAACCGGCTGAAGTTAAAAGCCCAGGATATCTCAACAGATTTTTCCGTGTTTTCAAGCCCCAACCGTTTTGTCTTCTGTAAACATGTCACGGATTGTCCTAATTTTTGCCGCAATCAGTGATACCGATTCGAAAGTGTCTACGACCAAAATGATCGGTATTCTACACCATTACCTAAACAATTATGAAGAAAGAAAGGGCAGGCTTACAAACACCGGCAGAGAACTCACGTGAAAAAACCCACCAACTTGATCCAATCTCGGATTTATCGCCTGAATAAGTTGTATATAGATACCATCTAGGGAAACATCAGTTGTTGTAGCATACAGAGAGCCACAAAGTACCTGTGAGACAGCAGCTCAAGAGACAAAAATAAAACTCTCATGTTGAAAGACTCAACTCGGATTTCAGCTCAGTATGGCAGGGTACTTCCATGGCAGTCTTCAACAACTCGTCTCAGCCACTGACTATCAAACCGGCTGATGTCTCCCAATAGATGTGCAAAGTGAAGATAAATAAAGCTCCTGATCCAGACGAGTTATCGCCCGTTGTATTGAAGTAGTTTGCTGACGCCCTTTTGGTTCTACTAGCTCGTACCTACAATAATTGTCTAGCAGGCAGGAAAATCCCTGACATTTGGAGACTGGCCAGAATAAAGCCCGACCCGATGAAAGAACCCGGGAAATACCGCACACCGCCTGCTCTTCTGCTATGCTCAAAGTACTTGAGAGGTTTTTTGTTAACATGGTTTGGTGCGGGGTCTGCTGGGGAAGATGCACACCAGTTTGCTTACATGTTTCCTAGTCGTACCTTATATTGTCTACTCCACAGCTTCGGCTTTAAGAAGTACATTTAAGACTGTCCGAATGGTGCATCTAGGACACGAAAAGGCTTTTCGCTGCCTCGATCGATCAGTACTGCTTGTTATTCTCTTTGCAAGTGACGCCAGCCCAACATCTGCAGGCTGATTTCAAATTACTTCATTGATCAAAGACATTTCATTTGTTTCAACGGCCAGAAGTCCCCTTCTGTTCTGGTTAACTTTGGAGTTTTAGAAGATGCAATTTTCCCCCCTTTTTTCTCTTATTTTACCCGAAGCAGCTTCTAATCCCATCTGCGTTCCTAGGCTTCAACTACTCCGACAATGTAGTTTTAAGCTGTGAATTACCGGCACACGAAAGAACTTCCCAAATTCACTTCAAACTAAAACAAGTTGTAAACAGGCCGTCATCCGGCTCCAATGTACCGAGTGCTACTAAAACCCAAGATGTGTTATTTCCCTCACTTTTTGATGAACCACGTAGAGCTGTCACTAACAGGTTTCCTCTCCTATCTGCGGTCAATGAACCCATAAAAATATCACCATCGGGTAAATATCTTGATGTTACACTATCCCATAGTCTTTCATGGTCCATGTGTGTTCAACAGAAATTTGGAGAAAATGTCATTTTTCTCTCTCCGTTTTCATATACTTTTGGCCCTTCATCAGTTAATTTTGAAACTTGTGACTGCATGCTTTTCCCCCTTCAGATCGTACTGCTCGCCAGTTATATTTCCTGGCTTTTAGAAGGCGGATTTTAACTTGATAATAAGTTCCATTTAGCACATCTCTGAATGCTGTGGCATATCAACAGATACACTCGTTGATACTACCACTGATGCTTGTGGCCAGTTTACTTCCAAAATACTTTCAGACAAACGTCATCCCCTACACAACGAAATTTCAAACGCTTAGGGTTCAAAATTATATTTGCTCGTATTTCTGCACATCAATCTATTTTGGCGCATCACGCTTATCTTCTTGTTGATCCAATGAAAGTCAGCACAGAATTACGGAACTGTTTGCTTGGATCAAAAATGCCATAATTTGTACGTATTTTCCGACTTCGTATTTCATACCCACAGATATGGTACAAATTCCGAAAATTCATCCAATCGACTGTATAAAGGTACAACTGACTTGGGAAAAACGACTTGAAATTGAGAATCGCTAACTCAAGATGATCACCGGTAGAATTCTCATGACTGAACTGCCTTCAGTCAGGACAAGATAGCTTTATTCCCTTGTTCTTTGTTGTACAAAAAAGATTTGGTCACTTTGTCTGTAGAACTCTGTAAGCAGATATATAAAACATCACAAAAATGTACTTGTCATCTACAGCAGAAAGTTTTCATACAATGGTGCACGAAAGGAAGATCAGTATCGCATAGAAGCAGGAATACATTTCACATGATTATTTATTTCTGGATTTACAGTACCAAGGTGCACTCAGACACCGTTCCAACGGCTTTACGGGTGGGCTGTTCATTGATCTTCAAAATGAGTTTATTGCTTTGTCGCCTTCAACTGGACGATGAAATTCAAAATAATCGACACATTGAATCCTCTGATTAAATATTAACCCATTTTAAGTTCAACTTTCTCACAATATCAGCTGAAGAGCGCCCCAAGAAACAGAGGTGGGAAAAGTAACCAGCGAAAACTCATGGTTCCCAAAGCAGCCCCCTCTCCACGTTTTACTGTTTTCATGAAAGATCTTGGTCGTTTGCACTCGGTGGTGTGGCTGTTAGTAGGAAGTGCTAGTTTGAGTATCATACTCACAGATGGTCAACCTTGCAGATTATCTTACTACAACTTTTCCCATCAAACTGTAGCCAAAACCCTCTATTCTTTAGCCACTACCCATAATCCTTTAGCCACGATCCACCATTTTTAGCCACCACTCATCATTCGTTAGCCCTGATGCACAGCCTTCAGTCCTTGTCCATTACCGGGACGGTTAGAGATATTCAGTGCGGCAGATGACGAGTTAACCACGTCCAAAAGGCGGAGCAACCGCCCACACTTTATTGCGGAGTGTGTGTGTGTGTGTGTGTGTGTGTGTGTGTGTGTGGTAGTGGGTGCATGCAAGTGCGTGCGCAGGTGTACGTCCACTGCAACACACAGACAGTGGTGAGATAATCTCAGGAATAGTCGGCTGAAACTACCCGGCTATCCCTGCCACACGGAATCTCTAACCTTCCCCTCAATGGACAATGACTAAAGGTTATGCATCAAGGCTAAATAATTGTGGGTCGTGGCTAAAGGATTGTGGGTTGCGGATAAAGAATTGCGGGTTTTGACTAAAGCCTGGTAGTAAAAGGTGTAGAATCTACAAAAACAGAAAACCCTAAACGAGTACAATCAAGCCACATTTCGTTTTTCATTTTAGACCGACTGGCCTTTCGCACTGTGTGCATCACGCTGATCATAATTCCTCCTACTAATTAATTAGCCCAGTCAATGATTTCACTCATTTTCACCTACGCCAATCTTTTCGGTGTCCATTCTGACACAATGGTCTTATCTTGCTGCTCACCGCTCAGGTACACACGAATGATCTTGAATTCATGTTGTGTTCGCGCCTATACTCACCATACCACTGATTACATCGGTGCACTTGAAGGTTGACAGAGTGACTTGATCTTTTCCTTCTCGAATCCATTAACTGGGAGGACTAAAATTAGTGTAACATATTACTACAGAAGCAAGGAACAAAAAAGTTTAGGACTTCAATGTTTTGCTTATTCGATAATGTCGGTAGTTCCTGGCAAACAGTCCGAATGGGATTTGGATGAACTAGTGGTCAATTGATGGTTTTTATTCAGTGTGCACTTTTTGTTGTGTTGTACGAGTCAGGCCAACGAGAAGATCACAAAGCCCCGCGAAACAAACTAAATTAAACAGAGTGAAACACTGGAGTAAACCAGAGGCAGTCAAGAGCAGGCAAGCAGCAGAGTCATGCAAGCTTCCAATTATGAGATGTTATTTTGCACTTTATTCTCCCATATGATCTTGATCCCGAAATCACGATACCATTACATTTTTCATTTCCCACACTCTTAGGACTGGTCATAGGTACTTCAGTTTTTATCAGCTTCTGAGGTCTCAAACTGCTAAACTCATCCAGCAATGATCCATCCTGTCGCATCAGTAATGTCTGAAGATATAAAAATTCAATAAGTTGTTCCAAACAACATTCTCTGACGTGAATCAGTTTCAGGATAGTTAATTTAAATTGTATAGCCAAAAGACAAATGTGCTTGACCTAAATGAATATTGTGCGTTTGGTTCGCCGCTCTAGAAATTGAATGTGGTTATGTTGATCCCTTTGGTGGCAATTTGTTACCTGAGAGAAAGTGCGTTCGAATAGGCGCACATATCGGCTAACCGCAAGACTCCATTCCGGTCTGATTGCTGCACCCGAGTTCGTAAGTCACCCTCCGATGATTGTGGTTATCGAAGCAAAAAGCGATGCGAGGAAGGAGATGTATTCACTGCAAAAAGCTGACCGGAAACAACCATGATACACCAAACAGGCAGCTGTTTGCACTAGGTCACCGAAAAGGACCGAAAGCCTTTGGTTTTGGATAGTTTTATTGAAAAGGTCATTAACCACGGAGCTTTCAGGATAGAGCTTTATGGCTATCAGTCCTGATCATGAACATATTTTTGTTGGGTGATGTATATATATATATATATATATATATATATATATATATCGGATAATTATTTTATGTGGGGCAGGATTTACGAACCAGTGTAATTAGCCTGAATGAGCCTATAAAAGTGTCCTGGTCTTAAAACATCCCAAAGTGTGTTGTATTGAGGTCTCCTGTAACTTTGCAACTCACAGTTCACCCATACGAATGTTATCTTTTTGGATGACCGTGGGTCATTCAGATTTTAAACTAACTGAGTCTAAGATTGTACGAAAGTGAAGCTAAATGAACTGAACAATTATTTCGGTTCACTTATAGTGAATCTAGATAAGGTAGCTGTTTGCTCTAAGAGTCAATTTCTGTAAAATATCCCGGCATCACAGCAACTGATTGCGATTCAACATCGTATCAATCTGTCGTACATTACGATACAGTCGCACGAGACTGACCTCTTCATTTCTTCTTTTAATTGGGCAATATTAACACGAAACCAATTCCAATGGCATCCTTGCTGTGTGGGGTGGAACTTTCGAGGTTACACCGGATGGTTGAATGTTCCCCGAACTGGTGAGTCATGTTTTTGTGTCCAGTGACGCCGGATAGTTTAGTCGAGGAATCTTACGATTTCCGCACTTCCACATGAATGTATTATGTCTATCCATCAAAAAGTTACCTTTGAGAGTAAAACGCTATGTAAGACGCATCTCTTCAAGCTGTCTTCAAACAAAACGTCGGAAGTTTGATAATATTTCACAATTTGGGAGCCGATGAGAGACACTCCGGATAGCCCGGTGGTGAGGTAGTTGACTGAAAGTCTTTCATCCTCGGTTTGGCTCCCAGTGGAACTCAGTGGGTGAGCGCAGCAGCTGCTGGTCCCTAATGAGAATGGAAGAGCAGTACCGTGCCTCCACTCTTTGCAGTAATTTGAACGTTGATACTGCGTGCCGAGTCACTTCGTGTCATATGTCTCATCCTTCACTACTTATGTCGAACAAGTTGAGAAGTTTGGGACTGATCATTTTTGTTTCTCTGATTACCACAAATCAGGGATTAATCCGAATTCTGACGTTCATAGCCTTCGTTTACATTGGATCAAAATCATTTTCACCAACCACGTGCGCCCGTCTTTGCGAACTGTGTAGTTTTTTGGTGGATGAACAGTGACAAGATGAAGTAGACACGTAAAGAAACAAGCTCTTGAGTGTATTCTGTGTCGTACGATAATTGTGGATTTTAAAAGTGCTTTCCGCGTTCAAAATTTACAATTAAAGCCATATTATTCATACACGCAACGGGTAATACCGCCCTAAACATGGCTGTCTATTAGCGAAATCTGTTCTTTTGAAAGTCAATTATTCAAAAATTATTGTGGGATAAGAAGCAAATAATAGTGGCTCGGAAATTGGTTAACAGTTTAATTTACTATAACCTCTAGATGTTTCATCAGTCATGACGAAGAAAATCATGGCGGATGGAAATTTGGGATTATTTAATAGCTGTTGCCTGTAAAATGCAGCAGCGATTTGATTGGGGAAAGTATCATGTCAAACTCCTAGTTTTTCATTCTGAGAAACTTTTCAGTACCTCTGCAGTGATTTCTGTTGTAGGTTGCACAAAGCGCTAGATCAGAACTTGATTCTCGTTGGAAAACCAAGACTTAATCAACCATGCAATGATAAAAATTCTTGACTTTGACTGGTCAAGTCAAATCTATACTTCTGTGCAGATCTGTCAAGTCGAATAACGCATGAAACTGGAGAATGAAAGATCATTCATCAAGTGAAAAGAAATAAACGACCACAAAGTGAAAGGATACGTTAAACCAGAAGGACCCAAGGCCATTGTGGGTAAAACAATCACGAAAGGGAAGTAGCCCTATCGATCATACCATGCAAGCTGTAACCTCAATGGAGCTCATCACTCACGGGGTAAGTAGCAGGTGCAGGTGGCTTGCTGGTGTCATCTTTTTGTCATCAAATTAAAAAAGACAACTTCTGAAATGCCTGCCCCTTTTGCATGGAGAATACTTACCCATTCCTGTCTAAGGGAATGATACCTCGTAAATTAGTCAGGTGACAGGGCTCTTTCTGAGTGCATCATTAATTATGCAGATGGCACACGGACATTTTTGTTGGACAAAGAAGATACCAAAAGTCCATTCTCCCAAATGAAAGTTACGTGCTGCTACTGAATTCAATTCAAATACAAGACGGAGGTCTTCAAATCTACACTGAAAGGGGTTATGAAATGGTGGTCACCAGAAATCCACTTATCTCGGACCTATTCGTACTTCCACCTTCAAAGCTTCTGTGGTTGGAAAGTTATCAAATAAAGCGGAATATTGATTCACGGCTTAAAAACAAACGACTATCTGTCGTATTTATCTTTAAGTACAGTAAACTTTTATACCACAAACTGTTTACCTACTCCAGCGAACCAGCATACTACAAACTAATTACTTGGAGATAACGGAGAATAAACTGTCATTCGATGTCAATAATCTGCGGTTATCGACCGATGAAATAATCCACTTCACATTTGTTTGTCTTTCTGACGCGAATTACTTCGCCCGGGCTGTTGATTTATTGTGCCGATGAGTTAGACTGTCCTTACTTATTGCTGCTTCACTATAATTTATCAACCCCCAGCCAGACATGCTTTACAAATAGTCACTGTATCAACGTGATTAATTTCTTAGGAACTCTGTATTATTTTGCATCACACCGAAGCATACGTACTGGTTTTAAATGGGTGCCACGAGACAATCCAACAACTTTATTATGGCCTTTTCATGAGGATAGAATACTGATTGTAAACATCTGTACTTTTCATAAAGTCACTGATAGAGGGCAAACTACGGGTTGTGAATGCGTCCCTTGCTGTACCCCTGTCAGACCAAACATTGTCACGTGAATTAAACCTCGAGCATAATCAGGATCAAATTTAGAGGGGTGTGTGTACGCATGTGTTCTCACCGTGCGTCAGCCACTGGACACAGTACTCTTTGTATTTTTCTACTACAGGTTGTTGTTTGAATGGTGACAAGTGAATTTATTCGGATTGAATCGGACAGTTCATTGAATCGAAACAGGTTAACTGTTTCACTTCATCCAAATTATTGCTCCAGGAGATGATTTTAAAAGAGAGAAAAGATCGGCTAGTTGTGGCTGGTAATAGATTCAATGATTAGAAATTGAGTTACCCGAAAAGCTACCTCCAGGTAACAAGGAGAGAGGGAGAGAGAGAGAGAGAAAGATGCGGAAATGAGATTTACCAATAAAGACCCTCAAATTCGAATCCTTCCCAAGTTCTATTTCTGAAAGTTCTGGCATCTCAACTGTAATGCAGTAAAAAAAGAAGTGTGCCCTTACACTCATCCCAGCTACGATGATATTTTTAAATGCAATTCATTCCAGTAAGTAACTGGAAATTTAGGAACAATCTGCAATTCTCCGCAAGATACTTCTCAGTTAAAGTCAAGCGGACTGCAAAACCCCTCCGAAGAATTTGTTCGCAAGCTTGTTCGATAAATATCATTTTGCTCAGGCTCATGGAGGCTGATTCCAGTCATCTGTGTGGGAGAGAAATAAATAAAAAAATAATTAACTAATGAAAATGGAATAGGCAATTCACTTTCCACAAAGCAGGTGTTCATTTTTCTCTGGATATTAGCTGTTGGGCTTTCAAAGCATTAGCAGTTGACGCTTTCTACTTGTTTACCCGAATCGGAAATAATTCGGAACACCAGCTTTCCCCGTGATGAAGAAATGATTATCCTTGGGATGCAGTTCTAAGTTCGGTCCACGGAGCACCTAGTGAAAATGTTGCTTCTAGTGGATTTTTCTCCAACCAGGTTAGTAATGATTCGTTTCGCTATGATTTGATTCAAAATATTTGCTCTTTTTCAATTATTTTAGGGAAACACTGTTTTTCGTGTATCAAAAACAGAATACACTTACTTCATACTTTTTGGGCATCCAATTTTAGTATAGCGTACCAAGTTCTCCTCTTATGGGGTTTACAGATCGTCAAACACCAAAACTTTGCTATGCACGCACATATTTGTGGTAATTTACGTGTTAAAACAACCTATTCTTTTTTTGTTGGCTTTCGGTAAATCGATTTTTTACTGTAGAGAAAATAAACAATGTCGGACAAAAATTTTCAATGATTACACATCGCATTTTCACACGTTTGACCAAAGTAGACTGCACTATTACTGGTTTTCACAGTAGAACGAAGGACGAAATTTGAGTTCTGTAATGATGTGAAGTGCAATGAGAAATCCAAGACTGTTGGGGTATTTCTGTATGATAGCTTTTTGGAATGTAGAGAGGAACACAGAACTAAATCATAGAGGAGTTGTCAACTAAACTGTGCACACTATTCGGGTAATTCAAGCCTATCTGGTGGATGGCATTCATCCACCAAAATGATCGCTTAATTCTCCCAGCCGAGCACAGTGATTTCTAAATAATCACTCCGATGTGAAAGTAGGCGTCATCTTGCTAAACACTCCTTCGCTTAACTAGGAGTTCCGTTTAAAGAGCTATCCGACTTTATTTATTACTCAGCGGGAACTGAAGATCTTGGGTGAAAATTGGATACCAATCAGGAATGTAGTAAATCGTTGCACTTAGCACAATGAAATGAAATCAAGCAATCGGTCACTTATCCGACAGAACTGCGAAAGAACGACTTGATTCTACCAAGCTTGTCAGACATTGTCATTAATAATGTACTAAAACAATTATAAAAATAATTGACGTTGAAAAAGAAAAAAACCGACAGAAATATGGAAAAAAGCTGGACAGATGCCCGAAAAAGCCGAGACTTTCAGACTGTTTAACCAAGAAAGAGTAAACCAGAGGGGCTTGTTGAATACGTACAAAGATAAAAATTTTATTTAACCAAGTGTAGCAGTGACAAGTTTGTGGTGCTAAGCTCAAAAACATTCCCAAGTCGATTCACTTCAGACGCATCAATAAACAATGTAAAGCACTTCCCAATCCAGATACACTACCGAAAGAAATTCATCCTATCCTGGCGTTGAATGTGGTGAACCCTCTACGTGGCTGTTTGAAGAAAGCCACCACTGTCTGAGGCAGTTTGACAGAATGCTTCTTGGAATCGCTGTTCTACTTTAAACTAAACCCGGCCTTTGCTTTCCTTACAAGTGGACAGATTATGGCTAAATGGGAAAATTATGAAGCATATTCAAAGTGATTTTCATTTCTCAGCAAGCCTTCCCAAAAGAGAAGGGCATATAGGACGAGCCGCAGCACTTTTGAGCTCAGCATTTCTAGCTTTGAAAATCAAACTCGCGTTCTTCACCTCACCTTTCCCTCACATGCAAATGGAGCAAGAGTTGCTGAAGTTATCTCATTTTTGACCAACTATTCGTTCTCTCTCGTTTGCTGCAATAGATATTTTTGTCGACGTAGTGATAGTCGACCAAAGTAGTTATACGAAGGAAAGACAAAAGCAAGCGCCACTGATGTCCTCGATCATCAGGTTAATAGTACTCGTAGGGAAACTGATCTAAACACTTGCGACTTAATGTGCTTTGGACCCTATCAGTCCTGGCTGTGTAGCTGAAACGGTCGAGATCGTGTGACCACGTGGATTGCTATAAGCAATGTGACGGTAACCGTAGAAAGATTAGCATGAGAGGAACAAGACATGTTATGCGTCACCACCCTTTGCAGTCCAAACCAAAGAGACAGAGGAATTGTCTCTACCTCTAGGGATGTGTTCGTGAGTGGCACTGCAGGAGCGAAAATGTAGGCTCCCGTAAATAGTTAACACGTACCTTGTATGATTGTCGACGGGGGTCAAACCATCATGGCTGATTTTCACCAGGAGACACGAAGCTGGAGCATCTATGGGGCACAGCTGGTTGTCATTCGGGGTCGAAATGTTAGTACAGGAGAGGAATCTCTACAGAACATGAGAGCAAACCAAGTGCCGCATCTGAACCGACCAAAGTCGATCTAATTTTGTAACCGAACCATAACAAGGACAACTGCTTCTCATCTCTGACTTCTTGACAATCACAGAACACACTCTGAGAACCCTGTATCCGCGATCGAAAGGGAACCCAAATGAACCCTCCTCAAATAACCCACAGTAAACTCGATTGTACACCGGTATGAGAAAGGTTTCCAGAGGTGACCGAAACGTCAACTGACTACTATCTTTTCCGAAAACGATGTATTACCGAACAATAAACACTTACCTATAAGATATCACGCAGTGCATCGTTTTTCCGATACTCGCCGAGCTGATCTTGGTCCCGATACAACAACCGCTCTTTCCATAAATTCGGAGATTCACTTCCCCCAACTAACAGCCATTTGGAAAACATCTGTAAGACAACGATTAATGGCCTTTGAAAACTAATAACTGCAGCGTAATTAGCAGCTAATTACGAATGCAACAGGATCTCCGTGCATTCCTCACGCCCCTAAGGAACACAAATCAACACAATCCGATACTGACTCGAGATGTTGAACCTTTTTCGAAGTAAAAAATGTGAGTGGATCCAGGCTGCTTGTGATAATAAATAAATCCTGTGAATATATCTCAAAGTACACTGGACCACTTTCAGCCTTGTGCCGTTTGACCAAATGGGAGGTGACCGACGTGGCTAGCTCACTGATTTAAACCAAAACAGTAGTTGTGTATAACTGGAATAGAGGTTTGTATACCTCTGGGTATTTACTCACGTTATTCACATCCGACCTGTTGTACCTCGATAGCTCAGTTGTTAGGACATCTGCCCGGTAAGCGGAATGTCCCCAGTTTGATTCCAACTCCCAGCTTTGGACTTTCGATTGGGAAAAATGCAAATGAGTTTCCCATTATCTGGGATCCGGACCGCTCGAGTCAAGGAATACATTCTGTGAATACAGGACGATACTTCATTCAAAAAATTGTTCCACTCTGGAATTCATGCGAGCTACAAAATTTGACATTTTGATAAGTGTAGTCCAGTAATAGCATCTACTCTATTTTTGGGAGGAATGATTTGTCCGGCTTTACCCAGGTATAGTGACAGATGATCACTGATTTCCGTCAGTTTACTTGCGTCGCTGAACAAACCGACACCAACTCCGTTTATTCCGGATTACGAGGGACAGGACATCATTTTGAATTCATCTGTTCACTGTGCAATATTGACTTTTTGTTTCTACTCGATTAAACTGCTCCTGTCAGAAACTTGACACTGATGAAACATCTAGTTGGTGATTGCAAGTAATGCGAAAGTGTAAATGAAGCCAGTAAATCACACGATTGTGATCCACCATTTGTTGAAACCCGGTAATACAGTTTACTAAAACCTCGCTGTCGCGGAACTGACAGTTTAAAGTTCGTATTTTGTGACTGCTCGTTAGACGGAGAAATAAATTTGTTTTCTTGCACTGATGCTTCAACTGTTCCGTCGATATATGACCTGGAGTGTACCTAAAGGTCGTCGGTGACTAAATAGTTCGCAGAGGAACAAAAGTGAGTCCTTAGTCACTGAACATGAATTTGATACTCTATTTCTACCATATTCAGTAAAGGTAATTTAAAGTATCAATAAGCTTTAAGTGTGGGAAACCTGGTTGTATGAATAACAATCTGGTCGGGCAGCTAGACGGGAACTCTCACCTAGGGGGAGGGGGGGGGGCAAAGAGTGCAACGGCGGACACAAAAAGGGGAACAAAGTGTATGTTACACAGGAACAGCCGATGAGAATCGCTGGTGGCTGAAACTGTTAGCAAACGGCTCGTATGCCTTGATTTATAAGGCTGGTGATGAATACCATATGCCGAAGAAAACGGTTAAAAGATCAACACACCAAACATAGTCACAACGCGTTCCTAATCACAGCACTTTCGCACACGTTGAAATGGATTGATCAGGGGGGGGAGAAGGTTGACCGTCCATTGAGAACGAGATTGTGCTTACAAGAAGGAGACAAGGAATCAAATATCTGCTTGTTTGAGTCATCGACGTGAGCAAAGCAAAGAGTTAATCGACGCCGACTGGTTCGCCGTTTACATAGTACCATCGGCATTGTGAAGAAGGGCGACCAAAGTTAGCATAAGGTTCTAGCTGACTATTTCAAAAAGGCCCCCGTAGTTTTTAAATAATTTTCAATGTCCTAGGTAGTTGATAATGTGCATTGTCTGACCTTCTGAAAGTAAGGGTCTTCGGAAAGGTAAATCTATAGAGGGAAGTGGGCCAGCAAATAACACTCGGGCCTTGGGTGAATGTCACTCGATAACGATGTCTATGAGCATAGGGAGTGGAGGTGGCCGTTATTCACAGAGGGTTACGTTAAAGTTGGATCGCACATTCAAAGTACCAATGAACAGTACGAACTTTGTAGATTGAACGAGGAAAATGACAATCTTCAACATGGTAAGCTGTATTCTTCTAGCTCCGGGTGAATCACTCTGGTACAGTGAATTTCTGCTCAAAATGTCATCAGAAATGCCTTGAGTCTTACTGCATCCGAATTGTTTATCAAGTCTCATCAGACTATTCTAGACTTGTTCTAACATTTGCTACTACAATCAGTGGATTGTGCTGCAGATACCGCCGTAATGAGTTGACTTCACTCATTATATTCCCTGAACATTTCTAGCCTTTTGCCCGAATCATGCAGAAGCGAAACACTCAACCGCCTAATTGGACAAGTATGTTGTGAGGGAATAGTAGTGTTTTGAAAATGGATACATAATTTGGCGTGATCAAATAGGGGATTACTTGTTGTGTGATTTCAATTATCCCATAACACAAATCAGCATTCTTCGTTTATTCTGTTCATAGCTCTTTCTACTTCGCAAGAAACGGTCTGAAAGATACCGAGAAAGCCCGTGGCACTCATATTGTTGATAAGGAATTTGAGGCGTTCGTCTCAAATATTTCTCTGAATTTGCTTGCATGCGCAACTTGAAAAGCGCTTGCGAATTCCGTTGTTTTGTTGGGGGAAGAAACCAACAACGAGCTTCTGTTTCGACGAGTTCAAACTGTGCTCTTCCAAGCTTTTAAAATTAAAAATAGAACAGGATTTTACTCTCTATTGGTTTAACATAAATGAGCCCTAACTTATTTTAGGCAAGGTGTCTGAGCCAATTTGTGGCTGCCGAATGCAGAATTGATCGGCGCGGGCTGTGGGGATCACACTCGATACCTTGTGGTTTGGGGTTCACCACGATGACAGTCTCAACACCGCTGCTGACCAGAACAGTGTAGTTCCCATTGCTTCCAGAGAACATTTCAATTTTGAAATGATGATGCTAAAGAGGGGGCTGAAGTTTTCTCCCACTGACATTTTTCCGATGACCGGACCTTGCAGCTTCGTTTTTCATATGCTTCTAGTGAAGCTTGTCCACCACAGAAAAGGATAGGTTCGAGCACATTATGGTGCAGATTTCCAACTGGTGAAAAGATACTGACGGACCGTATAGCATTTTCATAAAGCTAGACACCGTGTTGTGAGAATCAGGACTGGACACCCAACCTTCATGTACCGGTGACGATGAATTGATAGACGTAACATGCTGATGATAGATTTTGGCCAACCCAACCTTGACCTCATTATCCGAGGGCCCCGGATGCATATCAGCATTTTTCGCTTATATTAACTATTTAAAAGCTTTCGCAAACCTTTTGACTTCAACAATACTAGAGCTGTTATTTCATTAAAACAGGATGCTTCCTAATTATCCTTGTTTCATTTAAATGCAATCTTTGCTCTCCTGCCTGAAAATCGTTAGTAAAAAGAGTACTCACACACTAGGTATCACTGATAGCGATAGTGCACAAGCCGCGAAGCACCGTGTAAGGCTAGTGAGTAGCCGTCCGGTGAAGAACCGTTCATCTTGAGTGTAACTGCAGTCTCTGACAACGAGAGGCTGCTTATACAGTTGAACATTCTAGGGTGTTCTGCTATATCTAAGTGTTTGCGGAGGTGGTTATTTGATGATGCAGCAGTTTATTTTATAGCAGACCACATGAATAAGTCATAAAGCGTTGCCAAGATTCTTATTGATTTTAGCAACAAAGTCCCATACCCAACAGTATAAGATTCGACTTAGATATTCATTATCTCGGCAAGGGTTAGTTTATATTCGTTTGCCCATATCCGTGAACAAACCAAAAACCGATTTGAATCAACGTGTATCATTGATTAACTTCGTGGGTATGGTACTGTTGTATGAAATATGTAGTAATTTGACAAATTCAGCTCAGTACTTCAAATTGATTTCAATTTATTTTCTGCCCTTTTCGAAATACATCTCCAAGCTAAACAAAATGTTCTCCGGCAAAAGCCCCCGAAGTGCTCTTTATTTAGCGGATAAATGAACTGTTACAGAGATGCGAGTCCCATCTAATAATCAAATCTGGACAGTTGATTAGCCCAATACTAGTCATCTGTGATTGGTCTAAATGTATTTGGGCTCCGATTGGTCAGTGCTGTATCACAAATAACTGTGGTTACGGAATGTAAGAGAAATATGAGTGGGAGATTTTAGACGATTCCTCATCACAGCTGCCTGATTATAGACTTCAAAACTGTTCCAAAAGTTTTCCACTTTTTGATCAGTGCTGTGAATCGAGGCAGCAGCACATTTTTTCCTCTGTGTACTGGTAATGGTTTTGTCGCACCATTGAAGGAAAAACTGCACTGTAAAAAGTACCACTCCTCTCGCGCGATGGACATGATAGTCACTTCGGCAGACCACGGCACGAATGGGAAAGAAGTACGCTGCAATACGCGTAATAATCAGTCTTACTGTTGTCATCCAAGTCAAGCTTTTCGCCTGTTCTGCAAGTGCACCTCAGTTCGTGGTATGTCTAAGCTACACACCGGCCCGAAGGCTTTGCGCATTATGTGGCTCACATTTGTTCTTAGCATGACCTGTTTACTGGTCTCTTCCACTGCCCTATTAATCAAAGACTATCTGAACTACGATGTCAGTGTGCATATTCAAGTTAAACTGGACACTCCAGCTCCATTTCCGGCGCTGACTGTTTGTCATCAACCTCCATTCTCATTTGAAGCGTATGAATTATGGAATAGATCAGAAATACTTTCACCATCGCAGTTCAACCGCTACATGAGAAAACTTGTCCTGGATGCTCTTCAGAGGAAAGAAATTGATTTGGCCAACAGTATTTGGGGCTATGATACTCAGAGTGTGTACTACCAAAATCTGGCTGTCAAAGAAGCCATACAGCTTGGACATTCTCCGTCTATATTTCTCTCTTGTGTACACTTTACAGCACAGAGCATCTCGTTTGAAGACGACTGTACCCTGCTAAGAAACTACCAGTTGCGCCGTTTCTCGCATCACTCATTTATGAACTGTTACACATTTGAACCCATAGATTTCGCGGAAGCTAAAGACATTTCCATTTTCAGTCTTGTGGTTGGGATGAGCCCACGAGATCGAGACGTGCCCATGCATCCGGCATTCTTTATTGACGTGTTTGAACAGGCCCGCGGGCTACGTATTGTGGTACACGAACCGGGAACAATGCCGGATTTGGAGAAGGATGGACTGCACGTGGAACCGGGTAAACTGAACGAGATAGCTTATGAATCTTACCTATGGAACCGTTTGAACACACCCAAACGACCATGTATCGTGGCAAACGAATCACATCGTTATCAGGATTTGGACGAGTGGTACAATTACACGCAATCCAGTTGTCTATTGCAACATCAACAACGAGAAATTATGTCTGAATGTGGCTGCATGCTCGTGATGAATCCTAGACCGGTTGAACCGACTGATACAATGCCTTATTGCGGTCGACTGCGTGCCAATGAAAATATGACCAGCTTTATGGAGAGACTGCATTGCTTGGCGAGGATAATGGAAGAATCAGCAAAAAATAAACACAAAGGGACAGAATGTTTGCCCCGCTGCACGTACTACGAATACGCTAGTTCAACATCAATAACGAAATGGCGGGGATATCCTTGGCAACTTTACTGGTTGCGTGTACAGAACCAGGCATCACAAAATCTGCATGCCTATTATCGGGATCACGGGGATGTGAATTTGACCAACCATCCAGCTTTTAAGCAGTGGGAACTATATTTGAAGTATGACAACCTGACGCACATACCACGTCATCAGGAATTGATAAACTTGACCGAGGGAACAGAAGAATATTTCGCGAACTTGCCCAAATGGCCGCCGGAAAACTTGAATCTGGATAGCGATGATTTCGCATACGTAGTTGTGAAACGGAAATCGACCAGTACAGTTGAAAAGAATGAGAAACTTGTCCTCAGTTCCTATGTTCTGGTCAGTCGTGTCGGCGGATTGTGCTCACTCACTGTTGGTTTAACTGCTGCTTTTTTTGTCGAACTTCTGGAATTTCTCTACCTGTTATGCAATGGAAGTCGAGCGACGTCCAAAGAAAAAGTGAGACAAGAGAAGCAAGCAAGCTCAATAATATTACCTGACCAAACCAAAGATCAATTGCGTGGTGTTAAATTATGATTTCTTTACTCCATATGGAAAATATCAAACGGAGACAGTATCTAGTACATCATTCTACTTCGGGGCTCGAGTTCTAAGACTTAGTGTTGCTTTCAAAAAAAAAACAGTAGCCAGAATCATCAATGGTTTTGTGGCTTCACAGTTACTCAGAATGAACAGTCTGAGAAAAACGCGATATGTACAGTTGTAAAGGGAATAGATTGTTGTCGTTGTCTTATGCAACAATCTTACAGTTGATCTATTGCGCTGTACTTGCTATTATGAACAGTAAAGCTCAGACAACAGATTTACGTGCTCACGTCACCTTACCTTACTTTTCTGTTCGTCACTATTTCGATGAATGACAACACTTCTATTTCAGACAACGTGAAGGCAAAGCAATTAGGGAGGAGATTACCAACCATTTGTATTGGACTCTTATTGGACTCGTACTTAGTGACAATTGCATCAGCGTGAAGACTTCTCGCACGATTACGTAATGAGCCTTACTTGCGTGAAGTATTATTCTGTGACTAAAACTCGTCAAGCTTTACTTGAAATATATATATCGACATAAATATAAATGAGTTTTCTTATTCCTAGGTCTCAAGCAATGATCAGTGATCTAGGGCACATATTTTTTTCTTTGAGTAGTCAGGGTATGCATTGAGTTTTATAAAGTTTATGTCAGCATTTTGCTCAAAATTAGGGTAAAGTCAACGTTATCAAAGCTATCACCTCTTTGTTTTGTTCTCTGTGTGATCTGTGGGAATACTTGAGCCACTGAAGCTGCCTAGAGGGATAATCGGAGATGACAGGATTCAAGGCTTATATCCCAAACTCTATGATCGATAGCTGGATGGGCGATTCAGAGTAAACAATTAGTTGCAACTCAAGTTATTCTATGAATTACTGCATGCGATTCCAAGCACGAGAGGACTGCATATTTCAAAATAATTTGTTGCATAAAATTTTGACGTCGTTGATAACTTTCTTTGACAGATTTCGATGCTTTTTTCTAATTACTCTCATCACAATGCATTGTTAAGTTCCGCGGAAAAGTGCGTGCGAAAGCCAATCCTAAATAAACTCGTTCACATTCACAATATGCTTTTACTAAGTCACCAAGATTAACCTTAAAAACGGAGATGCCATTTACCACTTTCGATGAAATCTATCATCCATATTTGTTAAGCCTATGAAACCAGCTGACATTTCACCTTGACTGGACAGAATATAATGGGCTTTTTCATATCTCATATTAACAAATCTAACGGAGTATTAGGAATTGTAATAACAGAAAGGTATAATTGTTTAAAAGCTGTTGAAAAGCGTTCTCAAGCGTCTGTCATGTTTCATTCTACTATTAGTTCTGACACACAAACCCTCGTGTTTTTACACTGTTTGTCTTTCTGGTTTGAAATTACCATCATATTGGAAGCAGGCATAATAACGGTAGGGAGCAGTTGCTTTTCAGTTAGATTTCAAATACTGGCTGGATTGTGCCATTAAATTATCATGTGGAGATTGTTTGAGATGTTCACATGGAAACACTCATTAACTCGATTAGTTTATAATTATCTGTCTGGATAATAATTGTCTACATGGTGGGAGTTTTTCGTTTTTCTGTGATTGTGGTATTATGAAACCGTTGTTTCGTACACAAATGGAACAACTACTGATCTGTTGTTTTATAGTAAACTTTAGTCTCGCTGGAAATGATAACGGCGTTATTGAGTAACTGTTCCCTTTGGGACAACGGACAATTCATGATTTACTACGTCATCGCAAAGGGGCTTATCAGCTAGTCAGTACATGATCTCGCTGGTAATCCTGACCCGTCAGATGAATTCCGAACATTCAAGGTCACAGAATATCGAAACAGAACCGCACGATCTTGCACGACTATTTGAAAATTCGAAAAGTTCCGCACGCTGTAACTCCTCCATTAGTGTTTGGCCCATCCAGTTATGAACATTTGTTTCGAACGATATTAGGAACAAAGGATTGTTCTTTTCAATCTTCATGAGTACACTTCATGAAGTGGGTCCCTGCCTCATTGCTGCCATTCAAGTTTCGTCAAGGTAGCCTTGGCCGTATTCATTCTATTTGACCTTATTTTTGTCAGTCCTTCTTCAAAGCTAGCCTTCTCACGGATGTTTGCAACAACGGTTCCTCTGATATAAAAGAGTCGTTTATGTGATGAATGTTCTATAGGAGTACTGTCCTAGTCAAATTGTTCCCTCCAATTTATTTCTCTCCTTTTTTCCGGAAGGTTTCCTTATTCGATGAACAAAATTCAGAAAACAGGTCATGACTCAACCCAATCAAACTGAAAAATAGCTGTTCCGTACATCAAATTACATCATAGCCATGAATCTTCAGGGTTGCTTTAGTGATCATAGTCAAACCAATGCAATACACACAGAAAACTCAAACGCCAATCGCTCACCTATTGACCACGAGACTGGTCGTTGAACCTCTGTTGCCTAAGCAACTAGTTCAGTGATCAGGATTTATTCAAGACCTCAAACCTCATTTGCGAATGTCACCTGCGTCAAAGGTTACTGATTGTTCCATTATTTTGTTTTAAGTTCTGGTGAAACAGAAAACAAACATAATAATGTGTCCTTCCAGTATAAATGATAAGAATATACTATGAGATTCGTTCTCAAAGGCAAATGTTTATGAAATACATGACAAAGAGGATTCACTGCCTTACATCTCAAATGAAAAGTTGGTACAATTTCGAACCGGGAAATATTTTGAAAATAAAACAATAACCCACAGAATAAACTTTCACTTATAATTTACCTCAGGTCTGCAATGATTTTCATTGATAAAGTATTATAGAGAGAAGGAAACGTTTTTGAAATAGTAATTATTCCTGGCAGAACATGTTCTCACAAAATCAAATGATAGCCATTTTATCTCGGGGATTGGACGCATCAACCGGACGAATTTTTATTTCAAAATGTTTTCAATAATGTTTAATAAGCCTCCAAAGTTTTTTGTCATATTCAGAGGAGTAGTGTCGCATGTGTCTTTATTATGGCGTTGCTCTTTGCCTCCCATTTTTTCGTTCTGGTTTACTGTCGTTCGTTTCTCCTTTAGACTGTAGGCATGATAGCAAATTTCAAACCTCGCATCTCTTCTGTGATGCGAAATCTCGTAGGTAATGGTAGGTTAGCGCTTTTTATTGGGAAAATAAACCATCTGAGGTTTTTGTTTACCCATTTATTTCGAAGTCTGTCAACAACCCAATCTGTAATGGATGATCAGAAGAAGTGCCGGTTATTTTTCCAAATCCATCTGATTACTTTGTTCTGTGCCGCATATGCAACAACAGAAAAAACAGCATTTCAGAGTTCGTTTCGAATGTAAATGAAAAAAATTCGGACATTTTCGGCACCATCTCCAACAGACTGTTTTGTAAGATAACTGTACTTAACTGTGGGCTAAAGATTAGCATATATTCATCCAAATGATCATCTTACTGCTGGACGCCGGGAGGAGAATTTCACTCAAACCCACATTTACAGCAGGATGTTTTAGAACGGATGTTGAGAGATTTTTAGGTAAGCTGTCCGAGTTGTATTTGAGCAAACATATCTTATCTAAATCCCTGCGATGCAGCAATGGTGCAAAAGCATAAGGTGGTCGAAGCAGGTAAAAATCAAGGAATAGGTTACACTACCCGTGGATATGGTTAAATTCATCTCGAAAGATTTACTGTGTTGACTAAATGAACTCAATTTTATCACTCAATAATCGAGCGTAATTTCTACCCCAGGGATAGACCTTTTCACATAATCCCAATTTTGACTATGGATGATATAATGCACGCTTGTGTCCTACAAGAAGGACTGCATCATGGAATCCCTAATAAATTCATACTTCCATTACCTTTTATTATTTTACTAATTGAAGTGTGATGAAACCCAAAGCAACCAGTTATTGTAACATAAATTACTAAGTCAGTATTCAGTCTTGCTAGCATTTTGACACAGAGTATGATCAAGAGAGGGATTCAAAAATTGCTCTCAAGGATCCACGTCACATGAGAACACCCACTTGGTAGTTCCGGACACAACCCATTTGTTAGTACAAGGAGTCTGAATCTTATATAGTGGAAATTCCACTTGCATTTTTCACATTCGAAATTCATATGCCGCTAGTCGGAATCAAGCCGGTGACAATCCGACTGCCGAACGGATGCCCGACCAACTAAGGTATCGCTGTACGGGCAGTCGGGTTTGAATAACGTGAGTGAATAGGGGATGATGCGCGAACCATCACTATTCCAAATACGCACAGCAACTGTCCTTGTTTCAATCACTGAGCTAGCCTCGTCGGTCACTGCCCGAAGGGGCGCACAGTGCACGGCTGAATTCCATGAAATGGACGTTGAACTATATCCATGGAATGGGTTATTGGCACGAGGATTCTGAATCTTATGTAATGGAAGATCCACTTGCGTTTTTATATCTAAAAGTCCAAAGCTGAGAGCCGGAATCAAACCTGCAACATTCCACTTACCGGGCAAGTGCACTACCAGCTGAATACGTTATATATCACTGATTATTCACCCGTGTTATCCATACCTGACCGGTGGTACAGCGACAACTCAGCTAACAGGGTGTCTGATCTGTAAGCGGAATATCTCTAGTTCGATTCCGGGTAGCAGCAAGGGGCTTTTGAGTGAGAAAAGTGCCAATGAATTTTCCACTACATAATAGTTTTAAACTCATGAAAACTCTTTCGGGGTTCTACAGTCAAATTTCACCTGGCCTTAGTAGCTGACTCATTCTGGGATTCCACTTTTATAATTAGTGAAATAAATGTATTTTAGAAAACCTCGCTTACAAACCATTACAAGAAAAAGGCAGAATAAATGTAAAACAAGGATAGTTTATCAGCTGAGGTTTGCCTTATACCAAGCAAGACGCCCAACATCTAGAAAGTGTACTTCCGTCTCAAAGAACCTGTAAAAACCTGTATGATTTAAAAAGTGCCATTTTATTTTCAAAATTTTCATGACAATTTTGTACCCCAAAATTTTGCTTGCACAAACGGATTCTACAACTTTTTTGAGGTTTTTGAGATGTCAGTAGATTTGAATAAAAGTATTGCTCAGTCTCAGTTAATTCCCAAGAGTGAACAGTTGAAGTGTAACTGTTTTGTCCGCGGTCGAGTTGATGTAATTAGTCACGTGGTGAGAAGAACGCCTTCAGTGGACAAAGATGAAGGATTGAGTCTGAGCTGAAAGAAACCTTAAATTTCCCGGTCCTTCTGTGGAACAGAATGTGAGATCTTGGTTGTGACAATGAATTTAGTTAACGCCCTGGAACTTACATAAAACAAAGCCTCACTTCAATCCATAGCCGCGTCAGCCTAACTAATAATCTCTGTAAAACGGAGTTCAGAGGTTTTTGATTTCCTGTGTGCAATCCGTCTGTCAAGCCTCAAAACTGAATCGATACTAAGAGATAACCATGAACAGATGGAAATCGCTCTTAACTAATGTCATTATACCCCTTTGATACATAGCAAAGGAGAAATTAGTAACACATAAGAAATAGCCAACTACTACTGACTGATCGGAAGCATGAACAGGTGATTCTATCTTGCTCCTATGGCCTCTCAAGTTAGACTTTACTTTCAAAAACACCAATCTCATGTACTACTTGATGGGTGACTGAAAAGCGAGTTTTACTTTCTGAAAGGATTGATAAAGTGCGGTAAGTTGTTCATTCCATCGGCAGTCAGTTTTCAAAAGATTGTTCATGAAGTTGAACCAAGATCAGTACGTACTGGATGAAGAAATCAAATACTCTGCTAACTAGCAGCTAATCGAGTCAGATAATAACAAGAACAAATTTTCAAATCACAGCCGGGAGTATTTTAATTACTGCCTTAAGAATTCCATAATGAAGTTGCTTACAAACGTATTCTGATGCCTTCTGCAGTCATTGGAATTGATATCCTCATTGGTTTTATCCTGCAAAAGAATTTTTTATAGCAGACCGCAAACCCCTCCAGAGTAAGTTCCTGTAATCACCATGAAGCATTTATCAGTCCCACTGAGTACTTAATCTCGCATAAAACATTTTGGTTGTTCAATTCCTCGGGTTCAGCTGTACACAATGGGTCAAGTAATCTTTCCACGGGAAATTGAAATAGTGGTATATACAATGCGTGAAACGGTAAAATTTAATCAATACATTCAGTTATGTGTATATGGTTTATTAGGGTTATTTTCAGAGCCGTGTGCGCGCCCTTATGCTTAAATTGCTTTAGTAAAAACTAGTAGTCCATATCAGCCCTTCATATTCGAATTGTCTGTCTTTGGTTCTGCTCCAGTGAATAACAAAGAAGCATTCTTTTGTTGTAGCTAATACAATTGGAGGCGAAGCGCTTCATCCCCTTTAAACTCCATGCGTGCGAGTTGCACTCATTTGAGCAAGCCCCTAAGAGTGGAAAACATTTCCCAAAAGCGACATTCAAATTTGTCCGAAAATTTTATTTTGAATCGATGACCCAAAATTTGTAGTGAAGACGCGTTTACCAAAAATACCCTTTCAAACCTGCTCGCCGGTGTTTGATGCGCAAAACTTTCGTATTTGGACTATTCACTTCGAGCAAGCAAACCTAAATAACTTTTTAAATCCTTTTGGATATATTTTCTCAGATAATTCGACTTTTCCTGTAGTTCCTAAGATTCATTTGCGAACAAAGTACGCTTTTCAAATTTCCGTCTGTGCTTATTCTGTTGTTACTTGTCGACAACAAATAAGCTCATTGACTCAACACAGCAAGTCTGAAATTGACCACAACTCGAGTTGGAAAAACGCCGAATTTTCCGTATTCATGTGCTTTTTCCAGTTCACTGATTCGAACAAGAGATTATCTTTACACTCCAGCTGACAGCAAAAATAAAAACACACGTTCTTTACCAGATGCATCTGAAGAAGGTAAGTTGGGCTATTTCGCCCACGCGAAGCACTCTGATAAACGCGAATGCATCCGCGAGTCGAGTGTTGCTATCAGCACAGAAAAGTTGGGGTAACTTTTGAACCAGAAGTCCAAGTGGTTGACTATTAGTGGGGTTGATCGTAGCTGGGGGATTGTTCTGACCAAAATCCTGTAATAAACACCATTATAATTGGTTCACTTTAGAGCCGAGATTTTCGCACCCTCCATTACTGTTGCAAATTATCCAAATGTTGAATGTGTGCAGATGTCCCAAAGAGTGCTGCTGTTGTATCCAAATCTACGTAGATGCAGACGAATAGAAGCAATCTACTCTTTCTGGTTCATAAATAACAGCGATTTCAGTGATTTTAGCTGAGCCGTGACTCCGTCAATGCATTATTTCAGATAATGGTCATATTATTTGGCAGAACCTTCGATGACATGAGATTATCAACGCGCGATTACGAATACTCACTCGCCGGTTTTGATGGTACACAAGTAAAATTGCCTGTCTTCAACGCCCCACTCCTTTGACCTAAATCGATGTAGGGCTTCAGAATAAACGATTGATGCTTTTTTCCGCTTCATCATCTCTCTGTCTGTCATTAATTCTAGATTTTCCCTGAGTCGGTCTGTGAGTCCGACACTGAGGTAATTTACGTGTTAGGGTCTTTAATAAAACTGCAATTCAGCCCCGTCTGTGAACTCTATACAAACTCCGGTAGCATTTTTACTTTACTCGCGACTTCCATGGTGCCAAACATTTGTCACAAGTTCCAAATATTGGAATCTCTGTATCAGATCCCAGACCAGTTCGGAATGTATCGAGAAAACGACGCGCCATGTGATATGTAATAGGTAAGTGTTTATTGTTCCGTAACCGAAAAGTAGACTGATTGCCATCTTTTCCGATAATGCTGTGTTACCGAACAATAAATACTAACCTATGTTGGAATCTCGTTTGGAGCCCTATTCACGGGACTCAGAAGTATAGTATTGAAACAGTGACCTCAGTAATTAATTTTATGAACTTGGATGATCTGCACGTTTTTATTCGGCACTTTCGCTTCGCTAAATCGCAATACGAAAACCTTTCCGAAATGTCACCTCAGAAATTGACATAGTACTGTTGAACCAAAATTCGATACATCGATATCTAGCAGGGGGCGAGTAAAATGCGCAACAAAACCGGTACTATGACAGATGAAATGCTGGAATCTAGTGGTATTTACAAAACGTATTTGAAGAACAATGCTTGAACAATGAGATAACAGCGAAAGTAAAGACTGGTAACACAAAAGACGGACAGGCGACTGTTTGTGCATGGGACTACGGAAATTTTACCTGGAAAGATCAGGGGAATAACAACGGGTTACGCGAGGTTGAATTGCTTGTACTGTTTCTGCTTGAACTTTCGAACTGGTATGGCTTTCGTCGCAATCTTTTGTTGCAAACTCTGGTAGTTGACAGAACTGACACGAGAGCTCGCATTAGTTCGATTACCTTTATACAAACAACAAGCTGTTGGTATTTGTGAAAGATCATTTGCCAGAACTTTATTACTATTATCGGTAGCGGCAGTTTACGATAGATATCTAGGAAGCTTATGTTTTGTTTCGGCTGCAGTTGAGCAGCACCAATCACATAAACTGAGGTAGTTTAAACGTTATTCTGTGTGTTTTTGATTCCTTTTCTCTGTTATGCTTTGAAGTGGGAAAAACTATTTTGGGCAGATAAAAGTCGCCAGGTCGAAATGAACGATCTGCAAGCGAGAAAGTATATATATATGAAAGTCAGTTGAAAACGACACCATGAAAATGATCACGAAATAATAAGTATTTTATGAGTTATACTTTCTTTGTTTGACCGTATTTGCATACATGGATTTTTCTGCCCATGTTCCAAAATAGTTCAAATTGTCTCCCTTTTATGCCATAATTTGATTGTTGGAATGCGTCATTATAAATAAGTTTACCTACTGCCCGGTTGTAAGCATTGATAATAGTAAAATTTTAACTTTTTCTGTTCATACAATGAAAATCTCTCTCCCTCTCGAAGTGTGTGAACACGATTTTAGCAAAGAAAATCCCGGCACGCAGTTGTACCCACCATTCTTCTTTCTTTCCCATCAAAATCTTCCCATTGGCCGAGTATTAGTTATCGAAAAACTTATTTCATAAACGGTGCTGATCGATATTCTAGAAAGCTTAAGTCGGTTCTTACTTTTGTATAACATATCGGATATCAATAAATAAACTGATCATGAATTAAAATTAGTAGCACAACAAGATCTTTGACAGCAACGAATTATGCCTCCGTTTGTCTTATTACTTTCCAGTACAAATGCATCAGAATGCGCGGAAGAAGTTGGAAATCAGATCAGCCAACTGACAGAAATTGAATCCAGCAGTTTTGGCAATGATCTCAAAATGCTTCAAATAGGTAAATCTCAAAACAGCAAAAATAGCACTTGTGGAATAAAGACTGTTTACCACCCGGATAAAATGTACAGCGGTGGAGATCCGGAAAGAGTAAGAATAGTGATTGATGAAGTCTATGGAACTGTCACTGACTGGTCGCTTGGGGACTGTAACTTGAGTAACTGCAACGGGACTGTGATTGTTTACTCACTGCGTGGGATCACAGGTCTAACCTGCTCTAGTCAACCATAGTTATTAAAAACACACAAACGTGTTTACCTTTGTGGGCATTTAATTCAGGTCAGTTCACCTTATATGCGATGCACGCAGTTTGTCAACTTGCTTCGCCGTGGGGCACATTTTCTATTTACTCACTAAAACCTCGAGAATACAGACGTGAGCAAAATAGCCCTGAATTAAAGTCCGCGTGAAAGTAGTGAACACGGAAAGCGTGGACTTGTTTAGGCTTTACATCTGACCAATTTTCGTGACTTTTTCCTTTAAAAGAAGCAAGTTAATTTGCGCGAAATAAACACCTCATTCTACTCCAACGATTTGTCCCAAAGTTGTGATCATGGGTATGCACGAAAAAGACAGACAGCGCATGAAAAGGTGAAGGAAAGCGGATAACTGGCTTCGATATCCATTAGTAATTAAATTATTTTCAACTACCTAACGGTTGAATCCGGGCAGATAACGTTAACGGACACTAATGGCATTTAAGTCATGCAAATATAAATAAACAGAGAAAATAGCCGCATGCAGCGACACATCGATTGAACAACTAAACATTTCTAAATCTGAAAACAAATCGGACGAGCTCTGAAATGCGATTTATTTGGGTCGTTATTTTTGTTGTAGACTATAGTAGAAGTGGAGGGTATCGACCGATAATCCGTCATTAACAACACTTTTCGTCAGCTTATACAAAAATCGCAAACGCTGTGCCTCCTAAAAACCCACATGGATTGACTGTTTATTTGAACATTCTTTACTTACCCCCTAAGGAGCTAAACGTTCCAGAATTTCTAATGGCTTTCACTCACACCTCAGACTCAAAAAACGATAAAATTACACCACAAATCCCTTCAGAGGCCGAATGCAACCTAAAATCGGACTGCAAGTTGAAGACTTCGTATTGGTAAAACACTTTTCATTACCCACTTATTCGTTTAAAGTTATCCAAGTCGTTGATCCCGTCCGGGTACGAACGCATACTATAGTACCGCGTGTGCTCTACTATCTGAGTTACGAGGACAGGCCTACGATGTTAGCCCATATGGACCATGCAGCTGACCCGCCCAATTTGCGGTAACACGTAGCTTCCGGCACGGTGAACTAACTTACTTGTAATTTGACTTTCTACCGAGAGACTTCCTAGAGAATTAATCAGCACCCACCATTCCAGTACATGAGCATGTTTGTCAACTCTCTTACGAACCAATACCGAAAGGGTGATTCGCCTTCCAGTGATGGATAGAAAGGCCAATTTGGATTGTTTATCAGTTGGTAAACGAAAATGGTGAATGTCTTACTTTGTTTGAAACAACCTTTGTTGATCACTCTGAGCTTTGGGGAATTTTAACCGGTTTCGTAGTATTTATTCTACAGCATGAGCACTTACCTGACGATTGAAAACTCATGAAAGCGATAAGTTTCTCGCACACCTTTGTTATCAACTATCTGCCACACATATCCACCGAGTTTTGAATAGGTGTGAAATCCGACTTGCATAGAGGATCGCCAGTCTTACACTTTTTCCCGTGGGTTAAACAGGATGACTCTGTCCACAGTCTACTTCAGATCCAGATTACGTTTGTCCGCGTTCATCTATCACCGGCATTCAACCATAAGACCAGAATTTCCATGAAGGTCAGCTTCTCAATAGAAGCTTGCCTCGTCGACCCATCAACTAGAGGTCAACTTCAAATAGCTACATGGCAACCGAGAGCCGGTGTCTCGGGTCTCATTACTGCTTTCGGTCAAGCGATCTGGATGGTTCCATCCCGTAGGTTTGTTTCAGCCGGAGCAATTCAAAGGAAACAGCCAGCTAATTTCCCCTCTTACACCCTTGGTTTTGAGTTTCAGAAGCCTTCTGGATTACTTGTAACCAATTGCAGTCGATCAGTTGGTTCTGTTTTGACGATACTATTCCTGATGTAGCTCCCTCATACCATACCAGGGTAAAGTTTCAGATAGGAGTTTCTTGTCAAGCTGTTGATAAAGGTAAAGTTATTATATGTATAGTAGGAGAATAAATTTCATATGCATGAGGTTAATCATGCAATGCAAACGTTCACCTCCCAGCTGGAGTTTGCTGGATGTGCACTACTGATGATTCCTAACGATTGAAGCTTTTCTTCATTGTATGAACTACTGTAGTGAGCCGGCTGTTGGTGTCCATACTGGTGTTCGAACAATATAAGTATAGGATCTTGTTGATGCACTTACTGAGCCTTTGTGCTCACGGAGTTTTCTTTCATTTGTGTTTTGCAGACCGAACACAAACAACCCACGGCGGATGAATACTGATCCATGCATGCTACACTACGGTTGTCAATTACTAGGCTTTCATGGGTTTGTATGACGTGTAAGTGAATGCTGTTTTGGCACTGTGCGTGGCTTAAACCAGCTGATCAGGTGCCACCACAACAGTCCTAAAGAAGGCTCCTCTAATCACGTTTCTACAAATTCCATGGATCATGTTATTATTTGAAATATAAACTTTGCCTTCATGTGTACATGTGCTTACCCGCGCAGTAACTTAGGTCACGACATCGCCGTTTTGAAACAAAATGACAAGGTTTTTGTGGTTAAAAGTGCCAAAGAAAATAAAACATGAAATAGGGATGAGCCTAAATTTTGCTGTGGAAGCTTTTCCTTCTAATAAATTTTGTCAAACGATTCATTCGTGTTGGGTGCATTGATTACCAATTTACATCCAAATTGTAAGAAACACTGAAGTAAAGAACTATTTCCTAAATAAAACATGCTTTTTTGGAAGTTCACAAGAAAATATTCCCTTTCTAATGAAATCAAGCTAACACCTAAGATTTTAGAGAACACCCATCTTTTCCACAACAGAGTCCGTAGAAATTTCATGAACAATTTTTCAGCTGCACAATGCTCCGTGCGGATAGAGCTGTGATTTTACTCACGTGACGAGAAGTGTATTTCAGCAAAAATTGTCTAATTATTCGACATCTGCTTTGAAATCTAAGCTACCGAAGATGCTTTGGAAGTTATGAAACGTTTTCAATTGTGATCCAGTTTATCAACTTTGCTACGCATGGCTTTGAGTACTCGTTATTTCATTGACGTAACTGGCAATTGCTTTAATTCAAAGCTTGGTTAAATAAATTGCACGCCCTTATCTATGCAATGTTTTCCAATCAAATCTGCACGCATGAACACACCGCTAAATTCTCCGCTATTTCCGTAACCAAACATCTGTTAATTTGTATACGTGGAATAATTAACGTGGAGTTAAACTACTCAGATCGAAAGCAAACAACCCTGTTGAAGTTTTTAAAATAAAATTTTGAAATCTGCCGATGGTCCCACCATTTTCCACCTTGTATCCGTGGTTAAAAACAAAATATAGGTCGCGTTTGTGATAACTTTCTCTTCTCTCTTTTCAAAATAGTCACGGTTTTTTGATGAAAAATTTGCTCACATCCAGATAACGAGATTCACACTGGGGAAGTGCAATCGCGGTTAGACGTGGCATTTTTGAAAAACCTACTCATTTCAGTCTGGTCAGATAGGCATAAGCATACGGTGGTCGTGCGTGGGATAACGCGGAATTGCCTGCTCCCACGGCTGAAGTCATTCACACGTCACAGATTAGACGTCGCGTGCATTCATTCGAATTAATTGGGACGAGAAATATAGAATTACTGAGATTGGAATTCACATTTGGTTCAGATTAAATTTATTCTAATCAGTTTCTCGCTAGTTGGATATGTAGGCAACATGTGTGCATCTTATGCGCCGTCCTGTTGACGGATGACTGGCTGATGTGGAAACTTCGAGTTCGCAGTTACATATCAAAACGGCTTGAGTGGTAGGATGCTTCAGTCGGTGTTGTCTTACTGTCATACACGTGAATTTCTCTGGACAGGAGTTTCCGTCCACAAGATAACCTTTTTCGGAAAAATAAGTCAGTTTTTCACAGACATGGAGTCCTATTTCGTGAAGCACTGAACTTCAATGTTTTGTGCTTCACATTTTTTGCCTGTCATTATGACTTTGTAGGTCTATGTTTAGTATGCTAAATTCACCCCCAACATTTACAAACCGTGTTTTTTTGCAGTTTATCTAACCACAGGTAGTGTTACTGACCTGTTGGGAAACATCAGCAATGCACATCTGTCGAATCCCGTCTGCAACGGTCCGAACCAGATTGGCGGAATTCTGAGTCAAGTCTTTAACCTTCACATCCCATGGGGTTATTTATTTACACTGCAGGTCAATGTTTTTGAACATGCAAAACACGTAAAACAAAACGGTTGTAGACGTGTGTGAAACAAGTTGTTCTTTTAGGGGTAGATAAGAGTAAACCATTAGATTAAAAAATACAGGGCTCATTTGTCTGGACGGTAGACTTGATGCTACATTGGGAGCTGTTATAAACTGGCTAAGCACATTTATCTCAACTTTGCTTGAGCAAAAGATGTGTCCACTCTGTATGGCTGTGACGATCAAACTGAAGATTGTTCTCTGTGATAAGTTCATGCCAGACCAAAGTGACATCGATCGATGAATAAACACGGAAATTCATTCAACTTACCGATTTCTGTCTATTCGGTTCAGTTTCATCTAGTTTACATTTTGGGAATAGAATTGACCTAATTTTTCCAGTTTTGTTTGTCGAATTTCCAATAATTGAAAACTGCAAATTGACGATATTTTTCCAGCACGGTTACTGTCGCAAGCTACTACTTGATAGAAATTTCTATCTGCACCTGAATCCTGATCGAGCGTCACCTCCACCTCCCGGTCCTATCGTATTCTGTTCCAAATTCGAGCTATATGACTCATGCATGTGAAACATTTGAAAATTTACAATTCAGTACCGGTCCGGCTTAGTTCTAATTTCTGATAGAAGAGTGGCAAGCTGTGGGACGGGCATATTTCAGTCTTCGCGAGACAAATACCACTGGTCTACACATCAGTGAAGTGATTCCTCAGTGTAAAACCACCTACTATGGAAGTCAAGAGTCATCAGCCTTTCCTTCGCACTAGTCGCGTATCGGCTCCTGGGACCACGAGTGCTTGGTAGTTTTTATTCGGCTCCATTGCTGCTTTCTTATGAAACCAAAAAAGGAAAACCTTCGACAACCCTGACCGATAAATGTTTGAGCATCAGACTTTGCATGGTTGGTCACATTCTAAAGGAATATTTGAGAATTCCCAGAAAAAGAGATTTCAAACAAAGAAAAACAGCCGGAAAGTACGACTTTCCTTATAGCGTGGTCTGCACCCGGGTTGTTGGTTGATATCCAAATAAATAAAAAAGTAAATTTATTTGTTCCTAATCTGAAATCTCCGGAAGTTTTTTACTGATTGCTTTGGAATTTCGATACATCCACTTGTAATTTTCATATCGAAAAGTCGAACGTAAGTGGATTTTCCAGTACATAAGATTCAGACTCCTCGTGCCAATAATACATTCTACTAATATATTTAAATGTCCATTGGATCACGCTCAGCCATGCGTTGTTCGTCCCTCTGGGAAGTGACTGACGAGGCTAGCCCAATGATTAAAACCAGGACAATTGTTGTGTAATAACGGAATAGTGATTCACGCATCACTGACTATTCACTTGCATTATTCCCGTCTAACTGTCCACATCTTGATAGGTCAATTGGTCGAGTCACTGTGAGGTAAGTGGAGTGTCGCCGGTTCGATTCCGGCTCGCGGCGATGGACTTTTGAATGGGAAAAGCGCAAGTGGATTTTCCATTATATGATTCAGGTTCCTCGTGCCAACAACACACCACGAAGAAATTTTGACACAAACGTTGCATACGAATACGAGCATGTTTTGATGGGCTTACTGTACGTTTTGTAGTCATATGTTATCAACAATGCTCCGATAACAACTTTCCCCGCTCCAGCTTCCCAACCTGGCTTTGTCACAACGTAGACGCTTGCGTGCGCACGTGCATCCCGCAATCAGATATGACTGCGTCATGGCAACGGTTCACACACACACACTTGCCACTGCCTCCATGGTGTTTTGTCCTCCGTGCCGTTATGCTACATCGCCTGATCGTCGATTTCTGCTCCGTGAACATATGACTCACGCACACTCTCATCCACAAGCATCCACTGGTTCATCCCACTGGCAGATTCTCCTGGGCGCTGGCTTACGCACGCACGCAGGATCATGTGCCCACGTGTTTGTTCTCTCGACATGAACCTGTCATAGGTCCTATGATTACACACACGAAGTCCCAAGCACAGACTGTGACTATACAAACCAATGAGCTTTGTGGATCCCGTTGTTTACTCTTCCGAACACGATTCGCACTGTCACATCACAAGCTGTTCAGTACAGGCGGTTTGATCTGTAAGTTGCTCAGAAGGTTGGAGACATTTTGTTGTACGTTTTTTCGGTTTATTTATTAACGCTTATCAATTACAGTACAGCGTTGATAATGCTTGAAAATGCGAGCTTGGAAATCGCGAACAAATTTCCCAGTCAATTGGGAATGCCACCACGAAATCGATCTGCCTCTGCTTCTTTCGTTGTATAATTGCGTCGTGAACAAAATTACAACTAGGGTGGTTTAGTCATATATTCAATCAAATATTCTCAAGCTAACACTTCGGCAAATTGGCTTTTACGGCCAAATAATGTAAACTGTCGATAACGGGGTTGGAGAAATCTTCTTAGACGCCCCAGGAGGAACTGGTAAAAAGTTTCCGGCAGCAAATCGATCCCAAAATGACATAGCCTTAGCTCTTGCGTCTTCCAGAATAGCCGCAAAATAGCTTCCAGGTGAAGGAACTGCTCATGCGGCTTTCAAACGTAATTCGTGGAAACCCCCACGTGCAACTTTTCCAAAGCATCCGGAATAGGGAAACGTAATGCTGAAGTGCAAATTTATTGTTTAGGATGGACGTACCAATGCGCACAAAATGTCGCTCGAGGCTCTCGATCAGTCGTGGCAAGATTTACGCGGAACGTCAGACCATTTGGGAAAGCATGAGATTTCAGCACACATTACCTGCAATGGCTCGATCGACCGCAGCGGACGAAATAAATGCTTGCTTGATGTACTCTACCCTGGGGCGAAACTTAAAGACGTTAAAATTAACTACAAAATATGCGAGTCCAGCTGCAAGAAGATCCATCAGCTGAGATATTAGCACATCTATAGATGGAAATTGGGAAAGGAATAGTGCCGGCTGACCTGATTTTAGGACGAATTTCATTGTCTCACAGCTTTTGCTGTTTAGTGACATGAAAGAAGAATGGGTTAAAAAAGCATTTCTTAGTACTCAGCACAATGGTAATTAGTTGAAGGAACGAGCTAGTCTTGCTGTCAAGAATGAAGACTTCTTCGAACTTAACGATACTGTTCATTATATCGTTCAAAGCGAAGCAGCCTTATACGAGTTCGTCGGCACTGTTGTGGAAGCAAACGAAGCGGTTAATTACCCAACAGGAGCTTTGAATTCACTCGATCTATCAGAGACTCCACCAGATGTACTGCCATTTAAAATCGGCGTGACAACTACCATGTTGTGAAAAGTCAGCCAGTCAGAGCTTCGTAACAACTCTCTGCTTGCAGAAAAACAATTAAAGAGCAAAGTCTCAGTAGCAGCTACAAAGACAGAACATTTTAAAGGTGAAGACGTACTGATTCCTCGGATCCCCATGATTTCAACGGATATGTCATTTGAGTTCAAGAGATTCCAATTCCCAATTCGATTGGCGTTTGCAATCACCATCAACAAAGCCCAGGGTCAGTTATTAGGATTGTATGGTTTAGACCTAGACACGGACAGCTTCTCATATGGGCAGTTATACGTTGCATGTTCTAGAATCGACAAACTAGACAATCTCTATGTCTACACAGACAATACAACAACACAAATATTGTATACCCACAAGCATTAAAAAATTAAACATATTAGAAAAGTGAGCTTCCTCCTATCTTTCTTTTCCATCAAACAAGACTGAGCTGCAGCAACGAGTGGCCGGGTATAGCTAGCATATATATATATATATATATATATATATATATATATATATATATATATATATATATATATATATATGAACATTTACTTGCTTCCATTTGAAGAATAGAATTCTCCATCATGAGCAAGCAATTATTCACGGTACATCGAGGTGGGAATTAAAAGTTTTATCGACAGGGGCACTAAAATAAATGGAGTACGCAAAAGAATACTTGCCAACGAACGGCTTTCATTTCCGTTCATTGTGATATGAAAAAAGAATGTACACATTTGTTTTTGGATGGACGAATACTGGCTGATTCTCATCCTGTATCTGTGAATATCAGTCATCCGCCATTGTTAAAAAACTCACTAAATGATACACACTCAATCCCTTTTCTCTAAGTCGATCAGAGTTTTGCGTTATTGAGATATTTTGGACGGATGACACGGAACTGTGATGTACTTCCCAGTGGAGTTTCGTATGTGACACTGAACGCCAAAAATCTGGGAAATTTACCGGACTGTTTCTTAAGTTGTTCAAAACTGTCTGCTCCTACTGTGCTTGTCTTGGCCCCACTCGAATACGAATTCACATGTTTCACGTAAGTGATTGAGAAGATTAAAAGAAATTGTGACATCCCGCAATTCGTTTTCCTTCTTTTTGATGATCCTAGAAACTAACTTTGTCCAGTAGGGACTCATGCCAGATTTTAACGGATCAGATGCCATGGCTGTATCGTGTTATTGGTGAAGTTAATGTTGCACTCAATCTGCGTTTTAATTATTGTAGGTTCTCACTATTACCTGCTATTTAAGCGAATCTTGAAAGTTCTGTGCTTACGCGGATATTTAGCACGTTATTGCTTGTGAGATAATCAGTTTCGGAACCCCATAAATCCTCCCTGACTGACTCTGTAGTCTTAAGCCGTGCATCATTGACCAGCAGGGTGATAAGAGGGATTTCTCTATACGAGGGCACAGTCAGATCATTCTGCGAAGCTATCTCACCCTGATGACAGTTCTGAGAATTACGGTAACTTGTGCATCGCAAAGTCGTTCCATTCACCTAATCCCTGTGATGGCAAAATTCCATAATGGTTCTTGGTCTTTTATTTGACAAAACCTCAGCAGAATAATGAACATTTGAGTGGGACAGACTTTAACCTATCAACAACACACTACTTACAATAAAGGCTTTGATTAAACTGTATATACATTGCTACTGGTCAATTTAAATTGTCACCAGCGATGTTTTGCATGGAACATCAATCAGTGGATAATTTGCCTATATCAAGTCACAAAGGTGTTTTTTAATATCTCATTGAGTTTTCTGGACACACTTCACCAACCACGTCCGGATAGACTATCAAGAACAACCTAGCTAATTCTAATGGTTTTTTCAAGTTCTGGAAGCGAAACTGATGTGCAGTTCAGTCGTTTCAAAGCTGACTGAAACTAACCACACGGTTAATGTGACTGAAGTTTCCCACTCACCGTCTAGAGTCAGAGGTCAGGTGTCTACACATTTTCCTATCAAGCCTTAGCCAAAACCCGCAATTCTTTAGCCGCCACACACAATCCTTCAGCCAAAACCCACAATCCTTTAGCCACGACCCATCATTCTTTAGCCCTGACGCACAACCTCAGCCATGCCGCTGCAAGCCAGTCAGGTCAAAAGCATCAGAATATAATGACATCCAGAGATATTGGAATGATTTATTTTTTACAAATATTGGTGTTACAAAGCTGACCAAACGACTGAGAAGGAGTGACGATCAAATGTTGTGCAGTTGACCGTAGTAACCGTATCAAATGCTGCACCACAAGTTGATTGGAGAAGGTTTAAACGATGTGTCTGTATCGTTGAACCATGTGGTACAGCCTACATTACTGCTGCAGTTCCTTTGACAGTCTTGGTGTCAAATATAGCAGCATAAATAAATTAATGACATTGATGGGGGTGTAATAGGATAACTGTGAGTATTATGTTCGGACATTCAATGTGTCCATTAATCGAAAAGTTGAAAGAACCAAACCTTTATTCTATTTCATCATATTTGTCTGTGACCTAGAAAGCAAAACAAAATGCCGTCTTTTGCATTACGCATTTCATTTACAGGACTGCTTGTTTGTGGCACGTCACCCTAGCATGGGTCGATTCGTTATCGATTGCTTGCGATTCCCTTCGAAGGCAGTCGGGCAATAAAGTCACAGCTTGGCCGTTTGTGATAATTATTGCTGTACTTTATCCGGCACCGTACGCATCACCTCTCGACAATATGGGAAGCGTTATTATTGGTGAGAAGAAAAGATCCTGCCACTTCACCAGCGTTGAAGATCGACGGAGGGAAAACAAAGGAGAGTGTGGAGGATTTCCAAAGCACAACAGTAAGCAAGACAACCACTGATCGATTGCTGGATGAACATCACTATTCTATTAAGAAGCTAACTATTCAACCAATGGAACGAAACTCAGATGCAATCAAATCTAAACGAGCCGAATGTGCCAAATGGTTGCAACGATCAGGTACTGCAACTTTGAGGTTGTATATTGATGAAACCAACTATTTTTGAATACATTAAAAACTGGTTCACTGAAGGTACAACAGTAATGTAGGCTGTACCACATGGTTCAACGATACAGACACATCGTTTAAACCTTCTCCAATCAACTTGTGGTGCAGCATTTGATACGGTTACTACGGTCAACTGCACAACATTTGATCGTCACTCCTTCTCAGTCGTTTGGTCAGCTTTGTAACACCAATATTTGTAAAAAATAAATCATTCCAATATCTCTGGATGTCATTATATTCTGATGCTTTTGACCTGACTGGCTTGCAGCGGCATGGCTGAGGTTGTGCGTCAGGGCTAAAGAATGATGGGTCGTGGCTAAAGGATTGTGGGTTTTGGCTGAAGGATTGTGTGTGGCGGCTAAAGAATTGCGGGTTTTGGCTAAGGCTTGATGGGAAAATGTGTAGTGACATTTTTCGAAAAAATCATGCAGGCTTGCTCACTTAATTTTCTTTCGAAAGTACAAACCGGACCACGATTGTTCTTGACTGACATTGAACTCGTCGAGGCCAATTGCTGCCAATCGACTTGTTCAGATCTATTTCCCAGGGACAAATCTAATCTCAAAATAGTTTCTACCGTTACATCGGAAACGGAATTTGTGTGGACTGAAAACCAAAGACCTGAACAAGAGTGCTGCGATTTTTTAGATGACTTAGCATTTCTAGTAATTTCTGTGATTGTTCTCCTACTCCGGCCTCGGTTTCTCGAGAACAGCAAAGCAGTGTATGCATTCAAATTCCGATCAGGTTTTCAACCTTTTAGCGCAGGTCCCATCATGTCCCTTTTGTACTTTCGAACTGTATCATTCACGCACATGAGACATTTAAGAATCTACTTTCTTTGATCCAGTACGGTTTCGACTTGTTTCGGATTTCCACTTGAGAGGTAGCAGGTTGATGGACGAGCTTGATATGGTCTGCACAAGACAAGCATCACAACTTCTGTTGTCAGTAAATAACCGCAGTATACCTTACACAACAGTGCAATCAAAAGATAGCGGAATGAGTCCAGAGGATTTGCGCAGACATGTCAAATCCCCAGTACATATTCCAGTTGCGTCTACTTTTAACCTATCCTCACAAATATATCTGACACTTGAAGTAGGTGAATTTGTTTTACCTCAATGTGCTAATGTCTTTAATTTAACTAAGGTTCATCATATCTCAGGGCTATTCTTAAATTGAATTCAGAAAATCTTGGTGACAGTGAGATGCGCAGTTGAATTAACCAAGTTGTAGTTTTTCTACCTGAAAATCATTGGTTTTTCCATTATAGTTCAGATCAGTTTTTCGGTAATGTTTGATATTCACATTTTTTTCCAATTTTTTTTTCTCGCAGATTAACGTTCTTAGAAGTTTAAGATCACCTTTTGCTCCTAAATGGGAAGGGTGAACAAAAACATGACATATCTGAAACTTTAAATTATTTTCTGCACTATGTAATAGGATTAGAAGCCCACATTTTCATCACATTTAAACCAATACAAATTATTTCCATGAAGATCCCACTACACTTTTATAATACGTATTACTATGTATATGAGGTTAGTTGAATTTTATTTATCATCGGCAATTTTTGAACTAATTGTAAATCCTGTTCCATCTGCCCCCATTTTCCGTTCAGAGTTTTGAACTGATCCTAGCTAGTTGCAATGGGTTTTAGTTTTTTCATATCACGTGAACATTCCACGGGGATGTTCTGGTTCCCATATTTGTCTGTCTCAATTTGAAACTAAAGTATGACGCAAGAAGCTCAAAGTAAATAAATTCGATTCACACTTCATGGGTAAGTGATTTCCATAAACAATGGTTGAAAAGCCGCAGAACAGACAGAAGACAAAACGACTTTCAGATAAAATATGGATTAAGAGAGAGCCCATTAGTTTTTTTAATGAGCAGTGGGCGTGATAGGAAATTTTTATTTTATGAACAATGACCTTATGGAAGATTCTTAAAACTGCATTAAAACAAAGTCAAAATTTCTATTCTAATCACCTTGTTTAGTCCGGACTTTAGTGAAAGCATAATCCGTACCGCTGCGGTTAGTACAAGCTAGACAGCCGTTTCATCAATACATGGCACTCATAACTTCACCCGATCGACTCAATCGTAAATTCCATCCCTTTTGACTCGAAAACGGGAATTTGTTCGAACAGTGACGGATCAGATTTACAGTATTTGGTTTCACGCTGAATCCCTGCCGTCGAGGTTAGATTGTATGATGACGGACTTTATATTTTGTTCCGGAAAGTACTTTTTTTATACCGTAATCTCTGTTGAATCTTAAACTGCATGAGTGAACAAAGAATTCTCCGTGTGATTCTAAAAACGAACTTTGTCTATTCATGCTCTCTACGATTCAGGTGAGATTAGGGTGATGAGCCTTGTGTGGAGTGCTCAAGGGTAGGGACGACTGGGCTGGAGAATACAGGGTACGCATGTCTGATGAGCGGTGACAAACGCGAAACCGGTAGTGTGCTTGCGAGCAAATTCTGTTCTTTTATCCAGGTACATTGCGATAGTACTCACATCAGAATTCCTTACTTTTCGCATACATTTATTTTGTTACGTCATACCGAATAGGTGGCAATTGTCCAGTATCACAACAAAAAACACGGGTGTGGACAAGAAATTGTTTCCGAAAGTTCTTGACCAAACAGTAACAATTTATGCGATTTTGAACAGAAAGGATAAAGAAATGGCCGAAAATATATCTAATCTGAGTGGTTGCGCGTGCGCGTATGAATAGATGTGATGTGAAACAGAGGACAGACCTTCATGGTATCGTCTCACAAATAAACTTGATGAAGTAATTATGGCCCATGTATCAGGTGATTCACATAGAAATGCCGAAAGTATGAAATGTGTTTTAGTGCGCATCTGCGTGAGAGTAGGTACGGTAGGTGGGTGGTAAGCACCAGTGTTATAACGTGTACAGAATCGAATTGCTGGCTTTTTATTTCGATGACATAGGTGATAATTAGGGCCTGTTTCGACCACTTTTTGGGTGCCTGGTAAGGTATCTAAGGATCTACTCGATGACCAACGTTAATCAAATGACCGAGTATGGCACTTGGAATTGACTTAACCAACGCTGTATCGTGTGACTGGAGTGGAATACGTCACAAAAGCAACTGAAAAAGCAGATAGTCATGGAGGCGGTCAACATCGGCATCCTGCTCACGCGGTGTTTTGTTTTCAAAGATGCCCTTTTGAGTGAACGCCTTATTCTTGCTGCATTGAAGATGGCTCTCACAGCGACTTACAAGGGACCGTAACGGAGATCATTATTGGAAGAAAGGTCGAAGGATGCTTACTTTTTAAGCCGTAATCATTCCCTGTCCTCGGTCTTATCCCATTATGTTTTTTCGGATAAATTTGTCTATAAATCATTTCTTCCGAAATTGTTTTTTGATGGAAACAAGTTTATTTCAAAATGATTCTGGCCAGAAAATGTTCCGGGCTGTCAGTACCGAACACTATTAGTTTTTGCTTCTGTCCAGTTGGTACAATACCACGGACTTTTGTGTATGGTTTCTTTCACATTTTCTTTCCGCTTACTCTGTGGTGATTGGGGCCATCATCTTTTTTGATGAGACGCAGAACACGAAAGAAGGTCTTACCTCCTGCCTCTTTTTTGACTGAAGATCTTACTAAATCACTTGCCTCTGTGAAGGCATGTAATATGTTTTCTATATCAGAATTTCAGTCTGTTATGAGGAATGTACTTCCGACAAAGCCGTGGTACACATCAAGACGTATTTTAGTCGATAATTTCCATGAGGTTAGCTGAAAGGAGACCTAGGGGTACCCCACGGTTACTCTATCATTTTGTCTAGTGATGATGTTAGGGCTTCGATAAACAATGCTTCTCTTGATGAAAGTACCGAGCTGAGTCGGAGAAGACATGAAACTAACACTTAAAAACAATCTAATATTGAAGCTTGTACTGCCCTTGTACACCTGCATGGCATGATCTCCTTTGAATTCAGGGACTACCTTTCAAGTTAGACATCCATAATCAATTTTTTCGCACGGTACGTTTATTCTTCTCATGGTCCTTGGTGTTGCATTGACTAGTATAGAAAGGGGTATTCATACAGAACGGCTGCTTTTTCTTTGTAAACTTTTGAAGTATTAGCTGTTTTTCAGTCTTTAAACGTTTGAGGGTCATGTTTTCATTTCAAGACCAAATACCAGCGCCTTGATATATAGTTCTCGGTATTTACAGTAGGTAGCTCCACTTTAAATGAGATATTGTTGATAAGATCAAATTGTGCCATTTCCCCGTTACGGTGCTAGTAATACCGAATCGTCACTGCAATTCAATAATGATGATAGGTATGATTAGCAAGAGGCATACGCAAAAAGTTTTGTTCTGTTCACATTCAAGCCTGGCAGCTGTCAAACGGCTATCACTGTGGACTATGGGCAGCAGCCACCCGGGCTCGATTCCAGGCCACTGCCGGTCATTTTCCCCTCTTGGCAGCCTTTCTTTGGCCCCCCTCCCTTTCCTGAAGTGTTGTACATTGTGGTGTAATAAATATAAAAAGGAAATAAAATATTACTACATATGTGTACATTATATTTATTTGTCTATCGGAGCGAACATGACAAATTTTTCTTCACTAGGATTTCAAACGGGAGTACCTTTTGAAACACCGGATCCCATTTATCCAGTGCATCGAAAGAAAAGGAGGAATTGCGTGGCATCACACGGATATCTTATTATTGTCGACTTCAGAAGTGAAGCTTATCGATTCGCAAATCATTTATCGAAATCTTAACCAAAGAGGGCTCGCCAAGGACTAATGGCAAGCTTGTTGGGTTTAATATGACCCATGCCGACGCAGCTCGTGAAAAAATATAACACTTCTCAGAAACCTACCAGAGTTCCATAGCTATCTTCACCAGGCTCCAACTTATGTGTCAAATTAAGTTTCAAAATTGGGTCAAAACCAATCAAATGCTTCGTCTGCATCATTTGTGAACCGAAAGAATGGCCACTTCTCCCGACAGATACGAGAGCTTGTAATCACAGTCTTTGTGGTTAGCCGCAGAACAACATGCAGTGCTCACAGCGTGCTAAAATTCAAAGTAAGCCCAAGAAAGTAGACTACCTACAAGTACGCGTTCAATTCGAGAATCCGTATGATCGAGTTGGAGAACTCGTGTCCAAGTAACTCGACAAAACACGCCGTACTGAGGCCAAATGCGTTGACCTGTCAGAACAAAATCTTACGGCCCTTGTAAGCCTTGAAACACCTCAAACTAAAAAGAGGTTTTTTGGAAAAAGAAAAAGGAGTAGGATTTGTTATTATACAGATGAAATACTACATGGACAAGATGAACAAAACACTATCCGGTGTGTGGCTACTCAAACCACGCATTATGACGTAAAACAACGTGCTGGTAGATAAACAGATGGCAAGACCACTCTAAATTTGGCTCTTATATAACTTTGTATCCAAAACTGCCCTCAAAAAGTTAAGCGAACTGGGACTCGGATACCACTTTAATAGGGTCACCATAAGTTCATGGGTCTGGATTTCCCTAGATTCAAGTGTTAGGAATGGGGATTTTGGTGCAGCTCACAGTCACATGATGGCTTGTTGATGTCCACTTCCCCATTCGAAACACTTTAACCGATTTTCTTTACAGAGCCCATATGAACTCTCAGATGTAACAAACGTTTTAGTGAGTTCTGACAGAATTTGCTCCGTTGATGTTGACTCACTCTTCACTAAAGTACTTCGTCGTGAAGCAGTACTTGTACTTTGACATTGTATTTCTTTGTAATATGTTCATTATCCTATCCCAAAATTTTACTCTTTTGTGCACAGCAAAGACCTGCTTTCATTTCGAAGGAAATCCTGAAAAACGATTGCTAGTTAGGTAATGGAAGTCTTCTGAGCCAGATATTTGCAGACATATCTTTACAAAAGATTGCAAAACAGCCATATTGGTTAATTCTGCTTTTCACTTTAAAGGTATTATGATACTGATATTTTAATTTCGAATGAGTATTGTTTTGTTCCATTGAGCTTTACCCTTAAAATATTCATGTCACATTTGATTTTTCTCACAAATAAAGATATGACAACAGTTTACCTGTTTTTAAATATTTTATTGACCATTTGTCCGAATGGAACGTTGCAAAGTAGCAACTTGGGGCGGACATTAATTACAAATCTTCAGCTTTGCACCACTGATCTACCAACTTGGATTGCCAACAATTCTTTACCAAAACACAGTTTAGCGTGCTAGGCCAACGGGACGCTTGGTGTACCGATGCTGTTGATAACTACTGTCGCGAATCGAGTGACACTTCACTGGTAATCGGAAGACCAAAGTTACAGGTCACGGATACTTTACGAGAACCGACAGAGCAAAGGGTACGGAGCGGGAAATGATCAAGGAGGACTTACAAGTGCATGTGTCGTGTTAGCGGCCGAACCTGAAGCAGGTTGGTTCGGAGTGACGAAACAAAATTATCACAGGGGGTCACAATGCTGCTGATGATTACCAGAAGTACGTGTAGTGTCACTACATATCAAAGAACATGACTGGATAGCAGTTATTCGGAAACGTTTATTAGGCAACGCAAACAGCCTATAAAAGTAAGCGATAGAAACAACTACGATCGAAAGATACCACTTTATTACTGCAACACTGAATGACGAACATTTACTTTCCGCATAAATCAAAATCCCAAATCAGCTACAAGACGAGCTTACACAGCGGCCCAAATGGGTTTGTTATAGATTACCAAGGGACTAAGTGTCTATAAACACTCAAAAGTTCTCCATGATCCCAAGGTCTCACATATTATTTATCAGCCTAATTGAATTCGAGTTTGCATATACATTGGCAGAAGGGACCACTTTTTGGCTCAGTGATCGTCGAAGCTCATATCCAAGTGGTTGGTAAAACCGATAAAGCAACTCGGTGTGGCCATACGCAATGACGTAATATCTCGGGCTTCTTCGATCACAAAACACCTAATGGTATTAAATCACAAAGCTGACACGACCCAGTCTTTCAGGATGAAATTGCACTATTCATTCTAACGCTATTGGCTTTCAGAAAAGCTGCGCTTATTATAATGCCTAAACAAGCGTTCCGCGTAAAAAAAAATTTTAACACAAGTTTGTATTTACTTTGGCACAAACCATACAACTTCCACTCCCCCTTCATCTCCCACAGAAAGCACTGTGAAGATTTTCAGTCAAAACCACTAAACTATCATTTTCCTTGCTGTACCATATCTAGATCAACAGATTTTAATTTCGCAATCTACCAGAGTAAAATAAATTTTTGCATCTCGTGACCAATTTGTTCCCTTTGTTCCCTCATGGGTTTACCCAGGGCCTGTCTGTATACGAGCGTTATAAGCTTACCGGTGCATCATTTATTCTTTGTTTTGTTACATAATTCAGCCACCGGTGAAAACTTCCCCCTGATTTCTACAACCTATCCACAGCAATTATTTCAATGTTAAAAATTTCCCCCTGTGTCATGAAGACAAACTATCTCATGCCGAGCACTGTGTTGACTGTAGAATCACTGATGATAACTGAGATAGTAAAACATAACCATGGTCGTGAAAGCCGATGAATACTAGATAACCCAATATTTGTATTTTAGTTTTCTTGACCTAATGGTTTTCCAAAAATCTGAGAGGGTCATCTTTCCATAATGTACAAAAAGGACAACGATATGTGCATAAAATGAATACTTTAGGTTTTAGGACACGGGTGTTTTCACACGATCAGTCTTTGACGCGACAGTATTCATGTTTTTTAACCTAAAAATTGATTTTCCAACCAAAAGTCAGAAACCTATTTGGTATTTTGCACATTTGTTTCACCATATTCGGAGTTTTTGATAAATTCCTTGCTTCCTTTGCTTCAGACAGTTCTTCATCACTTACTACTGATAACTACAGATTTTGCACATTCATTCTGCACACATTTTAGATTACAAAATAACTTGTCCCTTGTCGTTAATCCGTCGTACCTGGTCCAGAGACAATGAGATTTTGAAAAGGAAATTTTTCAACCTCTGGCCTATTTTCTGTCGTAAAAGAATATTTTTAGATATTGAAGAGTAAAGAAAGTCACTCATGTGCATGCCATTTGGTTAATCTATGTAACAGCAGCAGAGGAAGTTGAGGTAGAGAAAATGAAAACAAACCCTACATTTTTTAATTCGAGAACATTGAAAAGCCGGAGATATCCACTATTCGCATCAATTACTTAAGCCAAATAAATAACCTTTTTTGAATCAAGATTTCCTGGAGAATAATTTGAAAAGCAGGCTCATTTTACGCCTATAATTCTTCCAACCTTTCAAAATCGAGTTTTTTTTTAGGTACAACTGAGAATGCTATGGCCAGATCAGTTGTAGATAGGGAGCCATTGCAATTATCCACCAAGGGATTCTGTACAGAAGACTGACATTCTATCGGCGGTGGTCAAACTATCATCGTTGTAAATTGGGACACTAACGACTCGGGTTTGATTCTCACCGAAGCTGGCCCCTTCGTCATTTAGCAACCTATCACTGTCCGCAGCCCTCTTCCGGAGTGGTCGTGTTTTTTATGTAATAAATAAGGAAATAAAAAACTAGGTAGTAATTGAATGAATAAAACCTTTTCAAACAGCTCAGGTTCAGACCAGTGAAATTACGTGTGTGAGGATCGAAAGCACATTTAAAGGCTATATCACAACTGCAAAATCACTTCAGACACAGAGAAATTGTTGGGAGCAAGTAGTTGGAAAAAAGTGATAATATCATGTTATGTCCTGCGATCTGTTTAAACTGTGAAACTTAAACCATTTTTTTCAACCTCATTTGTGATTGCTTATTTTTTGTTTAATTACTTCCGGTGGGCTTTACTAGTCGAAATACAAAGCAGTTTTCCCAGTGGATCAGTGGGCACAAATCAGCCTGTTTGAGTAACACGGACAAGATCCTGTCGAATATCTGTCTGAGTAGTCGGTAATACAAAGTAACGGAGACAGACGCGTTCAGGATGATTTTAAAGATAACGGCTAATAGGTCAAAATCCGTTGTAAGAAGACAATTAGAAACGGTCGAATAGTTGGTAATCAAGCTTCAAAATTCATCGCTTTTTCCCCAAACATGACTCTCCAATTCATTTTGGTTGCACTGCCCGAGCACTAACACCTTCTCACAAACAGAGCCTCAATTGTTACATGATAGGTGTCACGGCTACAAGTGGTGAGATGTGAGGGAAGGCATTTCTCTGACCCAACCCTTCACAATTCTTGTTTTCTTTGCTTCAAAACAGCAACGTACCATTGTCTCCTAGTAATACTAAGTTTGATTATGGGCCCTTACCCCTTAGTTTAAAACTTTTCTGATCGAAGATGAATTTTTCAAAAACAAATGCGCATATCACTGTTTTTTACTCAATGTCACAAGATGGACAAGTACGGCCAAAATAAATGGAGAAAAACTGATGAGTTCCAACGTTTCAATTACGTGCGGACATGTGATGTATTACCTTGTTCTAACTGGAGCACTTTTCTGAAACAAAATGATAACTGACATTTGCTTCTTGCATCCCCTAGAAGAATCATAGAATTTTATTCGTGTCAAAGATCTTCGAGAGTGTCTGAATAATTTTGTAACCCCACAACAAACGGACCTTGAGGGCAGCGAGTTTTTGATTGACACCTGAGTATATTTTGCTAGCCGAGCTTGGCGTGACATTTGTGTCTTCGCTTTGAATGACCTTGGGTTTGAAGCAGATTTTAGTTCTAAACGGTTAAGTTAAACCATTGATTCACAAATTATGTTGTTATTTCGACGTGTCCAGTTTCAATAAGGATACGTACCAAGTGACCACAAAAACATGGTAGCTAACTTGTTTAAAGAAGCCCAACTTTTGGTGGAAATTTCCAATACCAAAGCAGTCACATCATACCTAACGAAACGAAATTTTATTGCAGCTCATTTAAGTCTTGAAAAGCAGCCCCTTAGTCTATATATGTTACAAATTCTCTCACTACATGGACCAGGTATTGACTGTTGCACTCGTTTTCAAGCTGAATGATGTTTTCTCCAGAGTGTAGTGAAGAGAGGCAACACTTTGACTCAGATGGCTCAGAGCACCGAGAGGCAGGTGGCGACCATGATTCTTGAAGAAACTAACTCTAATGAACTGAGAAACTGTGATATAGTAGAGAACCAAAAGACATCGAAGTCATCCAGAGATTATTGACAAAATTGAGCCCTGTCAATGCTAGATGAGCGGATCCGTAAGTTTTGAGATTCCAAGTCTCTGAGCTCTGACCTGAGCCATTAAGAAGTTAAGATCTACCCAACAGCAAGGACGCTTTCGGTCTGCAGGCCATTTGAAGTCAGGTGGAGACGAGAAGTTTCAGCACTTCAAGAGCCAATAGGAGTCGTATTTCTGAAATGCAAACATCAACATTTTTCAACTCCATCAGCTAAAAAACCTTGGGTTTTTCACAAATGTACTGGTTACAAATATATTTAAAGGTCTGAAGAAATGAACGATGAGCCAAATGACACTTCAGAGGTAGGAACTGATATCAGTGTAATGTAACCAAGTACACCTAATTATTTCACACCCACGGTCGATTTCAAATTGCAAATTAGATTATTTCTTGTTCCCTAAAAGTTCACCTGAGTCACAAATACATGGTGAAATTCAAATCTGATTTAACTCAAGGGTGCAGTTTATTTGAATAAGCAAAACCTGGCTATTAGATATCGCTTAGTCGATGTCTAAGGTAGGGTAGATGCTAACAAGGTGCACCTACTAGCGTATAAAATGAATCTACCGGGTAGATGATAATTAGTCAACTGATTAGTTTAGAGCTTCCGACCTTTCGAACCTTGCGCGATCATACACTATTGTTTGTAAAATTAATGAAAGCACATAGATGGGCGAAATGGTTTGTAGGTATACCCTAAAATGTCCAAGGTAATAATTCAAGTGACTATGATCGAATTATTGAGGGTGACAATGGTATGCCTTTGAAGCATAGTTACTTTTGTCGTGATCTGATTTCGGGCAGCTCTTGAATGAGTAACATGTCCAGGCAAAGTGTAAGTTACGGGGTATATTCTAGCATCCGACTGTTTTGCTTTGATAGGGTATGCAAATTTGACTAACTCAAGTGAGAATTCTAATCTCCAGCAAACGTGTGCATTAGTTTTTGCAAACTCATTTGCTAACGAACTGACATTATGCCAATCATTTTTAAATAAGCCCTCAATCAGCAGTAATTAATATTCCGCTTTTTTGTGGCGGCCAATCTTTTGGGATCAAAAACCATAACTGTCTGCACATTATTCTGTAGGCGCAGTGAAATTAATGAGGATTAGTGCCATCAAAGGGGTTTGATGACAGAAACGTCGTTTGGATTTCCTAATCCGATTATTAGTGGTCAAAAGATGGCGTTATGTACAAAACAAATCAGTTTTCAATGCTTCGTCTTACTTGCAGTGGAACTGATCAATGATTGAAAACCGTTCCATGCAGAAAACACCACCGAGGAAATCCAAACCGTGCGGAATAATTTTGCAGTCCCATTACTTTGATGAATTCCTTAGATGCCGAGGTTTCTGGCTTCATGCACGTGCAACTCAGCTGTATTTTTAGTGGCACACTGAAATAGGCTGCTCATTGTCAAATGCTGTAAAATCATGGTGTACACATCTAATCTTGAGATTTAGTTTTGTAATATTCGGTTATTATTTCGACTGCTGAGAAATAAGATGCTAATTTTACGACCTTAGTTAAAGGGCACTAATTCCTTTTTTATCCCAGCATGACAAAGTGCATTCTCTGAGCAATCTGTTTCTATAGGGTTCAATTCGGCCAACACCACCCTATGTTACCGAAAGTTGAAGCCATCCAATCACACACTCGTAAATGTAGTCGGAACCTTCCCTCGTCTTGTGTGACATTCGGGGTAGGCAACCAAAACCTCACAAAAACTACCAGCTTATGCTTCCGTAAAACCCCAGGCATAGACTAACCTAAGACTACACTGTAAATGTATGAACTTAAACAAATCAAACTGCATCAGATGAGAGAATTGTAAAGTGAAACATGCAAGGGGATTTCCCTTTACATAGGATTCAGACTCTTCGTGATGATAATACTTTCTATGAATATATTTCATTGTCCTTTGGATCACGTTCAGCCGTGTGCTGTTCGATCCATTGGGGAGTGACTGACGAGGCTAGCCCAGTGAATAAAACCAGGACGGATACTGTGTATCATTGGAACAGTTGTTCTCGCATCATCGATTATTCACTTGCCTTAATCACACAAGTACCGCGATAGCTCTGTTGGTAGAGTGTCTGCCCGGTAAGCGGGGAGTCGCTGGTTCGATTCCGACTCGCAGTGTCCGACTTCTTGATGTGAAAAAAGCAAGTGGACCTTCCATTATAGTTGTAATGACCATAGCACGACATTGTCGGTGTAAAATTATAAACGACCGAAATGTCGGTTGATTAAAATTATACACCAACGACGCCTTGTCATCGACCTTACAACTTTGTCGTTTGACACATCGCATGGCGCTTCTACAATCTGAATCTTTTTCGATTTTGACTTCAGCACATCCTTCCATTTATTCAGTGTTTTCAGTAACTTGTTACATATATTCCCGCGTGCCGAACTAAATTACGGGACAATGTAAATGATTTTGTTCGTTCTTTGATAGCTAACAGTTCAAATTTCCAACTGTTTGCTGTAAAGTCACCTTACTCCAGCTGTGCACATGACAGTGACGACTCAGTGGGTAAAATACACAAATTTAAATGTATTTCACTGAGTCCGTTTCGGTTTTATGACCAATTCATTTGAGTTCTCTACCACGCCTTGATTTGTCGATGGCAAGTTTTGTCAGGCTCGGTTGTACAAAAACCCGGCTATCGTTTTTGTGTCAGTTTCATTTATTATATATATATATATATATATATATATATATACTTCACATTGTGAACAAATAGTATGGACTACCACGAGAAGAAGACCCATCAATATCACGGTGACGTGAATGCAGACGCAGGAGACGTTTTTCGCCTGGACTCATTGAATCTAAACCATTCTCTAGAGGAATCGAATGAAGATTCGCTATTTAGCGCAACTACGTTATTTATTCTAACAGTGGTTTTGAAGTGAACTAAGCAAGCACGAAAACGGGTTCACTGGCTAAAGCCGTCCATAAATTGTGCCACTGGTGATTGACGCATTTAACTCATTCAGCGGCATACATTTATTTTGCCCCGTGGTATTTTCGTCTCATTGCTTCTTCCGCTTGGGTGAGTCCTGAAATAAACAAAGAAGTTGGTTTGCTGGATTAGTCCTATTTTTCTGAGGAACTAATCGTTGTGAAATTCGCTCTGTTTCACAAACATTTAAGTTCGCATATATTTCAGTTTCTTCATTGATATATTGTGACGCTGAACTTTTGCAACCCATTTACGAATCCCAGGAGAGCGCGTGGTTGAACCGAACCAGGATATGTAGGGCAATGATAACTACTGTGTCGATAAGGTTTATATTTAAGTGGATAAACATACGAGGTCACAGCTTAACATCAGACTATTCACGTATCACGCCACGGTCAACATCCAGTCCAAAATCAAATATATGATTTCGACCAGGGCCAAGTTGAATACAACAGAAGACGCACTAGAATAAATGCCTCAAAGCACAATAGATGTTTCTTGAATTTGGCTTCCGATAGATAAATAACAATGAAACAAACCACCTTTGATTGCAGTTTTTATCTCATATAACTAACTAGCTGAATAAGAGAAAATATCGATAGTAGGCCTACAAATAAAATAAAAACATAAGCTTATGAAAATTCCTCCATCATATTATTAAATTTTAGGGGAAACATTTAAAATCCCCGTTCATACCATTCTGATCTTTTCAGGCACATTTCCGGCAAATCATATTTCGTGCCCGCTCAATCCGCAGACATTGGATAAGTTGCCTCTTATAAAAGAACCAGGTTCCAAAAAGAATTTTAGAGGTATATCAGGATTAAAATTGGTTCGATTTATACAGAAAAATCGATGCACCATGAGGCACGGTAAACGAGAAAAAAGTAATGTCAATAATACGGCGTAGTCGGTGGAAAATTATGATTACAGAAACTGCCTTGAGAAAGGATACCAGCGGCAGTCGAACCTTTGGCTAATCATGATTTCCCAAAGATTATGTTCAGTTACTGACCTTAGGTTTTTCTCGTTTAGATTTTCAGAGATGTTTGCGACCTTGACGACGAAACAACATTGTCTAAAGGGGATTTTGTGTTTCGGGTAGGTTGCTTTCATTTGACTGTGTGAATAGAATTTTAAAAGTTTATTTATCAGATAATTAAGTGACTGAATAGAAAAAACCAATTTGTGTAGAAAATACAACTGATGAATATTATTAAAACTTCGCATAAACTTTCAGTACTGTATATTTATGTTTTCAGAATAGTTAAGTTATGTTTCTGGTGATGGGAAGACCGATATTTGGGCTGATCGCTATTTTTGGTAGATCTATTCCTACAACAGTTTCGTTTCTGAAATTATAGGGAATATTTTACTTGACATCGTTTTAAGATAATTATGAACTTGTTGAGGAGCTTTACAGAAATGTTATTTGTCCGTTGCGGGTGATCAATTAGAACGTGAACAAAACTCAGGTCTTTCATACCAGCTGCACTGCATAATGTGTGGCCTCGTGCTATAGACTACCAGTGAAATACTTTCAAGGAGCCCCCCCCCCTCCAACCACATAAGTATACCATACTTTGCCATTGTTCCATACCCAAATTTACTGACGATAATCGTGTAAACAAACGTTTTCATGGTTTTTTCCTCTCACAAGCTACATTTGTTTCGTAAGGATTGCACTTGTCTGTGTTACGGGTGGAATATGTGAAGAATAACCATGGATGGATTCTTTTTAAATGAAATCCGTTTTTTCATTTAAGGTTTCTCTGTCTGTGCTTGGCGAAGATTCATTAAAGAACATCACAACAGATTAAATTGCCTTCTGCGGACTGGTTACCTTCACCCGCAATCGTCTGGGTTTTCCAGTATGTAAAACGGAACCCAATGATTCATCGAAAAACTCTTTTATTTTATTCGAACACAGAAGAAATGTACTGAGTCGTTCATTGATGCGGGTTACAGGAATCTTTGAAGTCAGTAAAGTGTCCATCATACGATTTTCCGGTGCTCAGTGATATCCTGCTTAGAAAATGGAGCATATATTTTGTCATTACGAGCATCCTAAACAGATCTAATTAAAAGTCATAGCTCATCCGTTGACCATTATGAATCAATAATAAAACCCTTTAAAAAGAATCCATTTAAAAAAAACGATATGCAGTTCTCAACAAAAAGGTCACATTTAATTAACGTGCGAAATGGTTAGCAAAGTGATAGTTGACTATTATTACCTACTCCCGGTGTGAACGTGCTACATCAGTTTGCCTCAAGAAATATCTCATCACAGTTGTGCGAAGTTGTAGGTTTTACTTTTTGTACGCGAATTTGTTTCGGTACAACTTTAAGATTGCGAAATACGGTTTCGTGTATTTGGCTAGCGAAGACGAACTGATGACGGGCACGCTAATTTATTTTAATGCCTAAATGAGCAGACAAAAATATACCTCACCAAGCTGTTTCTGATGACCGGTGCGCTGTGCTTTCCTATCAGTTCAGTGTTCTTGATTAACGGATTATTGAGCTTCAATAAACGTCGCAGGTGAATAACATTGAAACATTCGGGATATTCCAGTACACATCAAGTTCAACACTTCACGTGGTGGATTTAGGAGAGAACAATCATTTTGCATGATCAATAAACGTAGACCCAGTTTCAAAAATTTCATGAACGTCGTATGTGGTATTCTCATCGAAATATCTTCAAATTATCCAGTTGGGAGAGTGAAATAGCTCATTACCGGTAGCGGAGGCAGTAATTATATGGTGTACGTTTCCAGTTGTATAATGTTTGAGAGACCACTTGTTTTTTCACTACAAAACAATAACGGCCCCATTGACTGTTTCCCACCAAAGATTCTGCAACCCATTATGTAGCAAACTCAAGTTGAATACGTGCATTTTAGAGAAACAAGGAACAAAGCGGTCAGTTTAACCGAATAAATTTTTATCAAAAGTAATAAATAATATATGTGGAATCCAGGGAATAGGTAAATGACTGGGGATTCTCGGAGCTGACCTTTTTGATGCAATAAATGCAAGTAGATTCCCCATCATATAACACTGAGTTTTCAGGTGCCACCAATATATAATACGGGTGCACAAATGTTTGGAAAAACAGCGCCCTAATTCGTTAAGTGAATCGGAATCCAAGGTGACCCCGAGAATAATTTTCAGTTATTTGTTAAGTATTGCTTGTCAGTTAGGTGCTAATTAGTAAATTTAGGATAATTAACCAAGTGTCACCACATCGACCGTTGGAACTTGACCTCTGGGAGCAAAAACAATTAGAGCACACGAAACTTCTTATGAATTACAATTACGCCGAATCTGACGCACATGAGCTATGCCAAGATGAAATATACCTTAAAAATGATCGGGTCAGCCGAAGGTCATGACTACTTCATCAAATTTCTCCTTGGGAAAATAACGCAGCTTTGGTAATGGAATATCCACCCACCCAGGTAGTTGTCCTGCTCTTACCTGCAGCCCACATCCTACAAGTTTTCAGACCATAGATGAGTTTCGAAAATGATCATTCATCTGAACTCGTATCCCTAATTCGGTGATGAGCATTTTCCTCATTTTGAAAAAAAAACGATCTGAGAAATATTGGCCAGTTTCAGAGATTTGCGAGGATACAGTTACTTGTCATATCCGGTAGCCAAAGAATAAGATTTACCATTATTTCCTAAACGACGCTAGCCTATATGAGCTCAAGTAAATAGTTCCTTTCCACTAAAAAGAAACATCTTTCTTTCCTGATGGTGAGTTTGAGACACCTTATACATAAAGTTTTATTATTTTATCAAATTATTAAACACACATTTTCATCCCTGCTACAATCCGTTGTCACGGACTGTTCTCCCTGTGTTATCTGTGAGCGTTCGGAGATTTGTGGCAGCAAAAACCGAACTCATACAATCCTATAAGCCGTGTTAAGCCCATCTAGATCGATGTGGTAGTCCTCACTGAGGCTATTGTGATCCCGTTTGAAGGACATGCGATAGCCTGAAAAAAGCTAGATTGAAATAAGCCTAAGAACCAGTAGCGTGTGGCCAGTTTGGTATCAGTTTGCTGGGCACTGTATCTGGATTTTCGCTCAGCTGAAAGAATGCACCGTTTTGGTCAATGATGCAGCAAAATAAAAATGCACAAGGAAGATACCAAAGCATCTTCTTTCATCATGTTACGTCGTATCATAGACCTGTAATATTTTGCGTCCGTGGACCAGTAAAGCCGTATTCTACCATGACATTCAACGGATATGATTCCCTCTGGAATATGGCAAAAACTTTTCTCCATGAAAAACACCGTCTCATTTACCCCTGATTCCAGACTTGTCCTTGATATAAAACTCGCAATCTGCTTGAGACTAAATAACAAGGAAGAAGTTAAAGTTTGCATCGAAAGTCTCATAGTGAGATCGCAGAATAAGCTGCCGTTACTATCTTTATTCTATGCTTACGTATAGGTTGACGGATGTAGCGCTGTTCCGCGGGGGCTGCGAGGGTGCTATGTGCAAGGACACAGAGAGAAAACATGACGAGCCGAAACTCCGAAGGAGTACGGAAGGAGACATCAGTGTTTTCACCCATAGAGATGGGAATGATGAGCTCGGTCTGAGAGCAGTGTACTGTGTAAAAGGGTGGGTTTTTACATTGGCAAATGAGAAGGACGTTAAAGATGAAATTTTTTCCATGGAATGCCTTTTCTGATCTCTCTTTTTCTAATCTTGAATATAGCATCCGCATCTTTTACGAATTTTGAGCTAAATGAACTAATATCACGTTTTAGTAAATGGCTTTGCGTAGCTCATCAACGCGGAACAATTAATTCGCAAAAAAGTAAAGAAACTAGAGATACTGTTGGCATATGCTGTCAACGGAAAGTGAGGAATGTCCAGAAAATTACGATTTTGAACAGAAAACCGGCGGTATAACACGGCTTTTTTGATGACTCACAGTTTGAAAGCAGATACCACCCGGACAGTACGCAGGAATCAAACTGTTGGGCTATCTAAATCGACATTTCCCTTCAAGCTTTTTCCGTTTATTTGCCCGAAACTACTGATTCTCACCCCTAGGTTAAATTGCCGACTGTTTGACTCCCTTCTAACAGTGCGTACACTGACTACTTAGAGAACTACAGTGTCCGTACAATCAGTTTCTCGCTTGCACTCCGAAAGCAATCTCCAACGGGCACATCCAAACCACAAGCCTCCCACTTACAGCTCACACCCGAAAGGTTCACAGGCAACCCCGAGTGAATTTCAGCTAAATTTTGAAAAGGCGAAAAATAGAGAGAAGTAGAGTTTTGGAAAAGATACAAAGTTGAAAAAATAGAAATACTCACAACGAAAGCGGTAGTCAATTATCAATTGACCATCATACTATAGCTTTCCCAAATCTTCAGCTGAATTCAAAAATAAAGTCAATAGTATTATAAACTAATGGTATATGTTTATAAATTTCTATATATTACCTTGATGAATAGGCATTGAAAACCAACAACGTAACATCAAAGTGAAAGCTCCTGTGTTGCAATGATGGAAGCTGTCTTGAGCATTGTTATGATAAATTACCCTAGAATTGCTCCTCAGGGAGCAGTGTGAGAGGGTCTGGTGATTGGTTGTAATTCAGTTTAATCTTAATTTCGTCGGGGACTGTGGTCACATTGGTCCACTTCTTATTGAAGCCTCTGGGCAGTCCTGTATGAATGTACCTTGAATTTTCCAAATTCATGATATGATAATCTATTGGCGTACTCAACAATGTCCTTGGATCTCGTCGTATATATGTGATCACTCGAATTTTCACCAGATGCGGGTGCAAATCATAAGGCGGCTCATTAAAATACTGTAATAGAAATTAACGTATAGGAACCACAACACTTACCTGTCCATCTCGGCCCTTCCGTAACTGTCTTAACATTGGACATTAAATTGTTGATAAGCCCATGTTTCAGATTAATGTGTAACCCTTCACCCTTGATTGCCATGAGAAAGCCTTCAGCACAAGGATATCACGCACGCGCCCCTGCTTCTCTTCTTAAAAAACGACATCTTAAGAAATCGCTCATCTGTATTCATCGGAAGACCGATAAATAGAGGATACACAGGAAAAGTAACAATGCTACTGAATAACCCAACCACTCAAATCTGTCCAAAAGCAACTCTTGTCGTGCTCTCATAGTGTGGAGTCTCCTTCAAGAACATCCTTTACCTTCCTGAGATTTTCAATTCCTGTACGTTAGCTCTTCTACCATCTTGAAACAACCATTACCAGTTAACGGCAAGCACGCAGATCCTGAAGTTTCCTTCACGGCCAAGCGTAACGTCCGGGACAACAAAATAAGTAGAATTATTCAGAATAGCAGTTTATCGGCCTTCTGGAACACTACGAAAACTTCCCAAAATAGGGACGGTAAACTGCCGGAAACTTCTTGGAACTTTCCACCGCCAAGGAGAACGCCACATGCGTGCTTTGGAGCGTTGATATCATATGTGAACGTCATTTCAACCTGTTGTTGAGCAAACGTTTGCAAATAGTTCTATGTCTTACTGTAAGACTGCGAGAAGTGGTAATTACCACTTAAGTGTGCATTTAAAATCTAAAGCAATTACACACAGAGGGAATGAGCCACTACAACTTGAATAGCACACAGTATTTGTGGACAATACGGGATGTAGTTTACACAGTAACATCAACTGTCAAAAACACACCTTAAAATTCACGGGACAAAGTGCGCACGCCAGAAAACAACGTGCAAACGTTATGGCAACCCACGGATGAGAGGTATTCATTTAGACAAAAGGCGTGCCATTTTCAGTAAAGTCTGCATAAAATTGACTCACAATTAATCAAAACGTTACTTCGAACTATCTGTGTACTTCCTTGTGATAGCTAATCACAATTTCCCCGCCAAATACCGATAAGTTACCGGAACGCCGCTTTGAGTAATAATCCGCTGCCTTGACGGCTCCTTGCTAAGCTTCTTGGTCGAGTGGCTGAACCAGTGATAATAACAACTGCTTACTTTGTGGTGGGCAGTCAAAGACCAACTATGCTGTTTTCGTGCAACGTACTATTGGAATGCGGAGTCAGATTACCTTGACCTTGGCGAGCTACTGTAACACTCAAGGACCAGTGATCTTCCGCCGGGGGGTCCATGTGTCTAATCTGCAAAAGCATAAAAGAGAGAGCAACTCCATGATCCGTGGCTCAGTCAGTGCATCAACAGGCACCAGCACTTACATTAGTCGAACAACAATATAGCGGCTTACAGCCTGGCCCTTATGTTACTAATAGTAGAAACATGTTTTTTGAGCTTTCAGCGCAAACCTCCAAATTTTGTAATTTAACCCGGGATTTTTGCAAAGCATTCTGATTTCGGAAACTTCTCCCGTTGTTATCTATATTGACGTTTCTAAATGTTGATATAAATAGTTTTTAGGACTCTTATTTGTGTCTTAGATTCTCCGTTCACCGACTCTTCCGGTAGTTAGTTGAGCTGAGTATTCAAGCAAAGTTTCGGGTTCCATGGCTATGAGCCAGTAGGATTAAATTCCAGTTTATTCGCTTTCCATTTCTTGAGTCAGTTGAATTTCTCGCGTATCAAGAGATTGTAAATGCCATTCAATTCAAAGCTATGATTGATTAAATTTGCTGAAGAACGTCAGGCTTCCAAGAACTCTCTTGCATACCTCGTATTTTATTGGTCCAAAATATAAGCTTCGTCCAGACTGAAAGTGTCCTTCTTGATTTTCGTCAGCGCATATTAGGGAGAATGAATCATGTTCTGTCGTAGCTAATTTGAGCTCATGCATTCTCGTGGTAACCTCTCTTCCCGTTTGTCCAACGTAGTATCTGTTACAACCCTTGAATTTCACCCCGTATATCACTTTTCTTCTTTTTCGGTTTTCAGTTTCTCTTTGAATATAGATATGATTTTTCTCAGTGCCCTGGTAGTTTTATGAGCAACCGAGATGTCTTCTGGTTCGAGGAGTCTTGTGGTCATTTTGGATGATTTTAATTTACCGCAATTATATCCTTCGGTTAGATTGCGTTTTCTGATTTGATTCATCTCCGACTCAGAGTAAGGTCCTTCGAATAAAGTTTCTTGGACAGCCTTTCCGCTGAAACATGGTGAAAAGATATTTATCATCTTGCATTCTGAAAACCACTGTTCTAAACAGAGTTCGGATGCACGATTTGTTCTGTCTGTTTGCCTGATTACCTTTGAAGCTCGATATTTGGTCCGTGTGTTGGCTTCCGATATACAGAAGTCATCAGTGTACCTTTGCCGCTTCTTCTGACTAATACTTCCAGTAATGGTAGTTCTGCATTCTTCTCCATCTCCGTTGTGTATCTGATGTAACTGAATATGTTAATAGTTGAGTGTATCTTTTCAGTATCTGAGCGTTTGCTAATTACGAAGGTTTGATCCACATAACTGATCCTAAGTTTTGGCTAGATCTTCGGGAATGCTGCTTTCTCAACGACTTGCATTAGAGCCTCTGCGATAAATCCGGATATCCGTGATCTCTAAAAATGGAAATATTCACGTAATTGTTGCAAAAATATCAGCACGGATTTCAAGATGTCAGGTTTCCGAAATCAGGCATAGGTGAAGTTACTAAATTTGAAAGTTTTCGCCGAGCTTTCCATGGGTCAAGTTTCTGTAACTAGTACTTAGCTGAGTTCAATGTGTTGTCAGAGGACAAGGTTAAATCAAGGAGAAAACATCATTCATCTACACGAATGAGTAAGGGGATCACCGTCTACTCACTCACGATGTCAACTCGACCAGCGATGGAATGTTTGGTTGACTGCCCCTTGGACTCCACGTTTTACGCACAAACCTCGGGTCATCCGACCAGCCTGCACTCGGAAGCACCAGACTCGAGTTTCGCTCTTGTTAGAGATCATCAGTGGTGCATATCCCCTGCCACACATAGGGTTTGAACCTGGGCCCTTTCATCTCGACGGCGTGTGTGTTACCACAGCACCATCCCGCTCCAGTCCGAAATGATCCAAATCACCAAGTTAGGCTTGTTCAGATGTCGTCCTCTATGACAGTCAAAAATGCCCGACAACTTCAGATGGAGACTCGGTACCTCACCAGCCAACTCCAACCGAATGCCTCCCACCAGTTCAGGTCTTCTTCACAGGATGGGGCCAAAGTACCCACATTTTTGAACCTGCTTCACGTTTTTGATAATATATATAACAAGCAATTGCTTGCGAGTATTGTATGGGATTGATGAACCTTTGTTTCGTTGACAGCGATAGAGTTTTTGCAACCTAAAAGCCAAGCTCAGTGATGAGACACCGTTGGAAATCATCCATAATGAAGTTGAGAACGTTTTCCGTGGATACATATCAACTTGCTTATGTTTTTCAATGCAGCTTCCTGATGAATTGCATTCACTATATGAATGTTTTGGATTATTAGTCCTTATGAGAGTGTACTCTGCCAGAAATTCATGAGCCCCGGATGAGATTCATGTGCAGCACACTGCAGGTAATTCTGTGAATGTTCGGTGAGGTCGCTCTACTGCTAGTGAATCCAGCTGAATGAAGGAAGATTCTGAATGAGGTCTGTGTCAATTTTCTAGAGACGTAACTGATTTTGTGGCAGAGAGTTGGCAGCCAAAGTGCTGCTAAATATCTATTAGCAATACAAGGAGTTTTTGCTAACAGAATTTTGTGGTACTGTCAGTACCGGAAACTTAAATTACACTGGAACAACCAGGTCTTCCATACCCTTCAACAAAGTATTATTGTGTTTCTTCGAACGAATTGACCTTCTGCAAAAATAGTCCCTACCATGAAGATAAAACCTTGTTAAAAAGGCACCAGCTATATGTGTTTCAGAAAAAGACCCCATATCCCGGGATGGCCCGATTTCTGGACAACAAAGTAAGGCTGCACCATCGCAGTCAATGTACGAACAGGGTACACGGGAAAATATCCCAATCTGTTAGAAGTTGTAGTGCGAGACAGGAGAGATTGGGACTATTGATTTCAAAGAGAATGAATTTGCCAGAAATAAAGTCCGAAGTTCTGGTTTGATTATTTATGACGACTTCCTAAATAACACAAAGGAATTGTGCTCGACTGAATATAACCAAAGAACAAATAAATATTTTGATTACTGAAAACACAGGTTTTGATTCATGAAAATGTTTTTCTACACGAGGTATTTTGTGCTGATTTCGTGGCCTGCTCTCCATAAATACGATAAATCGTATTTGGATCCACCACTACTCAGTTGTTAAGTCTACACGCCAATCACCATCCATACATTCCCATACATTTCAAAGCACATCGTGCACGCATGAATTACCTTAGTGCGACCTTGAATATTGATTATCTCAGTGCGAATTTCCCGCGCACACATTCCGCCTTTATGTCATGTGACATGGTTTGTCATGTTTGAGTCTGTCAATCACGTCTTTCACGAATCGAAAACTGCGTGCATATACTTTCCTGCACGTACTTCATGCTTATAGAAACGCCAAAAGTGTATGCTACAGTACCGATAGATACCACCGTCAGTTCGCGAGTCTTCGGATTTCATTCAGAGCCGTTTGGTTTCTACAAATATTGTTTCGCTTATTTTAGACCCTTTCCACGAAAATATAAAAATTCCACGAAAATAAAGCCCAGTGCATTTTTGGATAAAAATAGTACGTAACCGGGTTTTGTTTTCAGAGAAACGGAGTATTTCGAGTTAGTATAATAATAAACAGTTCGTTCGCTCCGAAGATTTACTTCACCTTCGTAAATTTGTTTAAATTGCTCTTTTTTCAACTTCCTCAAACGTTGGTGTTATGCTTTCAGAGATAAGAAAGCTGAAATAGTACAATGTGACAAAGTTTTCCCCAAGGAGATTTTTTCAAATGACACTAAAATTTTCAGTATCAGAAACTAAGGGAAATAAAATTTGTTTTTTGTGCACACTAAACGCGAAAACAGTTGTCTCGTGGAGAATAAGAACAGCTATGTGAACATTGTTCTCGGAATAATTTTTGATCGAGACTACTGGAAAGGTACACTGATGTTGAAGCGTTTGTCTGAAAGCCTTAGAAATCTGTTCGTTATCAGCGAGTTAGAAAGTCAATGATGTGACAGCCTTGAGAAATTGTCGTCAAGCACCCCGATGATGCAAGCCTAGAAAACAGTCGTTTTACTTCAGTCACCTACTTTCTCTACTCAATGTATTTCAGAAATGACTACTATATCGGAGCATCCAATGATAACGCGATCTATTCTTTATTCATATTATCCCCGAAGAGAATTTCACTAGCCCGGTGTGTTATGGCAAGTAGAAGACAGGTCAGGAACATCCTCGGACGTAGCAGTGTAATGGATCAGGTCATATATTACTTAAAAATTAGTATCGCTGACCGAAAACACGTATGAACCAGTTCCAGTTCAGTTTCATTTTAATCAGCCATTGACCTCGGAATTTAGTGCTCTGGTTTCGGTTGCGACCTTCCAGCATCGTCCAATAAGGGGCTCCCCGCGCCCAATCCAAACGTTGTTAATATCCACCACTGCCACCACCCCCCCAACACCACCATCACCACCACAAGAATATTCAGGCAACGCTACAAAGATATCGACGCTCGGATACCAACCATCTTTGCCTATCTTCTACTTCCAATGGTCATGTTTGTAAGCCATATGAAAGAACCGATCTAACCTCTGTCGCATAAAATCGGAGCTTAACAAACATTTTACCACAGAAGTCAACAGCATTAGATTGCACGATATATCCCAGACCTTTTGGTTGCATCTTCACCACTGCATTCCGCAGTCGAGGTGATCATTTACAAATGGGAAATCGAACATTCTCACGACAGACAAACGAATGTCACTTTGGCACCACAAAAGGCTGAGGTTGGCAAAAGCCAAACGCACCTTCTCTAAACTCGACAACACTTCATCCGAAGTCTGTCCACCTAGTGAGATGTAACTGCCCACGCTACAAAAATTATCTACTTTAGCTACAACTTCTCATGCCAAAACAAATTTTGGAGTTGAGTCAACCCAGTCCTGTAGCAGCTTTTTACACTCTGAAGGGGCAAAATGCATCCCAAACATCGCTGCAAAGTTGTTTAGGCTATCTAAGAAAGCTTGCAACTTACCTGGATCTTCACTTGGACGAACAATATCTCCCGCATAATCCAAGTCAGGTAGCTTACTACCTGAACAAAGATTGATGCTACTATTCTCACACCAGGATAGGGCTTCCTTAAGAATCGATTCAATTACTAAAATGAAGAGGGAGGGCGAAAAGGGAAAACCCTGACAGACACCGCTTTCCACGATGAACTCGGATAAAGGATAGCCGTAACTGGGTGTGAAACTGGCTTGATTCGCACGCACAAACACACCTTTCACGGGCGCTAAATAATCAAGGAGATCAAGCCCAGTGTGCAGTTTGGATGCCATACTTAGCAAACTTATTTCTCTGTGGTTTACACAAGGGGACCTCTCACTTTTCTTGTACATCGGCACAATCACCGATTCTCACCATTCCCTGGGAATATGCACACCAACCCGGAGGAGTTTCGTTAACTGCGAAACCGAAGCTTCTCCTCCATCCTTGAAAAAGGACGGCTTTGTACCTTGTCAAGTAACATGTCTCTAGGATATCCTCCGTCTCCGACTGAATAATGATATCTACCTCCATCATTTCTTCTGCAGGTATATTCGGAAAGTCCACTATAGAGGTGGGTCAGTTGAATTGTTACTCAGAATGCTCCTCGTAAAGGTCCAGACGACTTCCCCGAGAGTGAATCAGTGGGCAGTTGGGTTTCTTGATTAACTTACTTACCCCGGGCTTTGATGGACCAGTATTTCCAATCAGGAAGTAAAGGGCGCCAGTACTGCTAATAGATGCAGCCTTTTCCACTTCCCTACATTCGGCAATCCACCACTGCCCACGGTCATCTCTCAGGCTCCTAGTCAGTTGGCGTCTCAGGGATTCACCTACGTCATTGAACTTGAACTCTGGAGGGACGTATACGCGAGCATCTAATGGAACAACTGATATCGAAGAAGTTCATTCTTTGTGAGGCACGCTTGAACCGCAAGCGAGCGTCGCATCTGAACCGGCACACAGGACGTCCTTGATCTGTTGCCAGCGTTCATATAGGTCCTGGAAATCCGGCTGCCTCGATAACCGTGTATAAAGCTCTGCCTGACAAGCAGATCGTCGGTTACGTCTAGAAGCAACTGCTCGAGGCGAGTGGCTTTAGTGTGGGTATGACCACGAGCAAGACGTGAGCAGAAGCGAGCAAGAATAAAGGCGAGATTTGAGTCCACGGACGTGGACCAAAATGAACGACAATTTTCAAGTGATCCACGCCAGCAGCGACTAATGACAATATGGTCAATCTGAGTCCGACTTTGTGAGGACATGGGAAGACGCCAATATAGGTCTATGCCGCTTCTCACGCAGAATTTCGTGTTTACCAGAACCAATCTGTGGTTGGAGTACAGCTGGATGAGACGATAGGCGCTGTCAGTGAGATCCGCTTGGACAGCAAACGGGGCTCCATTGTACCATTCGGAACCAACCATACGGCCAAATCTGGCATTGAAATTCTCAGCCATAACTACCACTTCCGTAAAATAAAAGCCTGGAGGTAGCTGAGACGAATCGTGGTAGCATTCGTCCTTGATTTCAGAGGAACTGCAGTCTGTGTGCTAATGCACAGACAAGCCGAACAAGCATCGACACTTCAGTTAGTTGTTGTTGACAAGTACAAAATCTTCCCGCCGAACTGGACATAGGTGATTTTTCTGTGGATACATCGTAAAACGGGAGCAGTTTGGTAATAAATGATTTTCGTAATCCATATCAGTGGGCTTGGTTTCGACTTATTGTTTCTGAAGGAAACAAGCCTTTTCATGCTGATGAACTATAAACCGACGTGTAAGTTGATTCTTAAAGAGATAATCTTCTGAATAAAAAGTTCAAAAACTATCAGTAAACTGAGTAGAAAGGGCAAACGTGACAAGAGTTCTGTGCTTTTTTTCGGGTCGTTCCACTATATTCAAAGGAATAATTCATGCATGAAAGTCGCTTCATTCATAGAAGCAGAATAATAGGGGTACAAAAGCAGTCACTTGGCTATGCCGCAGCATCATGAAACTTATGATTGAGGGAAATGGTCTCTTGCCTACTGAAGTCTGACTTAATTTATCAAAAGCTTTTGCAGAGCAACCCATCACGATATTGATTTGTAAATTCACCGACATTGCACAACATAATTCGTGTCCCAACAACTGATCACCATGTACTCCCGACATTACGCTAAATGTACGCCTCACATAAAAACAGATTGTTTTGCGTAAAATTCCGCCTGCTGATCACTGACTACTTTTGAACAAAGAACCTAATATATACACAAAAAGCTCATTCCATTCGTATTTATTTGTGAAATGAAGTTTACATTGGATTCAATTGGTAAGCTCCTATTCATGGATGCGGGCGCATCGAGTGCATCTGCAAAAATGCTACCATTATTTTTATTGGGAAACGCAGCTTATAGAATACAGCTGAACTGTACGTAGCTTCAAGTATTGCACTGTCCACGTATCTCATGACAAACATTGCCATGGAAATCTGTCACCACGGATTGGACTACACAATTTGGGGTTCTTTCACCACCCACAGCGAAAGCAACCTCGTTCGAATAAGACGACTCCACCGCGTGTTCAAATATTGTGAATGAAAACTTTAACTTGGTAGCTCTGTGTAAGAAACTTCTTTCAAAGTCATACGTTTCGAAGTTTTTACTCCGAAGGCCATGAATATCAAATAAAGGCGAGAAAGAGCGAATTTTCTAAATCCTCTTCACATACCTGTGAAGAGATGATCTCCAAAACAGGTAGTGAAAGTCTCTGTGTTCTTAAGCCGTTTCATTATTATGGGTATTTCCCTGAAACACGTTGCATTTCACGGATACTGGAAAATTACCAAAAATATGTAGGCCATCGATAATCTTCGATCAACATCAGTGCCATCATCAAAATTATCATCGACATCACCATTGTTATGATTATCATCACCATCATCGTCAACGCACCCCCATCATCATCATCCGAATCACCCTCATCATCATCCGAATCATCACCATCATCACCATCATATCATCATCATCATCATCATCATCATCATCATCATCATCATCATCATCATCATCATCATCATCATCATCATCATCATCATCACCATCATCATCATCATCATCATCACCATCATCATCATCATCATCATCATCATCATCATCATCATCATCACCATCATCATCATCATCATCATCATCATCATCATCATCATCATAATCATCATCATCATCATCATCATCATCATCATCATCATCATCATCATCATCATCATCATCATCATCATCATCATCATCATCATCATCATCATCACCATCATCATCATCTGAATCACCCTCATCATCATCCGAATCATCACCATCATCACCATCATATCATCATCATCATCATCATCATCATCATCATCATCATCATCATCATCATCATCATCATCATCATCATCATCATCATCATCATCATCATCATCATCATCATCATCATCATAATCATCATCATCATCATCATCATCATCATCATCATCATCATCATCATCATCATCATCATCATCATCATAATCATCATCATCATCATCATCGCCATCCGAATCATCATCATCATCGTTATCGTCGTCATCATAACCGTCATATGCAATTTCATCATTTCCGTTGGCGTCACCAGTAACTTCACGCAAACCGTCACCTTTATCAAGACGAACCTGTCGTCGGCCTGTTAGGAGAGAAAATGAATTTGAGTTCACCGTTTAATCGATCCACTGTTTTGTTTGTCTATCGAAATAAAGGTTTTACGACAAAGTTTCTTTTTTCATCAAGGTTTAGGCATTCATGTCAGTTTATTCTCATTTCTGTATTTTTTCCTTCCCTATGAGAACCTGGAGCGAATTTCATTTGAATTAATTTTGCTTCTGTGTAAAAGAATAAAATGGCGAACTGCGGCCACTTAAGAATGACGTAATATAGTTGATAGCGCCCAAATAATCGTAAATGCCGTGGCCAATTTGTCCCTAGAAAGATGGAAATAATGGTTCGGATGGAAGATCTTCAGAACATTGGCTTGTTCGGGGAGAAACTTGACCGGTCACGCATTACATTTCATTGTAAGCTCGGTAAAACAATAAGCGATTGGTTTTACCATCTTCTTCTATACTCATCCGCCGAAGGGAGGAGCTTGGATGCACGCATTGCTCGAAAAATATGTTAACTTTGTCCCCCCCCCCCTCTACCCCTCTCCTTCTCCCCAAGAAACCAACCTATTCACGGTCAGACATGAAAGAATACTGACAAGATTGACTGCACACGAAGTACTTTCATGTCTACTGTCAAAGAGTGGCAAATCGAATGGATTATGTGCCTAGTTTGTACCATAAACCAGAATAACATCCTTCACCAATGGAAGCTGTATTTTCTAATTTGAATATGACCGGAATTTATGGCTCTCGCCAAAATGAGAATGAACCACAACAATGTTTTCTTATTTGTTTGCAATTCTGATTTCATTCATTCGAGACGCATTTTTCCATATGTGTTTTGACTATGCGCATGAAGTGCGTCGGCCCATTTCTTTTCGGTTATCCTCCATTGTCCGACAAAATCTTGACCCAGTTTGTGCTGGAAGCAGTTCGCAATTGAATAAATTTATTTCCAGTAATCCAATTCTGTCCTAGTGGAATAGAAAATGGCTAAATAAATGGTGGGAAATTACGAGGGTTTGCTGTGCCCGCTTAGTGATTTGAATAGGGCTGTTCGATCGAGTTACCATTTATTGCTGAGGCGTAAACGGTCATCCGCGGGTTACTGGACGAGTAAACAAATGGACACAGTTTGTTTTGTTTACATTTTTCCCAAAGGTTCGTGACTGGCTTGTCTTAAGCTATCATTCGACGAACATTTAGTCACTTTTGGATACCAAATATTATGTGTAAATCTGTCCCAAACCAAAAGATGATACCCGAACCATGGGTTTAGGCTATTTTAGTAACAGCAGGTTCTGTAAGTAGCTCAGTTCTATCGAGTGCATAGGTGCTTGTATTCCTGAGCATATTTAATTGAAAAGGCTTTCACGAGGTGCTCGCATTTTACATAGTTCGTATTCTAGGTATTCTATTCTCAATTCATTGGAAAGTTTATCCAATGAAAAAGGATATATTTGCTGTAATTAATGACCGTCAACGATATGTAAACATTTGAAAGCTGGTAATCTCCGTAATACGTGGTTTATTTGACGTTTATGGATTATTTTACTGTAATTCGAGATTCTCTCTTTACCAACTTTTCAATCATTTAGAACTCATTATTTGTGATGAAGGAGCCTCAGATCCCACTTTATTTCCATGATTTTTTTCTACCAGGGAAATATCATTGAAGACTTTCTTCGGACTATTCAAGCTTCAGTTGGTTAAAAGCTGAAGGCGTAATCTCGGACAATCGCAATGCTATTTTTCGCCAATAACGTACGCTTTCTTACAACGAAAGGACTTTCAAATGTCCTTGACGAACTCGAAGTTATCCGGTACTAATTCAAGTTAGAATCGTGAGCCTTGCCGTTTTTCAAATGCATTTCGGGATTTGGTAATTATACTCCCTTCTCATCGTCATCGCACTTTACTGGTCGCATAATCCTCCTGCTGACCGTATTTATTCCTGAGCTTTTAACTAACATGCAAGACTATCAAATCCGAGACTTTTCTAGACTGTCCAGGATCAAAAGTAATAACAAAGTGATTATTTCTGATAAAAGTGTGAGTTTTTCATGAAAAGGGGTGGGTTGGTATTGTTTATGTTCCAATAAACGTGACTGTAGTTGATTAGAGGCCAATGATTTCCCAGTACAGGTGGCTGTCTTTTCAGACGCCACTAAAAGTCATCTCACTGAGATGTTGCTTTCATCGGCGGACTACCCCGAAATGATCAGTTTAGTAGGAAGGAAACTTGGCAGCACAGAGCAATCATTGTGCCACGTGGATTTGTAGATCAATAGCTGTGATGCTGTTTGCTTAAAATTGTAAGCGTGCTTTTAGTTCCTAATTGACTCTTTGTAGAAAATACGCAATAAACTGAGATTATCATCCGTGATCCAATTTATATTAACAGCGGGTGCATTGATTTTTCATCTCAGAAACCGAGGCCGTCCGGATAACCTCTGCTAATCTGTCATGAGTCAATGATTCAAGACGCAACTTTTGTTAGCAATTCGCCACTCGTGATTTTTAAACGATATGTGAAACTGTAGGGAAGGCCGTTCCTGCGGTTGGACGTAGAATGTTAAATACGGGAGGCTACTCGTTAAACAAATCTGTTAAGCTTACAGGCTGACGAGTTTGGGATAAACTTTGCACGCATATTCTGTTCATTAAGGAGGGTACTGATTAGAGTATGGCTAATGGCGGTCAATTTTGGTGAAGAAACCGTGACGATTGAACCGAGCCGTTTACGGCGCTGTAGGTATCCTGGCAACGAATGATTCAAGGACCCCCTTATTTCACGGGCTAGAAACCAAAAGATTTGGGCTTGCTAACCGAACTTCTTTTTTGCATTGGCTTCGGACATTTGGTTGAAATAATGCAGGAGGATTTTCCGTTTTCTCTGACCAATAATCCTCGTGCCAATAATATATTATGTTAGTACTTTTCAAAGCCGACTGGACCACGTTTACCCGTGTACTGTTTGCACCAATAGCAAGTGACTGACAAGGCTAGTCTAGTGATTAGAACCAGAACAATTGCTGTGTAACGTTAGAACAGCGGCTGCTTGTTACTGATCATTCAGTTGCGTTATTCAAATCGGGATGGTCGCATCTCATTAGCTCAGTTGGTCAAGCGTCTGCTCGGTAAGCAGAATGTCACGGGTTCAGTTCCGGTTCGCGGCGTTGAACTTTTGGATGGGGAAAACGGAAGATTTATTTGTAGTTTGCAAAGCGATGTGCCATCCTGAACACAAAAGATGAAATGAAACCAAATGTTTATCTTTCCACCGCAAAATCTTTGCTGAAGGCACGGTAAGCAAGATGAAAGGGGAATTTTCTAAAAGATTTAGGGACAAAACATTTGTAGCCGGTTTCACTACAAACTGTGGTATCATGTTAGCAGAAAGCCCGTGTATTCTACGTCCCCAATGGTTCTCAGACTTCGGAAAATTGTCGCAATAGAACATCTTGCTGGATTATGAGTATAGTTGCTTCTTTGTCAAACATACGACAGACAATTTGTTTTATGCATTCTCCGAAGAAAACTCCATTTTCCAAAACAAAATACAAGCAGAGCACACACCTATTGATTCTTTCGACAGAACCTAATGCGGAAGGCACAATATGCTGAACATTGGAAGAGTGTCATTGGACGATAGTTTCCAACGAATCTCTTGTTCAAGTTTCACAAAGGTCAGTTTGTATTCTTTAATTTTCGCCTGGGTGCCTGTTGGAGTAATCACTTGCTGATGACTTGAAAACTGGGTTTGAATCTCACTACTTGCGCAATACATTCTAAAACTTCTGTACGTGGAAAATCACAAGCCACTTTATATATATATATATATATATATATATATATATATATATATATATATATATATATATATATATATATATATATATATATATATATATGGTTTCATCCATGAATCACGCACATACTGAACCTTCATCCGTCATCAGGTGCATAAGAAGGCGTATTGATCTTACCAAAAGTTCAGCTGGCTGAAGATAAGGTTTTACCCAAGAGTTTTCACTCAATGCTGTTCTGAAAAGTTGTAGTAATAAGCTCTGTCTAAAGGAATGGACATCCCTTGATACTGTACCTAGTAAGAAGGCTTTTCGTGTATCATGCCGGTTACAAGAAAAGACAATTTGCTGAAACCAAACTACTCACTATATTGCAACTTTGCGTTGCTGTAGTTGACTTATTCCGTGTAACGACTCGCGCAGTCAAGTGCAGGCACAACCCACAACAAGTAACTTGGAGATATAGAGTTTCAAAGGAAACCGAAAACCTTCCAGGCACGTCCAATTTGCGGAGCACAGTTTTAGGTGCACTGTCTACAGTCGTCCTCCGCCGTGTACATTTGTGAACATTTCTTTCTGGATTTGTCTGAAATAGGGTCACTGGAAACCGATAGAAAACTGACCATTATGAGAAGTCTTCCTTACCCTCGTGTTCACGTGAAAGACACAGTAAGCTGAAGAGCATCACGTTTCCCGTTGAATTGAGAGAAAACGTGGTCAGCTACCCCACACTCTCGCGCTTAGCGAAATGATTCCTTTGGAAGGAACCCTGAAATCAGATTAAACCTGTTCACATAACTGACCCTCTTTGAATTATACAACTGAAAGCTTTCCGTTGCAAGCTGCATGTAACGAGATGGACTGTGCACTTGGGCATTTGTGTGAAGCATAAATGTTAATAGGCATCGCCAGACAATCTGATGGGCGCTGATTTAAAGTTGGAAATTCGATTGGGAAGTTTCTATTCAGACCACAAAACTGTACACGGTGTAAGCCATGAAATGTAGAGAAATAAACAGCACATTTAGTGACCGCTTTGAGAGTATACCAAGATTACAGATTATGCCAGAGTGCGAATGAAAAGTACTTTCTTTCTATTGAGTACGTTTTCTATTAGTTTTCTAAATGGTATCATAACAAATGGTTCAAATATCAGATTCCTTATAAACCATTGTTAAAAATGCCACTTCTAGGACGACCTGCGAGTAGTTGAAATTTTTCTGATGCATAAGCCGGAAGCTCATAGGCTGATAATCGCCAGAAATTTTTTAATGATATTCATTTCTTCCCTTATTCTGTATGCGAAATATTCGGGTATTTCTGGAAAGAGGTTGCGGCTACTGAGACGCTGCCAAATAGGAAAGCGACCGGTGAAGACAGGAATCAAACCTATGTCGCAAAGATTCAAAGTCCAGGGTAATGAATGTTTGACCACTGTCGACTGCAAAACGCCAAGATGAATAACAGATAAAAATAGTAGTGGTAGAATTTACCACATCCCATCCGGAGTATTTCCCCTTTTTTGAAGTGTTGTCCACATGTGTGTTTAGCGGAAAGAAACATAGTCAGTGCAAATACTTTTAAGGGATACTAATATTATCCTTCGTCTGGACTAAAAGTTCACCCCTGACCTTAGGCCCCCAGAAAAATTGCTTTAAGATAAGAGGTTCACGTAGGCCTTCCTCTTTAACTTTTCACTAGGTATCTTGTAGCTCAACGACCAACTCAACAAAGGTAGGCTCACCGGATACAAATTTGTTTTACTTCAAACGCATGCAATCGAGGTCAGGATCATTTCAGCAGAGTCCGAATAACAGTCATTTTGTCTCCACGAGGATTCAAATGGTTGCATTATAAACAAACCAAACTTGCTTTACCTTAGCTAACAGAAGAGAGATAAAATTATGATAATCCACCGGAACGAACCTCTGTGGCAGACGTGGCTTCGTAAACGACAACACATTCAGTTGTACTATCCAGTCAAATCATGGTGACGCAAAGAGACTCAGTGGGCCAAAACTGTCTCGATGATCCATCTGACGGGATCTGTAAATAGGCATTGGCAAGATCCATCTTGGAGAACATGCCTCTTCAACCTAAGCATTTAAACGAATTCTCTGAATCGTATGTCTTTAATGTACATCTTCTGTGTTTAGAATTGAGAGTCAGTCTGAAATCACAAACTCTCGACCATATCCTATCGCTATCATAAAGGCGACAACAGGGTTGCCAATGAAGACAGATGAAATCTCCCCCTCAACTGCACACTGACCTCAGCTTCAGAAATGTCTTTTACCGCATTCCATACCGTAGTTCTCGTCTTTAAAGAACCCTGAATCACCGTCCACCACCAGTTTGGACGGTTGCTTTTCTGTGGCCCCTTTTGCGTGATAGTGTTCATTGTTCAACACAGGAATTTCGTTAGTATTTACTGAGTAACTAGACACACACAGAAACGATGGGTATCTGCATCCTCAGTTGCACTTTTAGATGTGCGCGGATTGATTCCTCCGGATTCCAGATACGATGAGGCACGGAGATACCTTAAACACCAACTGATTCGGAACCTGAGAAAAGGTCGTGAGCAGTGGTGGATTGCGAACTGTAGGCGGATGTAAAAAGCTGCGCCAATTGAAAACAGCCACAATCTTTTCCTTTTCACTTGACAAACCAGTCCATGTAAACCAGGCGCCAGCGAATTAATCAAAGAAGTGAACGGCTCACTGATTCAAACTAAGGAATGTCGTCTAATTTACTGGGCGGAGCATTCCGAGATGCAGTCTAATTGGCATTTATCCTCGCCATGTTTGTTCACTAGCGCAATGGGTACAGCTCTTCTTGTAGATAACAGTCCTCCACCAGAAACGGAGGCTCTTCATGAGATAAGCTATCTTAAACAATATAAGGCTGCTGAACCGGACCGGTTGGCTTGTCGACTTTCAAAGACGGTGGCCCAGCGTTTCTACTGGATTTGGCGAAACTCCTTGGTTTGATATGGAAGAAAGAACAAGTTCCAAAGAGTTGGTGTGAATCGGTGGTCGTATCGATTTATAAGAAAAGCGGCTAGTCCTCCTGTGAAAATAACAGGGGAATAAGTCTGGTTAGCAATGCATCCAAACTGCTTGCTGGTATTATTCTCCACCGCTTATCTAATGCTCGCGAACAGTGCTCGCGCGAGAAACAAGTTGGGTTCATATCTGGTGGAGGTTGTATTGATCACATCTTTACTTTTCGACAAATTTTAAAACATAGGCACACCTTCCGTGGGTCCAAGATCTCCATTTTTCTTGATCTTAAAGCAGCCTTCGACTCAGATGACCGAACAGTACTGTGGCGCTTTCCCTTGTTGGAGGGTGTACCAGAGAAATTCATTCCTATCGTAAAATCCCCTAACAATAATAGTTGAAGCCGAGTTTGGGCTTACGGTGATCTTCCGCCCGAGTTCACCACAAGAAGTGGTGTACTTCAGGGCTACCACCTCTCTCTTTTTTTCCTTAACTTTGTGACTGATATGATTCCAGAGACCGTACTTTTGTCGGGTGAGAATAGTGGCACTGAACTTTGGCCGGAAGGAAAGGTATCAGACCTTGAGTATGCTGACGATATAGATGTTTTAAGTGAAGACGCAGGTAAGTTGCAAGCTTTTCTAGGCAGCTTGACGGATTGCTTTTAATGTTCGGTACACGTTTTGCACCTTCAAAGTGCAAGATGCTGCTGTAGGACTGCGTTGGTCCAACCTCAAACCTTCCAGTGTCTGGGGAGACGATGAACCTGGTAGACAAATTCTGTTATCTTGGGAGCTGCATTTCACCCGGAAGTGGGATATCGGATGAAGTGTCTCTGCGTATACAGAAGGCTCGTTTGGGATTTGCCAACCTGAGTCATTTAGGGTATCGACATTACATTCGTTTACCTACCAAGGGTCGAGTGTACACTGCAGCGGTCAGGCCCGTGCTTCTGTGTGGTTCGGAGAAATGGTCACTGCGGGTGGAGGACATACGGAGACTGTCGGTATTCGGTCACTGATGTCTTCGTAGTATTGCTCGAATCTGGTGGGAACACCGTGTGAGCGATATTGACGTTCGGTAGTAAGTTTTGGGTTCAAGGATCAAATCATTAGATGAAACCCTTAAGCTCACCATTCTAAGATGATTGGGACTTGCTACGCATGTCCGCAGGCGTGATTCTTCGGTGCACAGTGTTTTCAGAGGCGGGTACCAGTGGGAGGATGAGTAAGGGTGGTCAGTCCATGACATGGAACAAATATATTAAAAACCCAACTACTGGACTTGGCCTTGTATGGCATGTTGGACCTCCTGGGGGGGATCCAAGAACCTCCCCCCCCCCACACACAGTGGTTAGGTACGTTAGGGGATATGGCTAGGTGCGGTGATCATTTGAGCTCTTGCATTCACAAACTTTCTTCATCCAATGATGTAGTTCTCCTCCTACTCCTTTCATTTTCTTTCCTCCGTCGTATTATTTTCTTTTGAGGTTGCCGCTAGGAGATAGCAACCAAAGCCACGGCATGGTAATAGTTGTCTGAATAGAACAGAACAGTGTGTTGGTAAGTATACCTTTAGACTGCGAATAACATTCGAACCCTAGGTGCAAGAGCCTAACCTCGAAACAAACAATTTCACAGATGCCCAACCACATGCCTCATGCGATAAATTTGATTTACATTCACCGCAAAGATAAAGTCGACTTTCCATAGCTTCACGCACACGTGTATCTGGCTAGTGAGCCCCGCGTGAAATTCTAGATAAAACCTCTACCGTGTCTACGATAAATGAATTTAACAAGCCAGAGCCAAATTTAAGCTGTTTTTGGATGAACTACTGACCATGACGTAAAACATGCAAAATGATACTCGAGTGTCATCTCTGAAAACCTGAGAATCGGTTATATTACCGTTGATCTTCCTAATGCGTCCCATACAGAGCCTAGCAAAACAAATAAGTGAAAAGCATACGTAACTCGCCCCGTGTAAAACGTGGGCCACGAGATCCAGCCTTTGACCTCACCGGATCATCGGACTTGATAATAGGTTGACTGTGGTCCGTTGAAAGTGGAACGTGGAATTCTGTGATGATGTCGAACTGAGTGGTTTTCAATGGCTGCTATTATGTCGTCAAACAGTTTTCAAATAGTACAACCTTCTCTAAAAGTGGAATATTTTTCGGCAGCAGCGTTTGCAATTCATTGTGATTCATGCCAAAGAACAAGCGATCTCTTGATAGTGTTTGTAGTTGATTTCCGAAGGTGCTTTCAACTGTTAACATCTCTGGAAAGTAATCATTCGGACCGCAAGTCAAAAGGTAAAATTTCCCACCCTCAGTAGCTTAGAAACTAATCGGTAAAACATGTTGCAGGCGAACTTTCCATTTCTTTAAACAAAACCGTTGATGGTGGTCTGGAAAATAACAGATTCCACATCAACGACTATAGTTCACGGTCATCAATAGTGAGAAAACATTTGCTGCTCGGTTTTCTAATTTGAATTCAGCCCGAGACGTTCACTGGATTCGTCATTCTCAGTAGCCCTGGAGTGCAACTTTCTGAGCTCGATAACAGAGAGTTTCATGTAATGACGCTGATTGTATAATTTTCTCTCGTGCACATCTTGATAAGCTCGTTCCGGAGCGAGTTCATCGCGGTCCATCTGAGATAAATCCTACACGAGGTGTATAAAGAAATAACGATATCAGAATCGAGACTGACAACAAAAGAAGCCCTCTCTAGAATGGTTTTATCAATGATAGCAATCCTTAGCAGTGCTTCCCCATCAAGATAAAAATGTGACTCAAATCTAGAATCCATGATTAGGCGTCAAGCAAGCCCTATAAATACATTATATTAGACAATAGACAAAGTAATGTAGGGATAAAATAAAGTCCATTTTAACACGATCCTCTCTTTTCCTCAACAAGCCATCTGTATTTTTTCGCTTTATTCCTTCTAACGGAAGATATTTTGTGGTGCAAACGGGAACCAACTTAAATTACTTCCTGAACACGAAAAACTTGGAGTTATTGTTAATATGAAACTAGTTAGGCACTGAAAAATATAATTTGCCGATCATATCATGGATATGTATTGTTTACAAGAAGAATTTTTCCCGTCACGCACTGTGATCCACTACAAGGAAGTTGGTCCGGATGAAGGAGAGCAGATAAGTAAACATGATAAGGAGAGTCAAAATGAGTTGAATGAATTATAGATTGCATTACAAAATAAATCAGTTCAGATTCCATCTACCTTGACAATTTCCCTGGATCAGTATGCTACGCACACACACACACACACACACACACACACACACACACACACACACACACACACACACACACACACACATACTCGCGCACGCGCGCTGAAGCGCACCTGTGCGAAATTCATTTTTAGCTGATTCTAAGGAAATCAACCCTAAGATTATCGACCCTTGTGATAATCTAAAACAGTGTAGATAAAAAAAGTAGAAAAGAAGAGCATAGACAGGAAAATCAATCTAGGAAAAATCTATGCTTCGAAAGCAGGGTTCTCTCGCTTCCATTGTATAACAGAATGACCACAGAAATCATCAAAATCCCGAAGTGTTTTGAACCAGGCTGTCGACGTAATAACAGTCCAAAGAGGTTTCTCCACAGTAGAATTTAGCATACTCTACCACGGTTTACTAATGGGAAGCTAATAGGGACGATGGCATCTATCATCCGCCTCACAGTTTGCATTTTTGCACAAATATTCAACCCTAAGGATGAGAATGATAATACTTAACTTCGCTTTTTTCGTTTTGTATGCTGTTGTGATGCAGCTCTGCAAAGATAAGGTCACAGTCAGTTGAAGACTGATGAAAGAGAAGTAGCTGGTGACTGCAGGATTCAAAACGGGCACTTACGGAGTTGAGATTTGGGCTTTGGACGCCATTAAATCGACGGATAATCATAATGAACAAATCACGATGAACTTACAGCCAGTTGCTTCTCCAAAGTTGTAAGTGCTAGACCTATCACGGTAGTATTAGAAGAAAATTAAACGGACCTCCTGTCTTTTCCGGTATGAGTAGTATGGCATTTTATCTGGATGATAGGACAAAATTTCCCCGGAAGCACAAGGCCGATTTCGCGGTTATTGCCGCTCATCAGATATGCGTACCCGGTACTCTTCCGACCAATCATCCTTATACTCGAGCTCTCCACAGTTGGTTTATAGCTGTAATCTCATTTGAATCGAATGGAAGGTGCATGGACGGGGAGTCCATTTTAAGAATCACACGGCCATTCTCCCAAAGTTAGTTCGTCGGTTAACATGGCTAATCTTCAGAATCGGGACACACGGTCCAGTCATTCAGATACAAGGCCATGGTACTCACGTCGAAAATCCATACTTGGGACCGTGTGTCCCCTTTCTGAAGGTTAGCCGTGTTGACCGACGAATTAACTTTGGAAGAATGACCGTGTGATTCTAAAAATGGACTCCTCGTCCATGCACGCTCCATTCGATCCAAATGAGATTACGTCTGTGGACTTTCTGTCTCCTTAAAGCTTGACAGAATCAATACAACAAATAGCCTCATCCAAAAGAAGCCGATCTTTTCGACTGTTATTGGAGCAGCACATTCAAAAATATTTCAACTGACGGGTTTTGCCCGAATATTTAGGCTTCCTAAAGGTGTCAACAATAAATGACCAAACCGTACCGTTGTAGTCAGAGGTTTACCTATAGCTTTTCGGGACTGAATGTTATATCCCTATCAAACCGTTTCCAAACGAGCACAACTCAATTTGTCCGGTCTTCCAATGCTGTATGAGTACTTCTACGTCCGAATACATTAATTTGTTATTGTGTGGCTCTCTTGGATCCGACTGTCCCCTATGACATAAATTTAAAGGCCCTGTTTTTTGACTTCTTACATCAGATGCAAAGCTATCGGATGTAAAACTAACTGAATATCATTAAATCTGACAAAAATTGTGGCAGTTCACTGTATCATTGATCTTTCTGTCCATATAACAAGTGGTGCAGACCCTTCTTACAGGGTTTTGACGATGTTTTACTAGAAAACTAAATGCTTCCACTTCATGCACGACTCGTGTGAGATGGATATAACATACACGGGCCTGCTATTGTCAAATGGTAGTCGAATCAGAATGATTAACTTTGCGACAGAGTCAGAATGGCAGAGCTGAGCATGCTAATGTGAAACCATCATTTCACAGTTATTTCCACCACATCTGTATAAGAAAAATTAGAGGTCACTAACCACTGCTTTTTATTGTGATTGTCTCAGCAGAAATGAATTTCCCCCGCGACAATAACCATTCTTTGAGAACATTGTACCATACGAGATCCGTCAACATTTGTTCAAAAATCACAGCTAGGTTTCCACATTTGGAAGGCCGTCCTGTACCAAGGCAAATAAATTAACATTGCACGATTTTGAGATATTCTAAAAAAGCTGAAAAACCAATTTACACAAATTTAAGTATATAAGGGAAACAGTTATTGATGTTTTAATTCTTTACTAATTGAATGACAGGTTACAATAATTCTGAAATCGGGTTGCGGCAAATCAAAATCTGTCGAAAAGAAAATATTTGGCAGTTACGAAAGATTTACACACGGGTCCTCATGTACTAAAGTCTACGCTGATGACTGTTTCACCACCGTCGGCACAGCAACCCAAGAAACACGGTATTTTGTGCTGACTACAATGCACATTAACCATCCTCGAATGGTTCATTGATCTCACGCTTGGTCATTCTACTATGCTATTATCAGTGTATATCTGTGAATGTTTTTTTGATAAACGCATCCGCGATTTCTAATAAATTTCCTATAAAGACACTTCTTATTTTCAAACCATTAAGTCCGTGAATAACGGATGACTATATCTTAAAAATACAAGAGAAGAGGTGTAGATAAATACTGATAGATTGTTCAACGTAAAAAATAGAGCGAGTGTCATGGTTGTCACTGGGAATCACCACCAGTGAACGAGATATTTTTTACCGTAGAAATGATATTAGAGCTTACTCTGGACAAGTGTGTGCAAATTATCACAAAACGATAAATAACAGGAAACATTTTGCGATTGCTCTCAATTTGAGTTTGTGATTCATCGACTGGTCACTCCAAAGTGGAAATGTTGTGGTAATGGTGTCATTGGATAACTTCCAGTGAACAGTTAATCCAATTTGTTTACAATAACGAAACAAAGCACATAAGAAACAATACAAGATATCAGCACTTCTCGGAGTGGAACTGAATTAAGTCGCACGTACATCGAGCCGACACAATTTCCCAAGTAATTTGTATGCGAATCCACCATAGCCGAGTGATACCTAATTCCGGTTCAGCATGAAACTAACAAAGTAGAATTTGATATAATAATATTTTCAGGGAACACTAAAAGCGGTCAAGTCCTAATCTTCACTGGCGTGCGGGTAATTTGTGTATTTGGACAGCTGACTCAATTTCTCATTGTGAGTAGGCTGTGCACCTTGTGAACTATTTCGGAATTGCGCATAAAACAAGTAGAAACAGCATTCAATTTTAGAACGTTATCATATATTTATACACTTTGCTTGAATGACCACCCGTCGGACCCAGCCTTTCACGCACAAATCTCAGGCCACCCGACCTTGCATCTGGAAGTACTGGGCATGAGTTTTGTTTTTATTGGCGCTCATCAGTGGTGGGTATTCTTCTCCGTGCCAAGGGTTTTAAACCCGGGCAGATTTCATTCTAGATGTGTGGTACTACTGTACCATCCCACACCCTTCCGATCTAAGCCGAATCACAGAGTTACTTTGTTTCTGATGTTAGCCCAATCCTGCACTCGACTGGAGTTAAAAATGCGCTGCCGTGTTTCCCTCTGAAGCTGTCGTGCACAGCTGGCTTTCCGCTCAGCATCCATACTGCAAACCAAATCATTTCGTAAATGTACATTCACTGACATAAGCTTTTGTGACAAAAGTCTTAAACATATTGATGTATTTATTGTTACTCATATAACTTTCCCGTTTGGGGCAAGCGTATCATGAGAAAAATTAACTGTCCGAATAATCCCACATGGAGAACAGCACAAGGTGGCGAACAAACTCGTTTTCAGTGATTCGTAATCATGCCATTACATCACATTTTATATGAACAGTGTTAGGTGAACAAAACAGAAATCAAGATAAGGCGAAGAGTCAAAATTTAAGTGGGGGAGAGGGGATCAAATATCACATGCGTGACCTCGATCCGTCTCTGGACCGTGAATGGGTGTCTACGGTGTCATTAGTCGGATCAACGGATCTGTGGTTGGTTTGTGGGTAGGGGGTGGACCAAGGAAGCCTTAGCGCTTGCACTGACTGCTTTTGGGCGCACAACGGGGGTTTGTAGAGAAGAATACATGCCGCTTCCGCTGCGGCTAAAACACGGCACTTCACCAGTCCTGAAAAATTAACCACGGCGTCTACTAAACCTACGCCTCTAATATCTCAGTATGGTCGGGGGTGGGTGTCTCAGGCTCCGAAATGGCTACTCCTCCTGAACGTCTCTCGAAAGGCTCCCAAGTGACGCGCGTCTAATACAGCCTGTGTTGAGGAAGTCCTTCTCACTGCCTTCTCGTGATGGAAGTGTTCCCACTAAAGTGAGAGGACGACAGAGAATTCCCGGCGCTCTTCACTGGGTTGGCTGACTAATAGTCAGTCAACGGAAGATGGCTAAACTCTGATTCCAAACCAACCACGGGAGGGATTACGAGGCGTACAACGGTATGCTCGCCGGCATCTGTGGCGGAGAGGTACTCTGGGCACCCAGGATGTTTCTCCTCATCCGAAGGATGAATGAACCGAGGAATCAGTCACCGGCCCCCAGTGGGTTACGGATCTCACGTTTCGTCCCTCTACCTTCTGGGTTGAGCTGTGAATCGCTAAAGGCTGTGGTTGTGGATCCTTAAGAAAAGCACCTGTTTCGGCTTAGACAACCTGGCAGTATCACACCCACAAACAAATCATGAACTCGGACTATCCACCTCTCCCCCCCCCCCGATTGTACCACATTTTGTTTGCCGCACAGTCTGAATCCAGACAAACGATATATATATATATATATATATATATATATATACTGAGCCTACAATTATTTTCTCAAAAGGCACAGTGCTTCGGAAATCAGAGGGCCTCCTTTACAAGAGATACCGATAGATTCAGTTTAGCCTTCAGGTATCCAATGTTCACTGTCTCACACTTACTTGCAGTGAGCGAACAATCTACTGTAGCCACAAGTATCCAATGCCTTAGCATAAAAAATCTGTCGTCACACTCAGAATTCGAGTACAGTTACACAAGCCTTTTGTCAGATGTGGAAGCGGACCGAACAACGAAGGTAATTTAAAAAAATGAACAGTGAGTATATTCTAGCCTCGGTGCAACGGCTTACAGCTTACATCAAACAACCACCAACTTTTCTGCTACCGTTTTGAAAGGCTGACAAGAATAAAATTAATTTGGACTCTATGGATACTATTGTATAACGAGTATCTCTTTACAAGGGAATGTGACGAACCTTTGTGAGAACACGTGGTGGTCCATTCGTTTTTGCATTCGAGCTTGAATTTTACCACGCAGTAGATAACGACCGGATACGGAGCTACGAAATTGTAATTTACATGAACCTAATTGATGCGTCAGGTGCGTGAGTAAAATGTTTCTAGCAGTAAAACACCTACGGGCTGTGTACGAGAATGAGGATGAGTGAATGGACGTCTACTGAGTACGCATCCCTGATGAGCCGCGGTACCCAAGAAACCGGTCGTACTCGTCCGGGAAAATTCGCGTATTCTGCTACGTACTACTTATCGCCGGCTTTTCGATAGCATTTGGGGGTAGACTAAAGCAGGTTTTCGTGATATGGGTTGGGCAAATTATGTTTTCTAAATCATGCATAACGAAATAATACAGTTTTTTATAACTCTCTGCATATAAAATAACAACTCCGTAGATTACAAACTGGTTTCTAAGCGGTAAAAACCTTCACTGTTTAGATACAAAAACGAGACAAAATTGATATTCCAACCTCTACCCTGAAGACGGTACTGAATCCAGAAATTTGAATTTCAATCTATAATAGTTTACTTAAGAAAAGTTCTCTTGTGGACCGAAACAAATGGAGGTGAAATGCATTGGATTCCGCAAAAGGAGCAGGCTTTCCGGTCGTTTAATAGCTACTGATGATCCTTTAAAATCCACTGACGATTATTTGGGGATCACAGCCTAGGGCACTGCATACGAAACCCCTTCGATGTACTCTTACGACGCAACAACATGTTACGTGTGATTTTTTGTTCCCATTTACATGACTTGGTAGCCTTGTGAGAATCCCGAACTTGTACACGCAGTCACTATAAAGGGAAATTTCGAGATTACTTAACTGAAAATTGTCACATCAGTCGTCAAAGGAAGTTATGTCTGGCAATGAAAGCAATTAAAGCTGGCAAAATCCGACCCATTGTTTATTTTCTTATCTGCGTCAATGTTCTTACGGAAAGCTCCGAATCAGACCCAAGTACAAGGCCTCCAAGCCTCGTAGCTGGGACGAAAATTTCACGTGTGACTTTCCTTTGAGCTTTATGGGTATTTTGAAAGGTATGGTCACTGTACTCTAGGCCGCGGTTCCTAAATAACCATCAGTGGCTACTAAACAATCGCCAACGGCCACCAGACTAAAGGAAAACCGGTTTGCTTACTCAGGTGACTTTACTAGCAGAAGCTGACTTAGCACATTATAAAGTGGGTTGAATGATTTCCAATATAACGGTGAAAAACGAAAAGGTCAAGACTAATCGCATCGGTTGCCGATTAATTATCCTCTGTCGTACTTTCATCTGCCATTCTTGTACTTGTCCTTGCGCTGGCACCTTGACTGATTCCAAGCCGGTGTGAAAAACATGATTATATATATATATATATATATATATATATATATATATATATGATCTCCCATTGGCAGAAATACCGGGGAGATGGTTCATGACGTACTCCAGCGAGCATAAATTCGCAAACTTTTTAATCCTGTGGCCAGATTTCGAACAAACTAGATGATTTTTACGTTGAACAAGAAAATTTCAAAAAGTACACTTTTTGGGAGTGAATAAACTTCCGTTTTGATTTTTTCTTGACAAACTACTAATTGTTTTTAGAAAATCCACTTGCATTCTTCACATCGAAAAGTCGGACGCCGCGAGCCTGAATTTTTCACAGTTAGGTAAGAAGTTTTTGGTACGATTTCCGATTTTTCTTCATAGAACCTGTACTTGGGTTAAAATCATGGCCCTAACGATGGTCATCTGATGTCTAATTATTTGACGAAATCACCGAAAACCCATATTCTGAAGGTCAAGACCTAAGTAGATGATGGGCCTTTTCGAAAAAATAGCCCCCACTAAAATTCTAAAATAAATTACTCCTGTATTTTCATTCAGTGTGATCAGTAGTTTGGCGGTACGATATTCGGGCAGAGTGCGCACCTATAGGCTTTCCCATCATTGTATACTGTGTATATATACCAGCGTGAGCATAGATGAGTAGTGTCCTCGATCTTGCTGAGAAAATGGCCGTTTTCTGGACAGCATTTTTGATTTATTTTCTCTACGATCTTTTCTGACGCTTAGTTTCGACCTCATCTTTTTCTTCGGTTGCGAACGTTGAACTGGACTGTTTTTCGAGGTTTTCGTCGACACCGTTTTTGAATTGCTTTACCTTTTTGGTTGGCCGCCTTCTGTACACGCACTCGGTTTGCTTTCTGCTTCACCGTTGCGTTCGTTTGCTCTCGTGTATTTCGCTTATCGGACTCTTTCAGTACCACGATATATACACTCTCGCATTGGTCCATCGACTCGAGTCTTCTCTATTCGTTCGACAGAGAGGACTTTGTGGGTAATTTGCTGTGAGATCGGATGGAAAACAATAAAGAGGACTTGTACAATGCTTTTCTGCAAAAAAATACCGCAAAAGTAAATTACAGAGCAAAAGAGGATCTCATTTTAGACAGAATCACATCTTAGTTTTCTAGGACAAGTGCTAGAAACGGAATTCCCGTATATAGGCAATCAGCAGGGAAGTATTTTATACCTAGACGGGGTCGACGCTTGGGACTGACAAAGAATCGGATCAAAATGTAACGGGAGTGAAGTATCAGAAAGGATTTTCTGTGCACACGCAACGGATGCTGTTATGTGGCTAGTGCATAGCTCCAAGACTAGGTCATTTAGGGCTGTACCAGAAACAAGATTAATAATGCATAAGACTGTGCGAAGAGTGACGAAGTTTTTTATTAATCCTGGGGAAATAAAAGGGGAACAATAAAGAATTAAGTGATATTCACTGTTTTACAAAAGTGGAAATAACAGACAGTGGAGCACTAAATTGTCATAGCTTTCTAATCTGATATGACAGGCGAGGCAGTTTTCCTACCGTGATCACAATGTGCAAAGACCAAAGCAGATCATGATGCAGCGTAACACCAAGATATTGCACGTGGTTTATACGTGCCAGGAAAATGGAGTTGTTGGTAGAGGTGTCTTCCATGAGTCCTAAACGAGTGATGAAAAAAGTGCACTCTTGGAATTTATACAGTTCAACAGAAGACCTGGTTGGTTAGAAAATTGTTGAATATGTGAAAGATTTGCAGTGAATTCATCGAAGTCGGATCTATTTAAGACGGACAGCCAAAACAAGGTCATCAGCGTATGCAAAGATGCGGACTGAGTAAAAGACAGGCAAACCGCTAATGAATGTTGAAAACAAGTACGGAGAAAGGACAGCACCTTGAAGTACATCGGCGCTGGTTCAGAGATATTCGGAGACTTTCCTGCCTACTTCGGTGTCCTTCCAGAGAAAGTCTTTCAATCGGTCTATTAAATATGCGGGGCTGTAAAAAGGTTCTAGTTTTCTAAGAAGAAGCTAGCGTGGTACACTGTCAAAGGCCGATTTGAAGTCAAGAAAAGCACCTCTAACTAAGTTGCTGAAATCATTGAGGGATTTAGCAATGAGGTGCAAAATGGACGCTACCACACCAACGGTAGAGAGCTGGGATTTGCATACAAATTTTAACTCGTCGGTTGGACTTCTCGCCACGGTTTGAATACGACTCAGCACACGGTTTTCTGCAGGCTTCAACGCTGATGAAGAAGAAGATACGGATCGAGGCTTTTCAGGTTCCTTCTGGCTATGGGATTGTTTTGGTATAGAAATAATTTAAACAGGACGCTACGATCGGGGATGGAATGCTATTCCAGTGAATGGTTAATTACCGAAGTCATCAGATCACATAGAGAACCGGCCATATCTGAGCAACTCAGCTGGCAGACAGTCTGGACCAGTTGACCTGGTCACCTTTGTTGATTCGAGAAGCTAGAGAACCTCTGTGGTTGGTACCTCTTGAAATTCAGACTAGATAGACAACCGGAAAATGGGAAGAGGGTAGTTTGACTGTCGGGGAAATTGAAAATGGAGACGGTTTACATCTACATCCGCTTTCAAGGATTTCCCCTTCTGACCGCCGAGAAGCTTGATTCAAGGCCACCTGTGTTTGATATTTCGGAAGTTAAGGAACTGTCAAGAGAAATCATAATCAAGTCGTGTATTCTCAGACTTTATCAACGGTGACAGTTGACGGTCTCCAGGTTTGTTTTGCCTCTTTTAGGCTAATACCTTCCACTTGCGTAGCCGCTTCAGGTGTGGAAATGCCACTCTTCCAGATTGGAGGTCAACAGCTTTCATGGGGCAGTATGTATTAAAAATCCACCTAATCATCTCAGTCGTAAGTTTTAAAGAAAAATGCGGAAGTGAACAGTCTACTAACCACGACGTAACAACAGATAGTGAGCGGTTAAGAAGTCATATACTCGCTGTCGAAAAGGTTCTTTGTTTGGAACTTGTCCTTGTGGAAAGTGTGTGCGATGAATGACCTCGGTGAAAGTATATTTTAGGCCTAAGATGTTATATGCGGTGAGAACTGGTGCTAATGGGTGCACTTAGCCTGACAGAGTAAAATTCTGAGTGGTTTGTCAGGATGTGGTCTAGCTGGGAATCATCACAAGTCGGAGTATGACAAACATTGAGAAGATTGGAAGATGAGAGGGGGAGTGTTGATGCGTGATTAAAGTCTTTCACTATTGTGTGAAGATTCTCATCAAGCATAGGCAAAACACAAGGAACGAATGGACCATAGAAAATGTTAACTGAGGTATGCGAGCATCCTGGTGCTATGTAAATGTTGCTGATGTTGACTTGACCAAAATGAGAGAATCTAGGGCAACTTGATACAGTCAAACAATCGAAGCGGTCGCGTGAGTAGAGAAAGATTACAGACGACTTGCCGCATCACTTGGAATTGATGTGGATGGCGAAGCAGCCGCCTTTTTTCTACTTGTAATGTATACGGTCTTGAGGGAAGCAGGTGAAATCTCCTACTTGCACCACAGCGTCATTCATATTGTCATTCAGTCGAGTTACTTGTAAACGTACAGCACAAGTACTTCTCAAGCTGCGGGCTATGAGCAGGTATGTAAGATGCGATAGCTTGTTAAGAAGAGAATGCACATTATTACGTATGACACTGGGAAAATTCATACTGCTTGGCGTTGTACTTTTAAGAACAGCCTGCTAACCAGCTCTTTTGCGTTTCTTTGCATGAAGGTTCCAGTTTCGGATAGGGGGCACACGTTTCGTTGTCCAGGAATATCTTTCATCGAAATAGTGAAGTTTTTCGAATAGCTTCCAGTGCACAATATGCCAATGATGGATTTAATAAAATAAGTATGTCCTAAAAAAATACTTTCAAAGGCGGGCTGACTTGCGGCGCAGCCGTTCAAAGTGCGCGTGTTTATTTTATGATATTCATTCTCCTTAGCGGACCGTTTCTCAACCGTGTCGTGCCGTTATCAGACAATAAATGTATTCAGCCTGAAACCAACCGGTAAGACTTGCTTCATGAGAGAAGTGCTTCGGAAACCATGTTTTTTGCTGGAAGCTTCTCTCACGAGGTCAGTTATGATAGGCCATCTCAGCAGCTCTCACACTGAATGCACTTTCTGGCAAACACGGCTGAGTAAAGATGCTACATGGATGAGAAAGGTTATAACATAATGGAATAACGACGTGACAAGGCTGAGCACCGAGAGGAAAACCTGCTGGTAAAATCTGCGAGAGAGTGATCAGTGGAGGTAAAATTAAAACTGTGGACCACAAAATCTTCATTGAGCCGTCACCACTACCGAGTACCATTTCGCTTTAGCGCTCGTGATCAATTATAGAGCAGAAAGCGCATCAAAGAGGGCTATCATTCGATTTCGACTCACGCATTTTTCTGTAATACGGCAAACCCTGGTAAACTCAGACTTCCCAAAAATGAAGCGAATAAGGGAAAGCGCTTGCATTTTACTTGGCTCCTATGTTTTAGAACAGTTGGATCATGGTACATCTATTTGGTAACTTCTTTACCCTTGTACCTTTTCATTAGATTCTGAAATCAATGGAAAGGAAGGAATTACAGATTTGCTCTAACCAATATTCGGTACGTCCACGTAGTTTCTCAACATAGAAAACCTTCTACTTTGTCCAAACTGTTGGTTTCCACAAAAACCCTTTCTTTTTCAACCTAATGTGTGAACCAGTGTGCGAAGGTGAGCCTCAAGTTCTGGTAGCTAGGCTATCGGATGAAGGAAAATTTTATTCAGATTCTGCTATCACGCGATCAGCAATGAGGCCAGAAGAAGGAACTTAAGGTCCCGAAAAATAACAAGGCACAATGTCCATTATTCAAAATGTATGTCAGTTGTCAGTTCTACTTTCAACCGTGAACTGATATTCTGGGAAGGCATAGTTTTCGTAATATTACATGTAAATTCAGAAAATCGTAACAGAGCCATGCGAATGCCGCCCAAAAGGTTTGCGCTTAATCCGATTCTCCGACTTGTAATAGCTTTACTGTGAAATGTGATAAATTATGTTGTTGACAAGCAAAAATTCCTCAGGTAATCTACTTTTGCTTGCAGTTAATGAAGACTTTTGACAGCTGAACATCCCCTCTGTATTAATCTTTCGTGTGATCGTCCCATTAATGGGTACGATAGTAGGCCACGCAGACATACCTCATGTCAGTCACTCGGTCCTGTGACGCTGCATTCTTTCTGACATTTGCCCACTGACTTTTTTACGATTAATCGTATCTCTGGTTCGGGCTTTCTACTATTAAGTACATTTAGGTGATTGGAGAACTCAGCAAGAGACCTTCCACCGTGAGTGCCATATGATTTTTTCATTCAGATTAAAATAGCGGACGCCCCTTGTGAAAGCATTGAAGGGGCACTAAACTATACACTGCAAAATCCTACCGATTAGTCCATTAGAAAGCTGAAAGAAGTCCCTTTTGTTCAATATATTTCCCTCCCCCAACCGAAATCCATCTTGCCTGCTGCTGACTTTGGGTACTTTTGGATCCAAATTCCAGATATAGCGTGGTAAATGAGCATTTTTGGTGACTCTTCTGCGTAAAAACGCGGTCATTCACAATGTGGTAATACGTTTGGTTAGTTTCAATGTTAGCATATTTGATCTGATCAACAAGTAATTAGTCGAGCAGCTAAGTCTGTAGATTTTTCCGAGGGTAAAGAATTTGTTGTCACCTGGGCTTATTACAGAAAAGTCGTTCTTTATAGGAATCGATCGCTGTGAATTCAACGGGTTGTTGTCTTTGAAAAGCCAGGGACAAAGAAGTTCTATATCACGCAGTGATAAGTTTGAGCAAGCCCTTGAGAACCAGTCCAGATAGCCTGGTGATCGGGTGTCTGACTCACAATCGTTCACAATGGGTTCGAGTCCCAGAGGAATTCAGTGGGTGTGCATTGTTAAAACTTTTCAGTGCTTATTGGATTGCTGATTATACCCGATCGCACTAGGTCTAGAAATTCGTGTCAAGCCAAGATAAACGAAAACCATTTTCGTGCCTATTTCTTTGAAATTTCCCCCAGTGTGACAATTTTTAGCTTGTACACTTAGGACTGTCCAGTGGTCGTTTTCATCTCTGTACTAACGACGGTATAGCAATCACTCCAAAGAAAACTGGTGTCACCTTGCCCCTGCACCACTTTTTCCAAATTTTAACCACCTGTCTTCCATTGCCTAATCGCACAGTGGAACTGATGGAATTTTGTTGCGTGTGTGTGTGTTTTACTAATCTTGACCAGACTGTGCTCCCTCGCCCGTGGCAATTCGTGTATCTCTTTTTTACCCAACTGGTTTCGGGATACACCACTCACTATGTTTCCTCTGCGAATAGTTTCAGCTTTTCCAAAAGTTACTGCTAAGTTGGCTGATACCTCGGGAGAACATTTATCCGTATCACTCATTTTACCATGCTGTGGAACATTTTAAACCCTAATAAAATATCCTCCATATTTTGCGGTTATACCAGGTACTACGAGAACACACCCAACGGACGCTTCCATAGTCATCCAAAACCGTTTTCTAATGGATAGGCCGCTGATAAACGACTAAAATACGTTTTTCCAGAGTAGTCGCTCCTGGAATAGTCATTTTTCCGTCTTCAGTATCAGTAGTCTTTTGTGTTTGATCATCTATCACCACTCAAGAGGGGTGTTGATGAAAAATAAACAAAACAACAATCTAAAGAACACAGGTTGGCGAATAAGATCATTTTCAGCCGCGACATCACACCATATTATGAAAAGCCCCTTGTACGCCCGACCTCCACCCTACAACTAGCAGTAGTTCAGAAGAAAACTGACAAGAGAATGAAACAGTATATATCCGTACTAAAGTCAACCCTTGACCACGATATTTGTAATCAATAATCCATATTGCTCAAACCTATTTGTCTATTCGGTCCAATCCCTTGGCTTGTCATAAAATTTTGTGGTACAATGGCAAGATTACTAACCACTGTAAACGCATTTCTTCGCCAGTCTGTGCTCGTTAGGAAATTTCAAACGGTGCAATTCTAGTGATCTTGAAAACGGCCACAAGATCGTCACAAACGCAATCATATGGAAAAGCTTTTGTTTAGTTGCTGTCTACCGCCTCGTATTTTCTCTTGGCCTTTGCCAAACACCTCTGTTAATCGCACTGAATTCTAGCATTTCGGACTAATGTATTCATTACAGCCCTTTTCTTAGATTAAGTCCACTAGGCTCTTTCTATTTCCCTAATGTGAAAAAATATATGATGAGGATTTAAACAGCACAACACAGGCGATATTCGCATGACCAGGCCCTTACTAATGACACTTGATAGTAGACCGATCTGGATATGAGTGAATGGGTATAGGTGCAAAAACAGATACCAGTATTGCGAGTAGAATATTGAAGAAACGAGACATCCAAGAAATTATCTGGAGGAAGAACCATTATGCTGAAAAACTGTCTCTATTATTTTGGATAATTGAATCACACAGAATAAAACGTAAAGCGTATGAAATGTAGTTTAGTTTACAGATTCAGTAATTATCGTGATCACCTATGGACCAAGAAAAGCCACTTTATAGTGAAATCGATAAACTGCGGTAGCAGTTTTCAAAGCCACAGGAAACATAAGGACAATATATGACAAGTGATATATATTGCTGATGTGTTTATTGTGAGTAAGTTAAAAAATTTCGAAAAGTAGTACTACTTTTGAACAATCTACTCCAGGCCCTGTCAGTGTCACAGTGTAAAATTTGTCAAGCCAGTCTACAAACAAAGATAAAAAAGAGCTTACGGAAAGGCTTGAATAGGTTGCTATCCACCCGATTGAAAAGAATCACAGGGATCGACTAGTCCAATCGATTCAATCTCAGCTGTCCGGTCCAGAGATGTTATGGCCAGACTATTATCAATGACGGGAAAGACAGCAATCTGTTCAAGTAACTCCACACAATCAGCCCTAAAAAGGGCATAAGGTCTATTATCCACCCATGACGGCGCGTTCGAACTGTTCCCACTTAACGTGCCGATCGGAACTCACATTCCTCAGATAACCATCACCAATTAGGTGCCCAGTGTATGGAAGTTCACAGTCCCAGTCCCCATCTCAGTCTACTTCCTACTAAAAGCACGTTTTTTTCTTAACGTAAACAACAAATATTCCTATCCCCCCCTTCCTCGATATTCCCTGAGTTATATAATATGCTGTAAATGGCCAGTAGATGAAGCATTGAAAAGAAGCTTGTTCGCCACACTGCTTTTACGCCGAGATATTAAAAAAAACTGTTACCTAACAATTCTACTGAAATTCCACTCATATCTCTTCCTAATGACCCCACTTTATGCAACGGAATATTTTTTGGTCGTAATTGGTTAATTTCCATAATCTGCCTTTAGAGATAGACATTGAGTTCAAAAAATACGCTTATGGAATACTCGTTATATTTCCTAATTCATTATCTATTAGTTTATTGACCTATCCGTGTGCTCTTCGTATATATTACCACAACCCTCATTTGGGCTAATTTCCGCGCACATCACATGGCCCCGTCTAGTTCAAATCTAAAATTGGTAAACCATTAAGAAAAATGATTTTCGAGAATGGATTTCTTCAATCAATTTTTCTAATTTTCAATTCCACATTAAGACCTCGATTCTGACCATAGTCTTCTTCCTGGAAAATTTGGTGTATTTTAAGTAAGTGACCGTCTAATTTAAGTTACTATTAAATGCAACCCAGTACCAGCCACTGCACTTCTTACTAAATTCAGCTGGATCTCATTTTTCGCGGGTTTCACGTCGTATATGACGACTAATCGTGCGTGTGGTTTACCAACACCATTCATTAACGCATATGAAGTTGTCCTGAATTCAAACATTGCAGAGTATGACAAACCACCAAAAGTTCGTCATCAAATCAGGCAGCCAAAGAAGCTGGGATGTTACCATTACAACACTGATTGAAAGATACGGATGTGCACAATAATCAGCTCAAATACAGCACGTGGTTTAGTTCATTGTTTTGTGTATCACTGGTGTAACGTCAGCTCGGCGATATGTATCGGATATGCCACATGGTTAATTTTAATCAAAGCTCTTTCTCATGTAGAATGAAAGTTCTGACTGAAAGTCAAAGCATCTTTATTCACTAGCTCTTCGAGAAAATGTGCACTTTCTTTCTTCGCGAGCTTACCGACCGAATTCATGTATTAGATTGGGCTGATTTTATGATGTGATATATATCGTCGGCTACGGTTATCGTGAACTGATAATCTTACGAGATCAGCTTGAGAACATGTTCATGCACCTGACCGTTATTACTTGCATCGTAGCACTCCTTATACGAATGATAACACGTTAGTCATTTACCCTTCCTACTATGTGAAATAAACTGAAAATATACATTGTAGATTTCTTATTGGTTTCACAGTTTCGAAAAAACGTCTTGAAATATTCACAGAACATATATGAACGAAATCAGTTTGCTTTTTTCCGTATCTTCGACGGTTCACACTTCGTATTTTACGACAAAAAGAGAGATATGATTTGCTCTGCGAAACTTCCTTGAGTTTCATCTTTTTGACGCGACGGCGCGACACAAGAAAATATATAAATGCGCACAAAGCATCAGTGGATTAATTTATGGGTTGGGTTTCGTTTCAATCAAAGTACCCATACGCTGAACGCTGTTCAACTGAAACAAAATGACCTAATCAGATAAATTTTAGGAGGGCGAATAATTAGTCGAACACAGTAAAATCAGTCGGCACCTCATGGGCCTGAAAATGCGGATTACTATATGGCACCTCGTGCATGAAAATCCTTTGCACGTAACTGAGTACTTTGAAAAATTAAAACGATTGTTTTGAAATGGGCTGTTATTCTCCAAACCTATTCAAAGATCTGATTGGTATTCCGTCAACCAATGTAATAGCACAGTCAATCACGTCTTTAAGTAAAATTCCCAATATTTTTATTCTATTCCACAACTGCTGATGAACGAATACCGTTGGCCACATAAACAGAAATAGTGTCACTTTTTCAACCACGTACCTTCCATCACGTACGTCAGTCCCATCCTTACCACATTTCAGTAAGCGGTACAGATATCGAAATTCCAATAAAAATTTGGTTCCCCTGTGCTGAGTTGTCCTTTTCCACTTTTTTAATGTCGCACCAGGTGAAGGTTGAAAATATTAAATTTTATATTGCCTCACATTATTTGAATTACCTGTCTAGTATTCAATGAGCAGTTGCAATTGTATGGATTTAGTTACCATGGCAGGTTTGCCTGAAGCTTGAAAGATCAAGCTTAGTAGACGCTAGGAGCTGAATAATCATTAAAACTATCAAGGTAAAGTTCATCACTGATAGTTTCGGTCACTGATGAATTATTACTGATCCTTCCAGGAGCAGTCCATTTTTTAAATGTCAAAAGAATACTCAATTATCTCACCTTTCAATAGCGGCTTCTCAACTGATGGTTCGCTCACAAGGAAAATTCTGCCGGTTTGTTTGAAATGCGCGACCTTGACGTCAAGGTCATACAAGCGTAGTTCTTTTGTAGTTGTCAGGTGTAATGAGTAGGCTTTTAGCAGCCGTGCTGGTGTTCGAATAATGTAAGCGTATGATCCTGTTCATGAAACTGCTGGGCCTTTGGCTCATGGGATTTTCTTCTCTCCGTGTTTTACAGATCGAACACAAGCAGCCGTCGTTGAGAAACACTGGGCCTTGCATACTACACAGACTGTAGGCAGCCATACTGCTGTGAGTTCCCGAGGAGACAGTTACTGAGCCTTGAAAACATGGAGTTTTCCGCCTTTTTATGTCTCAAATACTGAAGGAGTAAGCCCCATCCAGGGGGTAGATCACTGGTCCTTGCATACTACAATTTTAGCTTCCACCTGTTTTTTGCGATGATGGAAAAATGAGTACTCAGATGAAAGAAATTATGCTACACTTTGCAATTAGCTGAGAGGTTAAGTTCTGATAATACATTAGGCACACGTTACTTTGATAGATATTTCTTTGAATCAGTGAATGAATAAACGGTGTTTTGCACTGTTCTTATAATATATAGTGTCACAAACAGAAGTGGTAAATGAGCTCCAGCAAATCTGATCAGATAATAGTTCTCTATAAATTGATTAAAAGTGTCTACAAACGGAGCATTGAATGCATCCAGAGAGAGGATTTTTCACTAAATTTTAGAGGGAGAGTGAAATGAAGCAATGTGCTTTTTTTGCTCCGCTCAAAACCATGGTCACTTGTAGTAATCCGAAGGAAATTCGAAGTGCATTATTGATCGTTTTGGCTTGGGATTCATTTTCTATCTTCTGTAATGAAATTAAGCAGGTTCATGAAAATCTGATCCGTGATAAGTACTTCTCCAAAGAAAGAGTTCCTATTACTTTGAGGTGTTTATGTGTATTGCACGGGATTCTCAACCCGCAGTTGGGTTAATCTTAGATGAACGAACACCCAGTCCCAAGGCAGAGAACACAAACGAGCTTCACTACGTATGCTGTAAGACAAATTATCAAACAATAACAATAACGTACCTCAGGTTGGGAGAAAACTGACCACAAAATCAAGACAGTCAACAAAGGCTTCAAACACCCAGACAACAGCCGACAAGAAACGCTCTAGAAGGCGACACAGGAGCAAGTCAAATGGTTTACGAGAAGGTCCTTATTTACCGGATAATTTTGACAGTCAGTAGTCAGAAGAGAAGTAATTTCCTAAGGGAACACATACAAGAGTGGTGAGGAATAAACGGAGTAGTAACGGCTATGAGCACACGGCATAATCAGAAAGTGGAGGCCAGTGCTCAGCCAATTGCACAGGCTCTGTGAAGAGTGAGAGAAGGAGAGAGAGAGAGAGAGAGAGAGAGAGAGAGAGAGGGGGGGGGAGAGAGAGAGAGAGAGAGAGAGAGAGAGAGAGAGAGAGAGAGAGAGAGAGAGAGAGAATTCCGCTCACTTGGCGAGGCTTAATCAAGTAACCCAGGTAGTCATGATGTTATAACAGAACGGCTCATGGACACCGCTGGGTCAGTGCCCAAGGATTTCATAACGATAAAATCTGCTAGGAACCAGAGTTCCGTATGGACAGATAAGGCCAACAAACGGACTCCAGACAGATAGGGGCTCCGGAAGAACCACATTGTGATTCTAAAAATGAACTTCCCGTCCATGCACGCTCCATTCGATTCAAATGAGATTACAGCTGTAAACCAACTGTGGAGTGCTCGAGCATAAGGATGACTGGGCGGAAGAGTACCGGGTACGCGTACCTGATGAGCTGGAGTAACCGCAAAGTACGCCGTCCACTTACAACGCCATACTACTCATATCGAAGAGAGGTTAACATTAATCAAAATTCGTCTCAGAAACGAAACTAAATGTCGTTTACTGCAATGAGAGTGGACAAACAATTATCACTCGGACAGGAAGTCAAGGAAGTGATGGTCGGCATGGAAACTAGTGGTCTAAGCGCGTGGGTAACAAACGAATTGTTTGGCAAATAGAAGATAAAATATTTTTATGGGTAGCATAGGATCTAGACTAAACCAATCGAAAAGAGTTTCTTGATATGTTTATTTAATTTATACTTTTAGTCTTTTAGATCGGAAGTTTTTTACGAAAGGTTATTCGGATGCTGGTTAATCCTTGAAATTATGCATCATATGAGATTGATCTTATATATGCGGAAGTATCTTAGAAATTCGCAATACGGTAACCATGATCACTTTGCGGATTCCGCTTTCACAACTACTCCGTGTGAGCCCCAGTTGGACGATGACAGGAAATTTGTTTTCATTACCGGAAAATTACGTATTTATACTTTCTTCACATTGGGCTTTTGAGGCGGAAACAACGCACTTAATGAGGCATAGGCTAGTACGTTTTATCGTAGCCGACTGGTAAACCGTATGATTAAAATGCCGAAATAATTCATTGAAAATAGAAACGAGTCAATATATTACAGATGTGGAGAAAATTATATACAAAAAATTAGGGCGGAAGTTTGCTCATAAACAAATATCTCCTATTTTCATTTTCTGCTTCGCAAGTCCACGTGTTCATGGTTGGGTGAACATGGGATAGCGAATTAATGGAATTCATCGTGCTTTGTTGTTCCCGGAAGTGATGGCGGCAGGCCACAAAAAACGTTCGTATCGGGGAGCAAAGCTTCACACTGGAAAACAGTGATTAAAAACCAATTTCATTTTAAACCTCGACAATGCCTATACAGGCGTGATACAATACTATCAGGAAGTTATTTTATTTGAGCTGAATTTCTCTTTCTGAGAGGATAGATAATATATAAAATATCACTAAACCTAATAGCGATAACGTTGATTCTATGGTGGTTTGTAGTAATATGAGAATGAGCGGCCTTGATACAATGGCCAAATGAAAAATAAGTTAGCGAACACGCTAGCTTCCGGTGCTTCACCTACTGGCCCGCTACAGTACAGTGCATTGTAAAGAAGTAGGAAAGTGGTTTGTATATTTCGTCCAGAAAATCTGTCTGAAATGGGTTTAACTAGAGCAGATAGTGAGGTCATACATTTTCATACACTGGTCACACAATCGGTGATAATTATCCACGGGGGGCGAGTTACGATCAGCTAGTTAAATGAGAGCGGTCGGGAATCTTGGTCACGGTATCACAGGGGATTTTACGAACTGTTTTGGAGCACAAAGTGAGAATTGTCTAACTGGATTGCTAGCACCTCTGGTGTTGATAATAGTTCAAGATTGAGTCATCTGAACCGGACCCATGTAACTGGATGGATGGAAAGAAACTATCCTTGTAAATCCACCTTTCGGTTCGTTTCGAACAAGTAGATTGGTGGGTGAAATTCTGAAAGGGAACATATCCGCCAAACCATTCCTCTCACAATGAACTTGTGAAGATCAGTTACTCAACCACTTCAAGCATAGTTGTCCAAACTTGATAACATGCCCTATATCAATCACGATTTCAAGTATAATGGTAAGGTCCAACACAAATAACCTTCTCCATTGAAGCAAGAATACTGAACCCGGCACAAACCTTCGTTCTTGCCGAATTGTCAAAAATTTGTGCACCTGACAGAAAGAACCAAAACAAGAGGAACCTCGCAAGTCGAAAGAAAACTAACAGTTGATTGTACCTCATCAGAATGAGATACTGGGGTCATTTTATGTGAAAGCTCTTCACCTTCGAATTCGTCCGAGCGTAGTTCGTTAGCTCTCAGTATTTTACGTACTGAGACTCATCAAGCAACACTAATACCCAAATCACCAATGAAAAAAGTGATAGAACAGCTGTACAGCCGTTTCATCTGGTAGTACTCATCCACTGAACTCACAGTGTGGCTCGAACCCCGGATGAACGATTTTGAGCTGTTCGGAGTGGCTCTCAGTGAATTGTCTAACGTCAACATTACATGACATAGCATCCTCTCGTCATTGGTTTTGCATGGTAACAACCCATCTGCTGGATGCTGACCAAAATTTCTTGTTGGATGACTACTCTACAGTGACCTGATTACGGGTTCGTGTTTCGGGTGAGGCTCCGGTGCTGCACACTGCTGATTAGGTAACTGTAGAGTGTCTTCATGGATTTCAGTGGTGGTTTGATCATCGATAGTGTCAGATAAATCTTATTATGCAAACCCAATCTCCAACTATTCACTCACACTTAATAGTCTAGCCCCGCAGATTGTTCATAACGGGATAACTTTGTTGTACTTAGGCCCTTGCATGGAAGTGATCCGTCACAGGAATCGAAAGCTGTGTGGGAAACCGACTGTTATCGTTCGAAGCCAGTGACGGAAGAGAGCCATTTCAGGTAGGGTAATTGTTCAACAAACTACTTGAAATCAACCCAGATAGTCTGGTGGTTATATGTTCGAGTCACTTTCATTCACCCTTGGTTCGATTCCCAGTGGGGACCCGGCTGGTGTGCCCTTTGATGGTTCCTAATATGCCAGATGAAACAGCTGTACAGCAATGCTTCCACGATTTTCCATGGTGAACTGAAAGTTGATGCTACATGATGAGTCCTGTTATATTTCATTTATTTTCTGAAAAGCACTTTTATGAAGTAAATGTGTATCATACTGACTTGGTAGTTCTTGGCTGAGCCATTTAATGCCAAGGAATACACTAACTGTTTTATTCTCAGTGATTCGTATCCATAAAACTACATGACATCGGTAAACGCCACTATGCACGAATGAAAACTGCAGAATTGATGATATTCACCTTGGCTGTTGTTTCACGTTTATATTTCAGTAAATATGACACGCAGTGTCCAAGCATTCAGAAATGATGGTAATAGAATGGGATCAAACTGTGATTGACCAGTGCATTGCCTACAAATGATATAATTTTTATAGTCCACATTAAAACGTAAAAACGTCAAGAATGAGAGTGAATATACATGCCCTAGTCTTACAAGTTCCGTGTATGCAAAGTATCGGGAGTCAGCTATTCTGTCTTCAGCATGGATCGAAAAGGAGTATTCCGTACAAAAAGTACTGCTCGCCCGACTAACCGATGCGTCAATGGAGCGCTTTCATCAGGAGTAGACCATTATCTTCATTATGAATGGTTCACTAGAGGCACAGTTAAATTGGCCGAATAGTGTGTCATGTGAGTTTGAAACTCCCCGTCTAACTCTATTCTCGGTAGTCGCTGAGTCATGTCTTCGATGAACTCTGGTCGATCAGGCCTATTTATTGTTTTGTATTCAATCAATATTTGTGATTGACACTTTTAAAGAATGTACAAATTCTTGTTCAGAACTAAGGAAGTGATTTGTTCATTCTGAATCAAATAGGTTTTGAGATATCCGAGATCCTCTAATTTTTTCCCAAAATTTGAAGCTTCAGTCATTCTTCACCACGAAGGATCTAACAGAAGGATGGAACTGAAAAATGAAAAGTAGCAGGATTACCCATTCATACAGCAGCAAGCATTTCAGACGTGCATTTCATATACGAAGAATTAGACGGCTACAATATTTAGAACAACAATGCATCAGGCAAGATTGTCATTTATATGACAACAACGGAACTAGCAGGTAGCTTCGATTGCGATGCATACGAAAATTTACCCAGTATATAGTCCGGAAATTGTGATTAATTGGAGTTTATCAGGCCCTTGTGAAATGATAACGGTTCATTCAAAGTTTACTCTAATTTACGTTGGTTCGTTGCTGCGCTGAGTAGTTTATTGCGTGTGACCTGGGTTGACGGAGTAAAACTCTCTGATTCAACAGTAAACTAGGTACGGAAATGGAATTAAACTGATCAAGGGGACGACAAAAGTAATCTGGGTTTACTATCCCAACATTTTGGTAGAAGCCGTTTTTCGGCCAATATAATTTTCATGGTTGAATATATAGTAAAGATAGGAGGAATTTTTCATATTTTGGAAATTTCAGGACATTTGTGTTTCAAAAAAGCTTTCTAAAGATGAATACCAAACTTACTGAAAAGAGAAAACTCTAGATTGCATCAGCGTGAGCTTTGGTGACAAGGTCATTTAAGGCGAAACAATGATCGCCTATATTGTTATCGGGATAAACATAAACAGATTCAATAAAACTAAACATTTTCGGCACCTGTATATTGGGGAACATAGTAACACTGCAGAGACCTATAATTTTAAAAACGCGAGCTAGTGAACCCAGATGTGCCTTTTCGGTACTCCTCCTCAGGCCAGTACACTGCACGTGCAGTGTGATCCACAGTATTAACATGAAAGCACAAAATTGAATGTCAAATCCGTTTCCGCCGCATTTGTGTGGACGCATTAACCACCAGGTTCACCAGTCCTGTGTGCTTGTCCCACCACCACGTTGACCTTCGACCACGGGAGCTGTAGTGTCTTGACAAACTGTTTTTGCGAGCACATGATTGGCTTATGTAACCTGATTGCAATCGCCTCGGCCGTAGAGAGAATTCGTTGTCTGACCCCTATTGAGCGGTTTTCCGATACACGGTAAATAACGCTAAATGGCCCATCTCGCGTTAGTGCGTGACCCGTATCGATTGCATGGGCCAGTATTACGCTGGTTACCGTCTTATTGATCCCTTTGATTAACCAAGTAGGACAGTGTTCTTGGACTCGATTGGACAGGCGCCTGGTTGTTCTTCCAACGTATCTCGTTCCACAGGAGCAAGAGTAGGACTTTACACGGTATGAGGTAGAATAATCAGGCAGCCTGTTTTTGAATTCCAGTTTTAAGCACGGACAGAATGGGCTATCGTGAGAAAATGATAGAACTGATGAGTGACTCCACTAAGTTCATCGATACTAAAGAAAAAGACGAGACCATCACCACTGAAAGGCATGTATCTACCACGCTCCACAAGCTACGGCAGAAAGATCTGACAGGCGCTACTACAGTTGAGTCTATAAGACCCGCAGGATCAACAATCCCAAGGCTCTTTGTTCAACCTAAAGCACACTTGACATGTCGGGTTCATCATACCAGAACATAGCACGATGGCTCACAGAACTCTTGAAACTGATAAGAACGGAACTGTCACCAAATAGCTCTCTCGAAACTTTCCAATTCATCAACGTGATCAGGGATTTGAATGCCAGATCACAAAAAATGCTTTCCCTCGATGTATCCTCGTTATTCACTAATGTACTTCAGGCCGAAAACATAGACTATGTTTGTGAATACTTATCAACATAAGAAATCAACGTAGAAGTACTAGCCGACATATGCACCATAAATGTACAGTTTCGGTTTGAAGGGAATATCTGTAGACAGAAAGATGGCGTAGTACTGGGATCCCCACTTGATCCTCTGCTTGCGACTGTACTCATGCCAAAGATCAAAAATCACACAATGATCCAAGTCAACACCAGTTTACCTATCTATAAGAGGTACGTACACGACATTTTCTGTCTTATTCCCTCCAACTATAACGCATAAGAACTACCACAAAATTCAATGAAGCACGACCAAATTTGCGATTTGCGATGGGAATGGAACAGGACGATTTGCTCCCATTCCTTGACGTCCTCCTACAACGAACAGAAAACGGGTCATCGGAACGCAATATTTATCATAAACCAACTTGGATACGGCAGTACACTCATTTTGAAAGCTTGTTCCCATGCAGCATAAACGGAACTTAGTAGGTTGCTTGGCCTACAGAGCTCACCAAATAGGCTCTAAGGGCCAATTTACAAGAGCGCTGGAGTCTATCAGCAGCTCACTCAGAGAAAAGGGATACCCAGATAGCTTTCTCATAAAACACATGAAAGCAGGTCCTCAACCCAGATACCTTATTGCCCCAAAACAGAACGTTTTTGCTGGGATAGAATTCAAAGGGGATAGGACAGCAGAAACAATGACTCGTCGGTTATCTAATGCGGTGGTAAATACGTTCCAAGCAGACAAGCTGCAAATCGCGTTCAACAATAAAACGTGCTTCAAACTGGAACTCAAAAACAGACTGCCTGATTATTCTACCTATGGAACGAGATACGTTGGAAGAACAACCAGGCGCCTGTCCAATCGGGTCCAAGAACACTGTCCTACTTGGTTAATCAAAGGGATCAATAAGACGGTAACCAGCGTAATACTGGCCCATGCAATCGATACGGGTCACGCACTAACGCGAGATGGGCCATTTAGCTTTACTTACCGTGTATCGGAAAACCGCTCAATAGGGGTCAGACAACGAATTCTCTCTACGGCCGAGGCGATTGCAATCAGGTTACATAAGCCAATCATGTGCTCGCAAAAACAGTTTGTCAAGACACTACAGCTCCCGTGGTCGAAGGTCAACGTGGTGGTGGGACAAGCACACAGGACTGGTGAACCTGGTGGTTAATGCGTCCACACAAATGCGGCGGAAACGGATTTGACATTCAATTTTGTGCTTTCATGTTAATACTGTGGATCACACTGCACGTGCAGTGTACTGGCCTGAGGAGGAGTACCGAAAAGGCACATCTGGGTTCGCCACCCTACGTTTTTCGAAATTCAGACTATTGAAGTAGATCATGAACCCCTTATTTTGAATCTTTTTTGCCGTGTCTTGCTGTCTATCCGGGAATAGGAGCATCAGTAATCGGTTGGATCACAGAAATACCATCAGAAATGCACATTGCAGAGGCGGAAAAACTGACAAATCGAATAAGTAGGACAATTATACGGACGTGACGATTAGAAACAATGCCTGAAATCCTTGTCCCTAATACATGGCGGGAATATTCTCAGGATCTCATTAGCTGTTGGATATAAGGTAGCTGCAATTTCCTATGTAGCTAGTATCACGTAATACGAAGGCTGCGCTGCAAGTCCACCAAGTGAGGGCACGTGCTGATTTCAGCAGGGGATTGAGATCATGAAGTCTATCATTTTGGCGATGGGTTGGTTTATCTTTCGAGTGGTATATGATGAACCGCAGAGGGCATAGAAAAATATCATTTGAATTTCCTCTGTTAGTTCATCCCGTCGGATGCTGATATATGGCACAAACCAATATTATTGATTTGGATCGGAATAAAACACGTTTGTTGGTGGACTTCAGTTAAAGGTGACTTGAACATTGGGGAAATCTTCACCCTAGTGACTGAGAAAGTCCCCGAATTCCACGAAAAGATGTCACTTGGGTAGGTAATAGTTTCACAAGATGACGCTCGATGCTGTATTTCACGAGAGGTTTGTAAATAAAGTCATGCGAAACTATTGGTCTGGTAATGATTCACTGTTAGACTCGTAAATGTAGACGCAACTTCAAAGCGCAATTCACATGGTGACTCCTTACTGGCGCGAATTTGAATGTAATCGTAAAAGTTTCTCTGTTCTAAAGAGAGTAGTCAATGGGCTACCTACCCACCGGCCATTGGAACCAGAAGTACAACGTGTACTATTGGATAGGACAAAAAATTATTTCATCACCTATGTGGTTGACTCTAGGAGTACGAGATTGAAAAAAATTGAAGAATCAAGGTAGACCAAGTGTTCGACACCGTTTGGGAAGGGTATATTCTGAATATTGTTCGGGTGAATTCAATGTAAACTATTGTTGTTCCATTTTCCCACAGAAGCTTTTAATCCATCATAGTTGAGGCCCACATGTACTGGCAAAATAATCTTTTTGTCCACATTTTGAGTGCGGATATTCACAGCATACAGACAGACCGCAAAGATTATTGCCTTAAAACCTAGTTACTACTAGCTAATTATAATACGTATCAAATTATGTGGTTCTGCAATAATACTGTCGTATATGAGCCCAAAATGTGCTGGTCGGGTACCTTTATGCATCAGTTTTGACAATACCTCTACATGTAATGCTGCCGACAAACATTCGACGAATACATTTGGAGAGACTCATAGATCTTGGTATCAAAGTTGTGCAGTGTTCCTTTGTCTGGACCTGGAGTCGGATATTATCTTCAGACCATTATAATGAGATGTATCCAAGTTATTATTTTTCTTGAATTCTCTCTTTTATTTATTTTCCTTTTGTTATATAACAACGGTAAAGTATTTCAGGAACAGGGTCGCTGTAAATTCGAGGCTACCAGCTACTTTCTTTAAGGCTAAAAGGTCCTTTCGAAGTCTGCTAGACACTGTGGTTTCAAATGGATATTGCGAAAAAGGTTTACTGATATTCGTAAAGATTCCAAGCACTGTCACTCATAGACATTCCCTCTTCGGTGGGCTTGCTTAAGGCTCTCCCTTTGATCTTTAGTATACTTACTGATTTTGAGTTGACCTTCTTTCATCCTCGAAGAAACTTAATGTCAAGATAAATAGTAGCAGATTATATTTTACATAATATGATTAGTCGTTCACAGTGAACTTTCATATCCTCGTTGAAAACCATGGAAACAGCGCTGTACAGTTGTTGTCTCTGACTTGTTTAGAATCCTGGGCGACGCACATTCACCGAACCCCCACTGGGACTCGAAAGAGGGGTGGATGATTGTGAACCGAACAACAGGCTCTCCCAACTTGTTCCTAGTATTTGAAGTCTATGAAACTCAATAAAGCAAAAACAACTTCTAGATACGGTTTTTTCGTTGTACATGAGCTCACCTTCTTTGAAGAACTACTACAACACCTTGATATTCAAATTAAAATCAGTACATCACTGGATGACCGTAATTGGTCGTCTTAGATGTCCACACGATAGGGGTAGCTTCTATACGACTGATGCGTTTGAACACGTAAATAGGTAAAAGTACCCTGGTACTAGATATACTACAAGATTGATCATGGTTTCTCACTGTGATCGTTGCTAATCATTCTGGTGTTTTAGGATTAGATTTCTGATCTATAGGAAACAATACGTGATAATATATGGTAATCAGTTCTATCTATAACATGTCTATTCATGGAATAAAATTTTCAAGTTTTTAAAAGTAATCGAAACAACGCTCCATAAAAACATGAGTTGGGTAAGAGTATAAAAAGTACGTGAAACGGATTTTAAAGTCCCAAACCAATAGTAGGTATGTTAAAATAAACTTTTCCCAGTCAAACGTTTATTTCATTTCATCTCTCAATCAAGAAAAAGCGCAACCTAAACTGTGACTGAGGAAGCAACAGAATGGAACTACTGTCCGACCATCTGTGTCAATTTAAAGAGGCCGTGGTTATCGGTGATATCCTCAACCCAGGTTGAACGAGTTCGACCGATAATTAAAACGCGGGCCAATCAAGCTCCACACATGAAAAAGCCCGGTGCTTTCTGTCATTGGAAAGCATGCACTGGAGTAGAACTGTTTACAGGTTACTGAGCTGAAGGGAGAATTGGGAACAATAATAATAGAGCAACCACAATATACTCCCTGGTTCACTGGGGGAACTACGCCTATTTGACCACGGTTTGTGTATGTCTGCTGTCAGCTGTTCACTGTAAGTATCACCAATGGTCGTTATCCGCGGTAGGCAAACCACTTCCAGATTAACTTAAATGCTGGTAAAAGTGGTTTTGTTAGCAGGGCTTCGTGTTTATCGATAGATCTACTCTGTCCTCGTTCAAGGAGAAACCAGAATTGAAGCTTAAAAAATGACTGGAGGTGTGTGGGAACGGCCTTTTGATCTGTTGTAGTGTATTGGATCTTGAAACTATTTGGCGATTTTGTGTAATGTTTGCGCATTTGGTAGGTTCAGGAAAAGAAATAGCGGTAGAGGCATTGCAAAGACGGAAATTATTACTTTTATTGGATGTGAATGATTTAGCCGAAGAATTGGTTCCGTGCTCTGGAACTGCACAAAATATTAGTCCTCCATTCACCCGAGACCAAAGTATATTTGGCTGTGCGAAGGAACTTAAATAGTTTTTCATTTGAATGTGGCTCCATCGTGACATTGCCACAGAAAGTAAGAGTTTCGAACGCGGAGTTGATAAGTACAACGTTCAACAATGATTTTTTGACCAGTTCATATCCAGCGTAATTGCGCTCCACTGACGAAGGAATATGAATTGATTAATTTGCTTCGAGGACTCCCTCTTACCATGTTTAGGTTTGATCCCTTTATTCCTTATCGTGAACCAAAACTGATCCATTTGCATTAGTCACTGATCGTCTACCGTGGATTAATTAAGAACTACGAACTGCCTAGGCTTTCGCGTGGACTGCAAAGCAAAGTAAACATTCAGGTGTTGATCACGTGATTCCCCAAGCTAGCCTCAAGTTTCCTTCATGTTGTTTTCAAATTTCAACTGTATAATTCATGCACGTAAGACATTCGAAAAAACTAAGATTGAGTACCGGCCCAATTTGGTTTAGATTTCCCATCAGGAAGTAGCACAATCCGGGACGAGATTAGTGCGATCTCCACAAGACTAATTTCACAGTTTCCATGGATGAAAGGTGTCATCATCTGTTCACAGAGAAGAGCAAAACCTTTCCATATAATTCTACTGCCTTAGGTTGATGGGTAAATAATGGAGCTCAGCGTTTGTTTTCCGCTTGGACCAAACTGGAGTAATAACTCGAATTATTACTGGTTGATAGGCCGCCGTTGGTACTAGGCTAATCTAATGCTACTCACGGACGTTATTTCCGAGGAGTTATAACAGTCTCCAGTTGCCTTCAGTATGCTAGTAACATGGTCAACACAACAAATAAAACGCCCAGTGACCATAAGAGAACCGCGAAACACCCATTTTGATAGACCGTCATATTGTGGTACTCTGCTGAATAATCTATGTGGAACCTCTTTTCTACTCACCACGTTTATTTTATAGGCAGAATGAAGACATATCTTCAGTCTGCGTATCAGCGAATGTGATCGTTAAAATCCAAGGGCTGTCGGTTACATTAAGTTCGCTGATATGGCTAGTGACTATTGTGTGTGTGCGATAATTTATTCTATTGATGAAGGTACAGCAAGATCGAAAGATTAATTGTTTTCTAAATATTCCGGAATATGCACACTGTGACATCAGAACACGTTTTCAGAGACAAACAATTGTTTTCAATGATTCATTCTCAAGTCTTTACAAATCATATAGGAGATGGTTGTGCTGAAATGGTCAAGGGTCATTCGGATTGGACGTAGTTTGTGGGAGAGACGGGTTGGGGTTAGATCGACGTGTCGATCTGCACGACTAGGTCGTGACGGTCACATGGTTCGGAGCTGAGTGACTGGGGTGGGAGTGGTCCACTTGCGGCCAAGGTAATTGGAGGGCTTGGACGAACTTCTTCTGTGTACACAGGGCAGGTGCGAATAGACGGATGCTAATCGCCTCTGCGGTGGCCAATGTGTGTAAGCGGATGTGTTTGTGGGGATTGGGGGGCACTCGATAGACGATTTTAAATGCGGAATCCGCGCTTATTTTGTGACCTGAGTCTACCAGATGTCCGAGAATGGCACTCCCTATGGTTCCTATTCCTCCATGTTGTAGCCATCGTGGACAGTGTTCCTTAATTCTTTGGGATAGTTGCCTTGCCGTTCGGCCAATGTAGGTTGCATTACATTTGAACCTGAGCAAATAGATTACCAGTGAGTTGGCCAGCATTGGCAACACATCCTTATTGGAATCTTGGATAATGGGAGAGCTTGCAAATACACAGGCAACACGAGCTGAGTTGAATGTCCCACTCACCGCACGCGTTAAACGTCTGTTGACATGGTCCGATATGGCGCCTCCTTTGAATGGCATACGGATAAACAGTTTCTTCTTGGGGACGTCATAACTTGGAGCACATTTGGGTCTATCTTTCAGATTTTGTTCTATAAAGCGCTCAGGGTAACCGTTTACCTTGAGAGTGTTTCTAACTAAATGCAGTTCTTCTACGGTCTCCTGTGAGCATAACTTTCTTACTCTCGAGGCTAAGCATTGGACTAGGTTTCTTTTCTGTCGTATGGGTACAAAACTGAGAAAGTTGGTGTACTGTCCAGTCTATGTTTGCTTTCTATGTATCCTTCTTTCGACTGTTCCATTGGTGTTCCTGTGTATGGAGACATCCAGAAAGGCCAACGTGTCGTTCTTTTCGGTCTCCGCCGTGAACTGAATGGCTTTATGAGCATTGTTGAACATCTGTTTCGTCTTTTCTACATCGGTTTCTTTAGTTCTAAGGCAGAAAATATCATCAATGTACCGCCGATATAAGTTCATTTCTTGTATCTCCTGTTTCAATGTAGTGCTCTCTAGTTTTGCCATGAATATGTCTATACATTGAGGTAGGTCTGCTTAAAATAAAAAAAATCGGAAAATGATATATAATATTAGAGGACCGAGACAATATTTAATTCTAATGAGGACGAAGTTCCATTGAGGCTTGTAATTAATGGGTCAACGTGGCAGAAAAAATCTCCTGCGGAAATGAGCACTTAAGAACTACTACAAGCCATCTTTGGGACAGTTGCCACTGGCATCGGGATTGGCGAACAAAGAAATAATGACGCATTTCAGAATGCCGTCTTCATTTTTACTCAACTTTAACACATTATTGGGTCTTTTCCGTCCAAAACCGGTCAGCCTCGTGAAAGTTATCAACACATTGATTTTATCACAACTTCTGCACACAAGTCACAAAACTGTTGAGGTGTGTGTATAAGCTGAGCTCCGAAGGTTGATCATAACGGAATAACTTCGTTGTACTTAGGCCCTTACATGGAAGTGATCCATCACAGGAATCGAAAGCTGTGTGGGAAACCGACTGTTACCGTTCAAAGCCAGTGACGGAAGAGTGCCATTTTCGGTGGAGTAAGTGTGCAACAAAATAATTTCAGAAGGCTTGGATATTCTGGTGATTAGATGTTTGACTCGCAATCGCTCACCCCTAGTTCCATTCTCAGTGGGGGCTCGGCGGATGAGCACTGATAATGATTTTTAACAGGATAACTGAAAGAGCTGTATGGAGCTCCCGTGGTTTTCACTGGTTATTTGAGCATTTATACTATATGATGAATCACTATGTAAAAATCGGATCCCTTACGAATGGTGGCATTTTTCGTTGACAATAAAATATAAAGTGAAGCGGCCTTTCGAAGAGAGCGCACTAGCACTGAACGCCCAATCTAACTATTCAAAGTAGGCCGTTATTTTGCTAGTCTTTATCTCCTCATATTGGTCAATCTAATCAATAAATGTTTGCTTGAACACGAAGTTTCTATGCGACCCAAATGTTTCAACTGAAAAAACGAGCTATTTTTCGGACTGATGAAAATGCGGTCCTTACATAACATCTCTTCTATTTTTTCGTTCTGTTTTGCATAGGTTGGCCAAAAGTTTGTAGTTTTCCTGGCCCGGAAATATTACATAATAATAACAAAATACGGAGTTCAAAACTGCACCATTATATTTTCGTATCCATTACTTAACATCAACAAATGCACTTGGAGGACACTTTTTACTTGCTGAAAAGTCAGCCATTATAAAAATACATTCTCAACAATAACAGTTGATTACCTTTGACTGAAAAGTGCGAATCACGTGAATAAAGCTCAACTTTGTGGTATTGAATACCTTAAGATCGTTCAAACGTGTACTTCCACAGACCCATTTACTCCCGATATGATATATATTTTTGTATTACACGATAATGTCTCATTATATAATGGAAGTACCATATTTCAGGAAAAAAGGGTAGAGTTCAATTAAAGGCTGCCAGTTGGGGAGGTGATTGGCAGCGACGCAAGGATTCGAAAGCAGAGGCCACTATGGTGACCGTTTGACCACCGTACTTTTCCTCTGTAATTTTGCCAATTCTGATTCGAACCATGTTTCGACAGCAGTTATGTGACCTCAAATTTGTGGTGTGCTAAGAACCAACTCACATTTAGCTTAGAATATTCTGCATACTTATTTATTCATAGGTACCTCGTTTACATTGCCAAAGTTTACAAATGACCCACAGCTGGGCATTTGATAATATTCACTGTGTAATAGCATAGGTCAGTGGTCATCCCCAGTTGTCGACCTGGTATTTGGGAAGCTATCAGAAGTTATTTGATATCAGTTCTTCATGAACTTCATAAAACGTTGCAACATCCAACTAGATCATTCACTTCATGACACTGTTCGACTACACGAACTGACCCCCTTGTCTCATCATCGACACTAGCGGCAAAGGAAACGTTAAAAAAACCCGTAGCTACATTACTCAGGACAAAGAAGAACTATTTTACTCAGGCTTAAATAACAGCTATTTGACTCAACATTTCTAATGATTATTTATGCGCCAATAAGTAGCGAATTGGAGACAAGAATCACAGCTTTCTTTACCTTCGCCGTTTACTGTAGTCAGTGGCTGAATTTTTCTCTTCTCTGACGTTCGAATTTCTGAGTTTCGAATTCCAGGGTTTCGCACTTGAGTACTATTTCAATTTTGCCAAACAATGAACGGATGCAATGGCATGCTTACTAGCTCAACACAATCTGTACACAGCAAAAGTCGTGTTTTCTTTTGTCGGATCAAACAGCAAGTTGCACTGACACTACGCCTAGTTGTTAATGTCTTATGTTAACGAATACGATAAGCAAAAAGGTTGTTTTTCAGTAATGCTAGAAGCAAGCAGAACACAAAATCAGCATCGGTTTTTGATGCATCAATGAGGAAATTCATTATACAGATATTTCTCCTACACTGTCCGCCCTGGACATACAACTCGGTACTGCTAACAATCAAATCAAAGTTTACCGTTTACCAGGCTGACGCTGAAGGTTGCCCGACTCATTTCATTACTGAAATACAGCTTTTGTTTGACTGATCAAACATCAGTCAGTGTGTTTTACATTAGCATAAGTAACTTCCGTAGGCCATGACGGTGACAGTCGTGAAACTGAGGATATACATCAAATTAGAATGTTTACAGTTTTATCAGCTGACTACCATCGATGTTGTTGCCGCAAGTGTTATCGAACTATCCATTTGCTTCTTCAGTGTAATCGGGATAACGATAACTCAGTAGGCTTTGGAAATGCTTATTGCGGCATCGAGAAGAAGACGGTGTGGAACAAGTTTGTCCTCAGAAACTTCATCTTCCTGCTAACGCAATAGCCCCTACTGGATAAGATTGCATACTGAAAAGATGTTACCACTTGCTGAGGTTTAAGAGTTGTGCTGTATGAAGGATTATTATCCAGAAATTTGATCTTCTACTAATTACATTCACATACCAATAAGCTCTGTAGGTTATTCTCAGTAACGTCGCCGGTGAACATAGGCCCCTACAGAGAATTCATCCATAATAAGAGATGATCTCTGTGAGGGGAACACATTGTGCCCATATGAAAATCAGTAAAGGAACGGAGTGTAGTGTTGATGTTCAATAGACCTTTGATAGTCAACCCGGATAGCCGGGTGATTAAATGCTTCACTCAAAACCGTTCATCCTGGGTTCGAGCCCCGGTAAGGGCTTGAGGGATATGCACTGCAGATGATTTCTAACAGGACAGACAAAATAGTTGTACGGCTTTCTCATTGCTTTTGGTGGTGATCTAAGCATTGATACTGCATGATAAATCATATGAATAAAGGTAAACATGATAAGTGGGAGAGATCATTGGTAAAGAGTGATCGGGAAATGGTAAGAATGTTATGTTGCGGTGTGAAGGGAAACAAAGCAAAGTATAGCAACTATGACGAATTTGTAACGTACCAGTTATCGTAATCAGCTTTCACCACTCCAAGTCACGTTATTATCGGGTAGTCACGAAATCCTCTTTGAAGCCAATCTACTAAGGCTTTTGAATGTACCAAGCCGAGTCAACTAATGAACACACTTCAATCCACGAATGTGACTAAAAAACGAGTAAACATTAAAAAACCGGTTTGACAAAGCTAGATACGATGATCCAATCAGCCTTGGCCATCAATTCATCAATCCTATTGGAAGTAGTCTCTCGAGAATTTTCTATTTTCGCTTTAAAAAGCAATTGCTCTCTCACAATACACAAGCGTTTTGGAGCTTTATGCTGCCATCTGTTTTTCTATTAGCATTCTGCAGCGATCGGAGTTGCAAGCAGAAGTGGACTGCGTAGGCTTTCATAGCAGACGACCAGTGCTCAGGTAATCATGGAGTCAAGTAGCAGAACACTAGTATTACAAAGGTCACTCAGTCACGTGATGAAAGACATCCTGGTTGTGAATAAGCCACAGTGCTTGGCCAGGTTATTTTGTGCAAAGTTCACTCTTCGCTTCTGGGAACAAAGCCGGGTTGCCACCTTTTCTGCAGCTGCTAACTGTTTTTGTTTGACGGTTTCAGGGAACTTCATATGCGGGCTTCTTACCAGGAGCCTAGACAAGACCATCGCCAGTAAGCTACATGCGAACCAACTACTTTTTAACTTAATTAGCGGTCCAGTGATTTTTTAAATCCCCAAGATAAACCACCCGTCCTAAGTTCGTCTATGGTTGCATATTCCTGTAAATACTTATGTTTAGCAAGCTACATAAGGCTAGGGTATGGGTTGGGCACAATACCTGTGAAAGGCCTAGTTCAGTGGGGGTCTCTAGGCCGTAGCTTGTGCAGAATCAGGGACAAGGTCGGAGACAAACAAGAGTGAAGCCAGCCAGGCAGATTAATCGTTCAACCAACGGCTAACACGCTAGTGCTTTCGCTGCGAAAGCAGTCATGATTGACCTACGTAACTTTGAAGCTTTACACTTGCCCCTAGGTCTTTATACACTTGAGTGGCGGTAGGATACTCTCACAGAGCCCTTATAAAAGATGTTTTAGAGTACTCCAGGGACACGATCGACTTCAACTTATTGATCGGTACCGAAAACACGGAACTATAATAACTGACCTTCCTGTTGTCCGCACTGTAGATAGCATAAAGAGGCAGATATAGATCAAGGTTAACTGTCCGATAGTTCCGTCACTAATCACGGTAGACACAAGTCCTGAGCCCCAAACAGCGCAGTTCCAAAGCAACAAGAGGCAGCGAATGACGCGATCTGGCGGTCATGTACAAAGTTCAAAAATAATGGGCAACCCCATTTTGGCTACTGATGACGGTAGCAGTAGTTAAATATCCGGTTCTTCCTGCGTCAAGTAAAAACAGCCATCAGAATGTCCATACGAAATTAAGATTAACGAAATTGGTATGTACGAATCAGTACTTCAAAGGTGCAAATGTTACGCCCGAAGTAATTACACAAATATAATGACTCAGTCCGACGGCCTCGTCGGTGATACACTCAATTCACCCTCAGAAAGTAGCCGTTTGTCAAACTCTACCAAAATTTTGGAAACCCTTTCCGAAACATGCTTTCCATTGGTTTCAAACCCCGAAAAGTCCCACTCTCAAACAGCTGCAGCCTGTAGAATGTTCCCATTATGACCTGAACCAGTCTCATTGAAAAACTGTGACTGGGTCTCCAAAAAGTAGCACCTGAGTGGAAAAAGCTGTTATCACACTGATTCGTCAAAACCTGTCATCTATTGGACCAACCAGTCAAGTCTATTAGTCTACAATCTGCGCTATATAAACATAAGAGGGGTCACCTGTAGCACGCCATGTCAGGCGAAGTGCTTGGGCAAATGAAAAAAACCAAATGTGTGTTCAGCTGGGATGGGGGGGGGGCGAAGTTCATTTCGCCTGTCGCCTAAACGTCTGACTGGAGCAAGAACCAAAGAGAGGACAGGCCCTAATTGAACACTGGGTGAGTGCGTCTTCGTCCATGGGCACGCGTGCCCAAGCTATGGTCAGTAGGGAAGTGAAGCAAGGTAGATTATCGATCGTGAGGGGCTTTTGGTAGAAAAACGCTTCAGTGGGACAACAAAAATCAGCCGTTTTCGATCGCAGCCATGTTAAGCAAGATCAGGGTAATTGTGAAACATAAAAGGAGGAAAATCGAAAACAAGCAGAATGATTTTCAGTTGACGGTATGTTGAAATTTATTTTACTCCTAACGATCACCTGAGTAAAATAACCTGAAACTCACACAGTTGACGCTTGAGATTACAATGAACGGACGTAAAGCAGTAACGTTGTTCAACACGATTCAATCCGTCAACCTCACCAGAACTCGCCATTGTACTGGAAAACATGGTGTTGAATTACATAAACTTTCTGAGCTCATAGGTTTACATTTTAGTTAAAAAGGTGCTCTGGGAAAGCCATCCCATTCTGATTTCATTTTATACATAAAATCAAATCAAAAGAACTGGTAATTATGTACCGGACTGGTGCATCATGAGTTCAAGCTTCATCTTGTTGGAATCATACACATGATGGTGTGAGTGGTGTCTTCGACCCCATGATAGGACCTAGGAAATTCTGAACTATCCTCAGGTACGATCACTGATCTGTTTTGTGAGAATCAGGAAGATAAAATCTGTTTGCTCTCATGACCTTTCCATCCATTGTTTTCCTTCTTTGTCCGTGAGCGTGTCCAGGGTTAGAGAAGAAAATAGCTTGATCATTTGAGTAAAAGAGGGCACGTGAAACGGTTATTTGTTTACCTGGTTACCTGTGCAAATCAATGAAACCAACGATACTGCCTCTGGATACTTGAAGCACTGAGTGCCATTTATCCTGCTGGTCAGTAGAGTGTGAATACTGAGAGATATTAACATTCCTCTAACGTTTCTCGCGTACGCACGAACAATGTGACAACCAATAACGGTTTCGTTTCTAGAGTCAAATACACAGAGTACCCAGGGATAAAGGAGAATTCACAAGCATATCATAATTTCTGAGTGACGTGCTGATCCCAGTGCGTTAAATTAAGTTCTTTGCTTCAATCTTATGCATGATACGAAATCTAAGTGATACAATTTTTTGAGAGAATGTTTCTGAATGAAGCGTATTCATATGAGCTTGAAAAATTCATGCAGGAAAATAGACCTTGCACACCAACCAGCTCCCCCACAATCTATTGGATGCCAATCAGGAAAAGCTTCTGAGTTTGTTCATCGGGATGTCAATGTGAATTCTCAGTGTATTAAACAACATGATAAAATGAGTCATGGATTTTTTGGAGTTAACTCCCACGGTCGTCGTTTTTTGTGGACTAGGATGAGCGAATTATCGATCGACAACCTGATGCTTTCCCTCACTCGCTTAGCTTTCTGGCAAGCAACACTGAGTTTTGACAAAAAAAGACATTTAACCCAAAATTTTAAACAAAGTGATTAGGAAATTCGAAGAAATGTGTTCCGTTGACGATTAAAAGAATGGTATGGTATAAGTGAGACCAGTGCATACAGACAGTGAAAAATGGGAAGCGAGCAGAAGCGAAGTTGGCGAAAACTTCGTGCTCCTTGAGATCCTTAAAACGCATACAACTAAATAAATGTGGCATTGTCAGAGACCTGTATCAGAGTAATTCCTTAAGAAAGTAAATTCAAAACGAACTATTCATTTTCTCGGAATGATGATGGTTAATTCATATTTTGGAAAAATGTGGACAGATGTTCTGTGTCCACTTCTTGCGACAGCATCAAAATAAAAAAGTTATAATAAGTGCGGAACTGAATTTACCAACATTTGTCAAAGACACTTTGCTTTTGGTTTACTTTTCTCATAAGTTGCGTGTTAGTCAGCCTCGGTTTTCTTCTGGCTAATCAACTGAGAATGATGACAAAAATAAAAGGAAAGATACACATTATGATAAAAATTCTTTGTGTACTAACGAATAAACACAAATAACCACAGGCAACTCAAAAGTACTCAAAAATAATAATAAACAAGTGAGAAGATAAATTATCTATGACATTTTGATTTCGTTAACGGAAGCATCGGGAATTTGATACTAATAATGCGTTTGTAGTGACAAAACTCTCCAAATCTGAAATGAAGCAGTTCTTTTAAATTTAGTCCTGTTCCTCTTGCCCTACAGGTCCGGCTTTTCACATGCTTGAGTGTATTTCTACGAATATATAATCTCCGAGCCCACTCGTCTGTTCCGTCGTAAACTTGCTTTCGTCACGGTTGCTGAAACTTCACCTGATTATAGAAGTATGAGACAACGTTGTTATTGAATATCGAATATTTGGATATAACTGGGGATTGCCTCTAGTTTTCTGATTGTCAGAATTGTAAATTGAATAACCGCAAACTATTAATGATTTCGCTGGTTGAAACCGAAAAGCTAAGAATTAGTTCCTGCGAACTTCGTATTTATTGCAATCAGCGGTTGTTCTTACTCACCTGTTTTAAAGTCCGCAGAAGTGCCACTAACAGGCTCATCAGAATTAGTTAGTACAGATGTAGAATTACTTCGGGCATACAAATTGCAATTTTGAAGTAGTGATTCGTATTTACCGATTTCGTTAACCTTAATTTCGTGTGGGCATTCTGATGGCTGTTATCGGTTGACGTGTCGATATCAAAAATCTAACTACTGCTACTGTGACCAATAGCCAAAATAGGTATACGAAACTCTCAAGGGTTGCTCGTTACTCACGAACACCCTGTACATATCTAAGACTCGATGGAATAACCGCCAAAGTACATGACAATGTGTGCATCAGTAAAGATGAAAAAGTTTTGGGGGCGAAAACTGCAAGGTATTATAGCCACAGGCGAAACTGAGTCTAGTCCAATTTTTAAAGGATATACGTTATCAGCTTGTTCGAAGTAGACTGCAAATATCAGTCAAAAGGACAACTGAGTTCAAAATTATGTAGTACTATACGAGAAGAACGAATACTTTAGGTCTAACTATTACCGAAAGGCTGGTTCGTTGAACTTAGTTTACTAGAATTTATATCACGTGCCAAAGGAACAGCACATGAAGGACTAACAATAACAAAATGTCAATACTTACCGCAAGTTTGCGACTAAATATTTGACTCGAGGCAGAATCTGTGGCCTACTTTAGATTTGGTACTTCCGCGTTTACAACAGCAACCACACTGTGTGGAGGCACGTCCAGCAATTGGTGCGATAACTAATTGCGTGCAACATCACGTGTGACCTTCGGGGAATTTTCCTCCAGCTTCTAACCTATACCATGTGGTGATCCATTACCGCTTACAATTTCGTTGCTGCCGCCCATCGATCGTTATATTAATTGGTTCATTTTTGGCCATGATACATGACCCTCGAGATCATTATTTATGGACGATCCCCTTAATTTTTTTCCTTGAACCCCAAGCAGTGCGGAACTTGATTCCATTCGTGCAACCCTAATTCGCTGTTGCTCGTAGCTGAGGGTTGCAAGCTTTCTCTGAAAAATTTACGAAATTTTGACGAGAAGGTTGAACTAAAGCAAACAGTCGAACTTTCAGTGGTTGGAATTGCATTAAGTGTAGCTGAATGTCTGCTAGGCATTCTCTACAGCTCATAGCTGGAATTTTACACGAAAAAACAAAACAATCAAAATTATGAAAATTTAGAAGAGAACCAACTGTAATAGCCTCAGACACATGGAATTGTAAAGGTCATCCGTGTATAGTCTCCATCTATCATTCATGACTGGACATTTTGCGCACGTGGCAACGATGACTGCTAATTCGGACACACCTCCCCAGAACAAGCCTGTGTCTTTGTGCGTGGGCCTTGTCAGAATAAGTGCAGTTGACACTCTACGGTCTTATCCATTTGATGTCCTCGGTGGTCTTTCGACCGGGTATGTTGAAGGAGAACACCATTCTATACAGGCGTGTTTGAATAAAAGAAAGCCACCCATTGAGACTCCCAAACACATCCGTTGATTTCAGTTACCACCAAGTAGATGGACACTTCGAACCGATTCGTGAGTAGAATATAATAGGAATTGTTGTGAAATAGAAAAGTCGAATGCATTATCTATTTGTATTTCATGCCCTTCATCAAATCAAGCATTTTAGCAGATTGTGAATCCTAGATTCCTGTGACCAACATCCATTGCAAGTGCCAGTTTTGTTTTCACAAACCGAAGGAAAAGAAATAAAATGCAATTTCCCAACTGTCACTGTCTGAATACTTGTGGTCTTAGACGGTGTTTCCGGTAGATGACATAAGTTGCAAACAAAATTCCAATAGAGCAAATCAGCACATCTATCCAGATCATCAGTTCACCTTTCCTAATGGATTCTGTTGTGTGAACACGAAGCAAAATTGTCTGTAATTGGAGGGAAAATGTAGATACGATTCAGATGATCAAAGAACAAAACTGGTGAGTAAAAAAATACAGGACTAAATATTGAACTTTTTTGTGTTCTCACACACACGTAGGATGATAAGTGAAGCAAACTTCATGAAATACAATGTCTAACTATTGACTTGTCTGGCTACTTACCTCACAAGTCGGGTTTGGGCCTCAAATGAGATTTTGTAGACTTGGAGTTTTGATGACTACTAACAATAATCCAGACACAGAACAGTCATGCCACTGAATGATCACCAATGAGTGGATAAATAATTTTACGACAATTAAAATAGTCGACTAGTCAAATCGATTAAACTCATTTTTTGTTTAAATAATTCATTTAAACGGCTAGCTCATTCGTCGCTTGTGAGGGAATGCCACCAACAATGCATTAGATGAATCACAGAAATCTCACGTAAAACATGAACGGATGGTGAGGAAGATAAAGAGATTTTCTCAAAAATAAGTTGGAATTCGATCACTATTTAACACGTTACACATTTTTACGAAAATAAAGAAATAAGGAAGTTTAAATACAGGATTATGTATTGGTAGAACTCTTTCACTTTGCAGTTAGCTGAGAGTACTTTATTAGATCCATTGGTTGGAAAATATATGAAAAACTTTTATCATAAATGTACCATAGCAGGTTAAGTAGAGTGTCAAAGAATTCAGTTAATAAACTTCCGTTTCGAAAGGTAAGGCGGACATCATGAATTGCCGGCCTTTTCTCTCAAAATCACATCACTCAGCACTAAGATTAGGTCAGACAAATCATCGCTGCAGCTCACTGGAACAAGTGCCACAATAACAACGATAATAGGATTCATCACGCAATTTCTACACTCAACTTACCATTGAAAACCATGGAAGTACCGTTGTACATCTGTTTCATCTTTGTTAGGAATCATCAGCTGTACACACCCACCGAGCCTCCACGGTGACCCGAACCCGAGGTGGACGACTGTGATTCGAACATCCTAACCACAAAGCTATCCGGACTGTCTCTCAGCGGCTCGTTGAACATCTACACTCCATAATACGGCACTTTTCCGTCCTTGGCACTCACCGGTAACAACCCTTTTCCCGCACAGCAATGGACTACCGTGGTGGATGAATTCTTTGTAGGGGCCTGGTTACAGCGAAGGAGTTTAGTTATAAACGACCTACTGAGCTTGCGTATAGCACTTTTTGGGTTCGAGTCCCTGTGGGGACTCTGTGGGTGAGCAATACTGAAAATTTCCAACGAGGATGAAACCACTGTGTTGTGCTTCCATGGTTTTCAGTGGTGTGTTGAGCGTTGAAAGTGCATGACTAATCATATTTTACGAATCTAATCTCCTGCTACTTGTATAAAAATAGTAGTACTAGCAATAATAATAATAATCTTGCCATTAAGTCGTAATGTATTACGACAAGTTAAGAGACTGGAGTCAGTTGGACCAGTAAGTGTAAGTGCTAGGTAGTAACTATTACAGGTTTTTTTATTCGGGCTTAACTCTAGACCGAATGTGAATTGTTTCACTTGTCATGTTCGCCAATCTGTTATATTCTGTGAATGTGTTCAGCAGGAATATTTGGACTATACCTGCCTTTGTTTTTCTTTGGAATCTAGTACACAAACCTGCTTCACCAATCCCGTTTGCATCGGGGAGTCACTCACAGCCTCCTTGTGGTTCTCAAAGGATTATGTGGTGTAAGTATTTTGAACCAATCTTTTCGTGACGAAGTTCAAGAGCCCCGATAAATATATTTTCGTGAAATCGTGTGGTCACTTGGTGACTGGTGACTGAACTTTCACAAGCAATCAACACTTCAATATGTTTACACCCAACGTCCTCCTGGTGAATGCCTCCGAAATGCTCCCACCGTTGAAGGTCATTACTTTTAGGAATCATCGATGGTGTGATCGCAAAAGTATTTTTACGTATTCCACTTCTCACATCAGTGCCTCTGTGCTAGAGTGCAAACCTAACCACCTAAGCCTTCACACGTCTATAATTTATAGAAAAAAGGCACGATAGCGAACAAGCTCGTTTTCGGTAACTTCATCCTCTGGCTAATACAGTTACATTAGCCAGAGGATGAAGTTACCGAAAACGAGCTTGTTCGCTATCGTGCCTTTTTTCTATAATGCAACGTCTATAATTCTTGTTAGCACGCACACTTCCCAAATATGTTCTATATCTCTGAGCTTCATGAACTTCGTGATATTGTCTCTACATATCTACTGAACTTTGTTGGCTCTTGTTTAATTGTCTGTGGCAATGTCAACAGGATCAATTGAAGATCCTTACATCCATTAGCCTAACGAATATTTTTACCTTCCCCACCAGATTTGACGCTGCGCTAGACCTTTGTCCTATTATTAGTCCCTAACTGTTTCATATTTCCTGTCGTCCTCCAGTTGGCAGTTCTGACTATGCGATTTTAAATGTTTCCCAAATGATTTACTTAAACAGTAGACACACACGTTTCACTCAAAGCCGTGACCGCAAAATATTCAGTCCACAGTATAACCGAAAAAACCTCGCTCGACTCAGAGGCATGGTTGAAAATTCTGACCTAAGCCTATTTTCTCACTCCAACCCCTCCTTGTTTTGTGAACGTTTAATTGAGTACCTTAACTTACGCATTAGTAATTGCCGCCCCATGGAAACACTGTAATTCCCACTCGAACGTTGCTCTTCCCTTCATCTGAAACGATTACGTCGAAAGAAGAAGGAGAGCGCCTTCAACGCCAAGAACCATGGTTCAGTGAGAGCTTTATCAAAATCCATCAAAATTGAGCTTCAAAAACTAAAAGCTTTGTATGTTCGATCGCTAACCATTATCAGCAACTGCAGGAAGACGTGGAAGACGATCATGCACCTAATCGGTGCTAATCCTCGTAAACGGTCTCGTTTAGCAGACATTGATGAACTCAATCACCACTTCACTGCTTCTTCATACCTACCAGTCATCCCAAACCACGGTGCTGACTTCGACCAGAACCTTGCCACCGAAAGCGTCACCTCACTGGACGTACACAAGGAGCTCACTCACCTCTATGCAAACAAGGCGAGTAGCCCAGACAGCTTAAGACCGATCCTGTTGAAGGAAGACACAAGTACACTATCCTCCGTATTTTCTGGTCTACCTGACCAATGTTTAAACAGTAATGTTATCCCCGATTGCCGGGAAGTGGCTCCAATCATCCACTACCTAAAAGGGCACATCCAAACCACGCCTAATAACTTGCACATCGACTGCTCTTACGGTGTTTGAAAAGGTTATACTGAAGAGACTGTCTGCTCAGATCAACGTGTTGGACTCTATGCAATTTGCATATCGCCAATCACCACCTACCCTCGATGGCCTGGTCTCTCTCACCCACTCTGTTTTATCATCTGTTGATCTCAAAAGACAAGCAGTTAGGGTTTATTTCTTTGATAATGCTGACGCACTTAATTGTGTTGACAGATCAAAATTACTCCATGTATATGCTGACTCGGGTGTCAGTATTTCCTGCTTTAATATTCTGCCCAACTAATTTTCCATTGGCCTACAATTCACACGATATTGTGGCCGAACTTCTTCTATGCTTCCCTATACATGAGGCCTTCTCCGGGGCGTAGTTCTATCACCTTTTTTGTTTTCTGCTTACATGACATCCATCCCCGTTTACGACAACTGTCTTCTTTTTTAAATACTCCTATGACGTGGTTTTTAGAATGCCCTATTCTAACAGCTCCATATTCCCCCTTCTACAACAAAGAGTAAAGGAGCTCTTCAATCGGTCTTCAGGTCGAAATCTAAGGATGATTCTCGCAAATTGCTCTGACATTCTGTTCTGTCTACATGACATCGTCACTACTCCAACTTGATGGTATCAAACCCAGAGGCAGACATCAATGGAGAACCACTATGAAGAGTATGGTCGGGAAGCACCTCGTAGTTACCATCATCCCTGATCTCACCTGGACAGATCAAGCCGCAACTGCCTTCTCCCAAGTTCGGCTACTCTCCTTTTACTTGATACGACTCAGGTCCCTTTTTACCCCATTTCATTTAACAAGAAGCTTTGTATTTTCTTGCATCCTTCCGCACTAGCTCTATACTTGCCCCGTCATATTTCCCGGACTGATTGCGAAAGATTTTAAAATCCTCTTCAGGTCCCATAAACACCTGTCGCGACATAGTGGCATCACTTGCTACCTGCTCATCCAGTTTATCGCAACCCAGCATCACAAGGCGTGTCTGACTTTTTCTCGTGAGATCTTAGAAGAGAGCACATACCCCCTTCATCCCGATTTTACCCATTGCCTACCTACATCCACCACTCGATTGCAATACGAACATCCGTTTGCTTTCACTACAGCATATTTGTCCTCTATAGCTTCTTAGCTCGCCTTTTTCCTCACCAACCCAAATATCATTGTCACCGATTTCCTTAACTCGCTCCGTTAAACGTGCTGTTTCTTTCTTTCCTCTTATTGCCGTCTTTCGATTGCTGATTTTTGCAGTAGAGCGGCTAGATAGCAGTTAAATATTCGGAAGCGTAAATTGCATACTTTACTTGAGAGTGGAAAGCTGACTGTAGACTTTCAAGGCTTAAGACCATGCTTTGACGGAGTAGGCTCGCAACCTGAGTTGAACATACATTGTCAAGAGCTTCAACCACACATGAAAAGATTTTATACTTTCAGGTTTCGAACCACATTAAGCATCTAAACAGAGATGGAGGTCTTCGTGCCAATTAGTCCCTCTCATTCAGCCAGTTCATTGTCAGCGGACATTGAAACTAAGCCACTGCCGATGAGCGGGAATGTCACACAACTTCCTTTGGGCTGAATACCCAAACAACAATAACACCTAGGTGTGTTTCTGAGAATCGGTTTGGTTATTCAGTGCCCGTTTGGCTGCTTTCATGGAACAGAATACACGCTGTTTCCCTCGGTGCAATATCTCGTGAAGCTTATCGTGGCATCCAGTCTCACAGCATTCTCTTTGATTAGTACTGTCAGCCCCAACGTGTTCTGTTCTTAAATACAAGAAATCCATTTTAGAACACAGTACCACCTTGTATTTCTCAGTTGCTCGAGCAAGTTCTTAAATTCGACGCACTGTTCGACGTAGTGTTAATTCGTGCATACCGGCCACCACTCCATTGATTGCTTGTCAATTTTAGCGGTATTGGAATGGCGTGTAATTTCTTGCTGTTGAACAGGTTTGGCCGGTTGTTAAGCGTTGCTCCTGAAAGGCTATGGAGAAAGAAAATGCGTCTTCGATGGTGCGGAATGCTGTTAAGACCAGCTTTGGAGAAATAGCAAAAACTATCAGATGGTTGCAAAATATAGAAATGTTTATTGGTAATGACTGAAGCAAAACCTCTGGGCAAGTATCTGATACTTTTCTGGATGGTCTCACACCCCGTGTTTGGTGATTCTGTGATCAATTCAACATTGAAAATTAAGTTCAAGACAAAGTTGATTTAACCCGACATGTGGTCGATAAAACAAAGTTAATTTTTACACAGCCAACATTTTGTAGACGTGGTTTGTACCACTTCAGACTTGGATTACATAATATGCTCATCAATTATGAAAGTCCACACATTCCATCGAACTTTGCCTCCTAATGACATTCGAATGACTGGCTCTTGCGATCCAAATGCTACTTGCCTATGCTTTTCTATACCTTTGTATTGCCTATAAAAAGCCATAATTTGCATGCTTATTGAACAGTACTTTTCAATGGTATGACTTCTGACTTCATTTCCGGCTTTCCGGCCGTCACACTATATTGCCTCTTCATCGCGGGTGATGGGCGTCACAGTTTTGGACCTGGTCAATGTCACTTTGGTATTATTTTCAGCATTAACACATGTCACTCAGAATTCACCACTCGATAAAATCACTCACTCCGAATAGTGACACTATATTTCGCTTCACTATCCACAACTCGTTTTTATGAAAGCTGGCTTAAATCAAGTTGGACTAGGAAACGCAAGCGAACTGGTAGTCTCGCATCTCCAGAGAAGATGACAGTTCCCGCATAGGTAAGTACTAACGTCCTGTCCCTCTTTGGAAAGATGTCTCTCCTAACCAATGTCATGAACTCTCGGATAACCACGAACTCCTGTGTGACCTTTATCCAAGAGTCTCAGTTAAATGAAAGTACTGATGCCGAACTCGTTCTCCTTGAGAACTTTGAACTCTTTCGTCAAGACAGAAAACAGTTAAAGAAGAAGACAGATGGTAGTGTGACTACTTACAGCAATTCTGGGTGGTCGGGTAAGTGTGAAGTTATTTTCACTTTCCCCTGTAACGGTGTTGACTGCATGATAGTTAAATTTCATCCTAAATTTTCACCTTTTCGATGTGCTGTGATCAGTAACTGGTATATAGCTCCATTTTTCTCCCATAGAGACGTCAACCTGTCCGTTGACTCTTTTATACCCTTTCTGATGGCATTGCTATCCGACTGTTTACGCTGTGTTGTTGGTGATTTTAATTATGCACCTAAGTATCTCTTACTTGCCTTTGATTGAAGTGACCCTTGTCTTATCCCAACTACAGGGAATGCTGTTTTAGACAGAAATTTTCCACGTACAACAGAAGTCTCCTATTTCAACAAGTGATCACGCTTTCATTATCATCAGACCCTGAATTTATTCACTTTCAGCTCACTGTTCTCTCGTCAGGACAAAAAAATAAATGTAACCTCTCAACATTTGTCATCTACCAACATTACCCTTCTTCAGAGATCCCTTCCCGCTATTACTTCGTAAATTTTTTTCAACGGCTCTCTTTGCCCGGTAAACCTATTTACGAAGACACTGATTTGTGTTGTTCAACTGAGACTGCATATTTTAACAACGGCAGGATAGCTTCTCCATTGCCTAAGTCTCCAAGAAGGCAAAAAGAACGTGTCTATAAGCTACACGAATGATCTTATGTGGAACAACACTCCATTCTGACCAAAGAAGAGATACTACGGCTGAAAGCGACACTTGCCCACCGGTTCTTTTGCAACACCAACAACAAAATTCTCTGGCACGGAATCCGGCTTCCATGTGAACAACGGGCCCGGTCAAATGACCACGATATAGATACCGACAGCCAGAACTCCGTGTTTAATCCTCCTTCATCGGATACCCTACAATCCTGCTTTTCTTCTTTCCCATCACATACAGAGCCATTTTTCTCAGAAGAAGTTTGCAAATTTCTTCGAATCTCAAAACCAGCTTCTGCTGTGAGTCCAGACGGTTTGCACTCCCCTGTTCTCAAACTTAGAGCTGGTCAACTATCTGGAATTATGAATTCCCTCCTCAGTAAATCAGCTGATACTGGTGCTATTCCTGCCTCCTGGAAACCCGTGACAGTAGTATCCATTCCCAAATAGTCTACTTCTAACATTTTGTCGAAACGTTTAAGTTCCATCGCCATCACTTCTTCTGCGCTGACGTTGACCGTGAGCGCTATCGAAAGCCGATTGCGTTCCTCTTCTGTTGTTCCAAATGACCTCCAACAGTTCGTGAAAATACCCAAAAAATGCACTGTGTGCAGTTGCTTCAGTTTGACATTCTAATTTAGGCAACATAAACAGCTCCATAAGATCCGTTTGATGCGTTTTCCTCCACTATGCCTCCTTTGTTGGTTCATTTCCCCTTTCTCTACTAAAGTCTAAAACCAGAGTATTTTTGCTGTACCAATCCTTTACTCTCCTGGTTGAATGACTATTTTTCCAACCGAACTCAAAACTCCAAAGTTGGTACAAGTTTATCTAGTTCTTTGAATATAAAATTACGTGTTCTTCAGGGCGCTGTTCTCCTCCACTTTCCCTTCACTCGTATGTCAGCGATCTGGCCACTGCATCAACTGCACAACGTTTTAAGTACGTGGATGACATCGCGCTTTATCTTCAACCAACAACAATTTAATTCTTCTTCTGAGAACCTATACAAAATTAGGAGCTTTTCATCTTATTCTGGACTACGCCTCAACACCTCCAAATCTTTTGAGTGCACTTTCTCTCTCTCTCTCTCCCTCTCTCTCTCTCTCTCGTTCCTCTTACCCCAATGAGCAACCAACCACCAGCAGTGTTCCTATTTCCAGAGCTGACTTGACCAAATACTGAGGAGCTACATTCAGCTCCAGTTTACAGTCATCTTCTTATACTCCTGACTGCGGTAAAAACTAAGCAGGCTATCTTTTCAGATTCGTACACGAACTCATTTTGATGCCATAAAAGCTGTCATTTTTTCTTTTGTCTATCGATGTGTTCTCCCAATCTTATTCAACTTCTCTCCGGTAATTTTCCTGGTCTACTTAGCAAAGCTTCTATCATACTGCGCCACAACCTGGCCATTATCATTTGTGTTTCCTTGGTTTCTGTAGGCTCTCTCAAATGCGAAGTTTGCAGCTCGCACATTACAGCCTGTGAAAAGTCCGCCAAGAAGATACTTGCGGACCCCACCCATCCCCTGTACCATGACCTACCTGCATGCTTTTCGCGTCCCTCTACACGTTCCGCATTTAGACTTATCGCTCTCCGCATAAATATCTATAGCAACTCTACGGTGCTTTGCTTACCACGTGTTCTGGTTGACAAGATAAAAGTCACCGAGGACCTTCCCATGAACCTCGGTGGCTGAACCATTTTTATATCTACAGTTTCTATCTGTGTGCTTATTTCAATATGTCAAAGGTCACCTTTCCTCCATTTAGCTGAAATGTGAGTCTTTTAACTCGCTGAAGTCCTCAGTACAATATAGTACAATACAAAACAACACAAATAAAGTGCTCAAAGTTCTCAAGAATCTTCCATCCTCACAGACTCGCCTCGCTAAAAGAATCCAGACTTTTTCAATCCGGATCAAGTCTGGACTGCTAGCAGACCGGTCAATGGTCGTTGATCTTCCTGTATAAAAGCCACATTCTGGTGAGGTTGGCCGTGTTTATGACTGCACTGTAATGCTGATTTTTAATAGTCTTCTCCGATATACCGGAATCTTCGAGATCAAAGTTTTATTTGACATTCTGATGAGCCGGCCATCTGCTTCCCTTCTAAGAGTACAGCTGATATTTTTGTTCTTCGAAACTGCAACCCAGACCATAACAGAGCCACCACCGAAAATTCGACTACTAGAGTTCAGCTTGCTTTCCCTGAAGTCGTGTCAGTAATACATAATTACATCAGGGTCGTCGAAATTAAACTGTCTTTAATTGCTCAATATCACATCATTCCAATCCGCATTCCAAGTGATGTTATTTCTGGACCATTTCTCTCGGTTTTGAAAGTGACGATAAGTCATCCAAGGCGATGATCTTATCTTTTGTACCACAGACGTCTTTCAGACTGTAGAAGTTGTAATATATGCCAAACAATTAAATTCGGCCTAATGATCTCCGCAGACCTGATGGACTCGTAGGTTCGTTCCTAGCAACATGCTGTGGGTGATCCGTACGTAGTACAAACGGAAACCAAAATAGGTACAAACGCCACTTCTCGAAGGCTCATACGCATGCGAGAGTTTCCTGTTCTCCAGTGAAATACTATCTCTTTATTGAGGAGGGGGAAAGTGAAGTGAAGATGACTATTTTCTTTTCACTACCACAAATGTGGGATATAACAGCTCTAAACCCACATCAGGGGCATGCGTAGACACGACAGTAGAGAGGTTCTTGTCAAACATCGTTATCGTCCGTGCAGTAGAAGTCACAGAATGGATGGAGTGAAAAGTCTGTTTTTAAACTGTCACTCTCTATAAAAATGTCTCTTTCAGCCTTGTAAGTGCCTAAGCTTCTGGGAAGTTTTGCTGACTTTTTGTAAAGTTTAAAGATAGAAGGACTATGATCTCGAGAAATGTTTTGCTTGTCATGGATTTTGTGGCGGTGAATAATCCAATACTAAAAAATGTACTATTGGCACGAGGAGCCTAAATCCTTTGTAATAAAAAATCCAGTTGCACTTATCATAAGCAAAAGTCCAAAGTGGCGGGCCGAAACCGAAAATTCCGCTCACCGAGCAGGTGTTCTACTAACTAAGCTACTGCTGTGAGCCCAGCCGATATTGGTTGAACATTTTCAAATTTTGGGCGAACACCCGCAGAGGGTATCACGAAACTCAAGAAATCCAGTTCGCGCACCGCAAACGGACACCTAGTTGTTTAAACCCAAGTCAGAATCAATCCACCGATGTAGTAGAGCACGTAGGTTGGGATCGCGTTCTTTCGATGAGGACCCGAAAATGCAGATATCGTGCATATAGGCGATAGATGAACAAAAGACGGAGCACTACTTAATTTCATTAGAAATACCTTATGTTGGTAAATCCGATCCTGTGTTTAAAAGACCGTCACTGGTTTCGAATCCTCCGTTGGACCTATGTGAAATTAATTACTGAAAATTTCTAGTTCGAAAAAAATTACCACCATAAAGTTTGACTATCAACTCTTCGTCAGTGGGAAGAGAAAACACTTCATCTCCGAATTTCTCGATCAACATTTGAAGCTCTGCACAAATTAGAATGCATCTTTTATTTTTTGATGCATCCACAAGTAGACGCATCCTTCCGGAATGGTTGATGAATTCAGTCAAGCGATATTACACCGTGCACCCTAAGAAACTGCACACAGCTTTCCTTTTGGACAGATGAGCTGATCGGGGCTGGATTATGGTAAAAAGTACGTATTTTGTGTTTTGAGAAAATGCGATGCTTCGCTCTGGAAATTCTCCCATGGTCATCTTGAAATAACTTGAGAAACATTAATTGCGGGCTCAGAGGAAGTACTGCGGAAACACAAATTCTTTCCATGCAGGGAGGCACCTTCGCATCAACCACTGCCTTTCTTCCAAAAGATGATTGTTTTCATGAATAACAACGAAAACGGAAGTATCTTTGTGAAAAGTACCTAAACAAAACAGTACAACGCAAATAAGGTCCACATTGAGTGTAGGATTGTCGAAATGACCACCAAAGGTTTTAGGGGACTGGTTAAGTGGTAAGCAGCAGAGAAATTTTAAATAAAAATCATGTGGAACGAAGGTTGTGGATTAGGCTGCGTTGAACTTCATCTCTTGAGTGCTATTACTGGCGATTTCTTTCATTCGCTATGCTTGACTAGTGCAGCATTCCCGAAATTTCCGGGAGTAATTTTTATCTGATTTATCTTTTGTTCGTTTCATGCGGGTATCGGTTGGCTGAATCATTTATTATTTCAGATGATTTATCGTTCTCCCCTAAGTATTCCTCTGTGGCATTTCCTTTTCCCTGTTCGGCACATGCTTCATTCTGGTCCCGGTGCACTGAGACCTATTCACAAATAGATCCGGGATGCTGTAGCCCTGTGTATTCAAGTTCGGGACCCATACATTACTACCAAGTTAACATATATTCCTGTCGTTTAGTAGCATCTGGCAATCGTTTAGTAGTTCCTGGTGCTCGTTTAGTAGCTACTGTCTGTTATTTACAGACCACAGCCTACGGCACGGTAACCAAATCTTTCCCACACACCCAAACTACATTAGGTCCAATCGCATGTGAGTTATCGGTCCCAACTATGAAATTTAGTAGCCTCGTATGGGTCACTAATTTGAATAAACGGAGCTGCAACATCTCGAATTTATGTTCGTTGGTGGTTTGATTTTCCGGAACGTTGTGAATCGGAGCCCCGTTTTCTTGTAGACGTGATATGACAGTCCATTTAGACCCACTGAATATCTCCTTGGTCGGATTAGAGAATGGACTATGGGGAGGAAGATACCGAGCAACATATCTGGTTGTTGAAAGTGCTTAACCCACCCGTCAGTGAACTGGAGCATCGCTGAACAGAAGTATGGTACTGGTGTTTTGGTGTTCGGTTGATACTTCCAAAGAATACTTCTAGGAACCTGATGAAATTATCAGTATTCATTGTGGAGTGATATTCATGATGTAGCATACCCAAAGCAGAACAGCGAGCTACAACATGGAGGTTTGCACCTATGTTTGATGGCAAATTCCTGATGCATGGTTTGCCTTCATTGATCGTCCCCGTGTCAGCAGGCACCCTCTGTTGTAATTGGTTTCACATGTGTAAACAAGTAAGACGGAGCTACGTAGCTCCTGTAACCGTATTGCGTATTGAGCTCGTCTCTCTTTTACATCGGTCCTATTTCCCCAGGTTGGTCTGAGTAGATGATCTCTTTGTGATGTAACCATAACCATCGAGAAGACGATCATTGGAAGATAAACTGATCCATAGATTCGGATTTATCATTTCCATCTTTTTCAGCATCCCACCCAAAGTTATTTTAGGATACTCCCCTACCAATGAGCACAAATCCCATGCGAATTTATCGGAAAATTTGGGTTTTGTGAATCCACTGTTAAGGTTAAATTCTGTCGCGTTTGGCGATGCTCTGCAGGTTTTACTGTTAATTACAAGATGGCAGGAAACAAGTTTTTGCTGGTCACCTTTTCCTGCACAGTGGAAAATCTTGAATAGCGACGACCATAGTTTTAAAAGTTGGTGTTAATTCTAGCTCAGGTTGATGTTGCTTAGCCGTTCCTGATGGACGAGCTTGGCAACTACGTCGCAGACCTTTCATCCCCAATCGACTTGATCTGCACTCTGAAAACGTCACTTCGACTGGTAATGAGAAGTTTGTGACCTAAGCTCCAAGCTTAGCAGCCAGAAATCGTTGAGCAGTAACAACCACGCAAGTAAACTGAGTAACCGCTTAAATATATCCACATATTACGAAATATGCAGATAACGAATAAATTTTACTTCCCCAAAAATTAACTGATGATCGAACGTAGCTACTAGAATTCAGTACTCGAAAACTTTAGCCTATATTCAAATGTTACGGCTTGCTTTGCTATCAACTAGTCGTAGTCTACTTTTCGATATAGACACGGATCACTCATTTTGAACTTCTGTAGTGTTTGCCGTTTACGTAAACATGGCTTTTTACGTATTATGCCTGCGGTGTTCCCTATACTAAATTGGAGGTATCAACCCATCCAACCTTCACGAAGATATATATATATATATATATATATATATATATATATATATATATATATATATATCAATATTGATTATCTCATTTCAAACTGACAAGAATCCGATCAGATTAAGACTTGGCGGGTCCGCACGATGGCGACTCTTGCACAGGTATTCGGTAATTTTGGATAATAACTTGTTGTGCCTTACTCACGGAAGCAATATGCACTCAGGAGAAATCCTTTACCAGAGCTTGCCACTATCCGGGTAGGCGAATGCATCAGTTTAATGATGTGGGTGTGATATAGTCGCATGAGAAAGGGTACTTCCATCACTTTTCTGTGATGCAATATGTATAGTCTTTGGTAAAAGAAGATACAGTCAAACTGAGCTCCGCTACCTGCGATCTTGAGACAGGTGAAGAAGAGCATTCACACGTTGCAAGTTCTACAGATATACTGCGGCGGCTCGATAAAAATAGGGGGCATAAATGAAGTATGTTAACAACTGCTAATACACATAAATACGGTGTAATAGGAAAAGAAAAAGGTGTCTCATTTCATCCATGATGTTCACTTGACTTAAATCTAATCGGTCACAAGAAACTGCTCCTCAATTTTAGTCCAATGCAACTTTCATTCAGATGGTCGTACGTCGTTCAAATAGATCTTAATAACTGATTGCTGACTACCAATTTGCTGTGGACGAGCTAAAAGGAGCTTTCGGGATTGCATGAGTTTTATTTTAATTGCTTCAGGCCTCCGGATGCCCACAAGTAACGCACAGAGAACTATCCGCAGTAACCTCTTGCTGGTTCGTTCAAAACGTTTTCAGTTCGACAAAACTAGAAAACGTTATGTACAGTACAATAAAAAGGATATGGTAGAATATAGGGAAGATACAAGGTACCGCAGTACCCAACCGGCTGCAGACTGGATGGTCTGCTGCCGTGACTTTTATTCTCACGTGTGGGATAGAACACATACGAAGGCAGCACTCCAAGCTTATTTCGATGATTGGGTTCTTAAGCATAGGGCCGATTAGGAAGTTTACACTTGTTAAAATAACAAAGTGCATCGATACACCAAAGTGTTTACATACGTTCAAACTAATGATGAAAGGGACTTTCGTCGTGAAAATGGTTGAGGGGGCCACTATTTGAAACCTGAGTCGCAGGATAAACTGATGTCGACACCAAAAATTCGCAATGTACTCTACAGCGGTTTCAACTTGACCATTCTTTAAGTCTCTGATTTCGAGGAAGCTGAGCTGACGGTACTTCTCTTCGGGCGACTTTCTTATCAGAAAAAGGTACTCTTCATACACATTCAAACCCACAGAATTCAACCCCGACATAACCTTTTCATAATACGGTCCAGTTTTTGAATAATTCACGTGTCTATTTTTGCACAAAATTCAAATTCGTTTTCCTCCAGCTACTTATTTTCATGATAACCCCCAGTTGTTGTTTTTCTGCTGCCCACGTGACTTCGCTGACTTTTGGTGCATGATTTTTGTGAGATCACAAGTACTGACTATATAAACGATAGAGCTGACATCCCAATTTGACTCGTGTTGGTTGCCATCAATAAACTGGTGGTACCTTGATGTGTCTGACTTCTCACTTTAGCTAGCGGGTGGGCTAGCATCGTTGAAGTTCCCGCCGTGTGTTCCAGTTATTGGTCAGTTGAGGACCATTTTCGTTGTGCTATTACTGGTCTAGGAGGTTCGGCCCAAGCGGTCCACTGTGTCATTATCCTGCCAGGCCGCAGGAATCACTCATCGTCCTCCATTGTGTTCTGCGGATCGTGAGCCTACGAGGCCTCGTGCAGTGTGTTCTTTTGACACCATGACCTGTGTTTTGTGTTGTGCTTTTATTTATCTGTGCTTCCACAGTGTGTGGAGCATTATTGCCAAATAATTTGTTATCAAGTATCAGTGAGTTGAGACTTTCTGTGTCGTGGGCGTGTTATGGTGCGGTACAACAGCTTCATTGAGGCTATAAACAGACAAATTTTGACATTTTTATCTACAACAAACATTCACGGGGAACTGATGTTGAAGTAAAGCAATATTCTCGCTATGGAAGCAATGGAGAAGAGAACATTAAACACTTAACTGAGATAGTACAATGGCACTATTGATTTGAAGACCACATACATAAAACCAGTTTCCGAATTCACATTGATCGGACGACTGAAGTGTTGAGTGTAATCATTAATGAAGACGTGGAACCGATACATAACCTAGTTCGTAATTGGCTTGACTAAAAACGGCAATATTCTAATCTAAAATACGTTGAAGCAGCTTTCCGTGAAGTACGCGCGTGCACATGTGAGTTTCCGTTGTGTCATACGAGCAGAACATATGGCTCTCAGTATTGTGGCATACAATGCATACGGTCAAAATAAACTATAAGAAATTAGACGAGATGTATTAACGGAAATGATTAGGAAAGTGAAACAGTTGGAAGCTAAAGGGATTTCACCGGTAAAGTCGATATCTGAACCAATGGATTGACATGTAAATTAGCTAAACTGAAGGTCGGTTGGAAAGCAACAGTGAAAATTGGAGCGCCAATTCGTATGATTGGCAATTCCGGTGACGCAATGAATCGTGACGTAGCATGCTTATATCAACCTACGGAAGAAGCGATCCAGTATGTACTAACCTCGGATTTTCAGATTGAAAGAACTAGTGGTGACATGGAGCAAACTGAAGGTGGGCATACAAAGAATGTGCCTTCGTTCTATGTGGTCAAAGAGAAGGCCAGTTATGAGGATTCTGGTACATACAGTTGTGAATTCGGGCGCACTTGCGACGGATGTGAAAAGTCAGTTGCATTTGTTCCACGACGTCTAGCGGTAGTAAGGGATACTAGTGTAGTACAAAGGCTGATAACTGAAAACAAGCTTTCTAGGGATGACAAATGGGAAGAATATTATTTACTGCGCAACAAGAATAACCAACCGGTAGTATACAGTGGTCATTTGATGATTGCTGGATGTCTACAGTTGACTCCACGAGGTTCACTTGGATCTTCCGAATGCGAACTTCTTGTGAGCGCACTGGAAGGGAAGTTTCAATTTAATTTTGAAAACATTGGCACCGAGATGCAGAATGATCAAAGACTGTATTTCCACCGTTTCACTCACCCAGAAGTCATGTAGTTCAAAGATTTCTTCCGATGTGGCCAATTGGCTCGAAGGTCTATTCTACTATCATTTTAGCATCATGAGGTTTGCTGACGTTTGCTAAGAATATAGAAATGAAAATGACCAAGAGTCGTGCATTGTTCAGACAAAACGACCTATGTAGAGACACTTTCACTCAAGTGGATTCTGAATCAATTTATGTTTATACAGGACAAAAGGTTGTCTTTCACTGCTTTTACGAGTTGCCAAGCACTGCATCCTCTTCACCTCTTGTTGAGTTTCTTCTCACAGAGCAAAAACCGAACACAATTTCACATATTTCCCATCCGTTTGGAAAGTCCATTATACGAGAGATCACCTCAGACAATGTGATTCATAACTGCACTTCGTACACAATGACCATTCCTTTCGAATTGCATGACGCATCACAGTTGTTCGTGCATTGCAAGTTCAGCTCGAGTTACCAACCCAGCAACATCGCTGTCAATCGATTGGTTCACCACAGTACATTTAGTTTATCTCGACCCATAAAACACAGACGTCCCAGAGCACCAAAAATTGACCAATCATCCGTTCAGACTAATTACGTGGAACTTACGCGTATATTAAAGCATGAATACATCAAGTCCGCAAATCACACCATGTTCCGAATGAATACAAATATGAAAAGAATATCGGAAGGCCTCCTAAATGGGCGCTTTCTCGTTGATGTGGGTTCGCCTGTCGGTGAGTCAAAAGTGTGGACGCTATTTCGGAATAACTCCGACTTGATTGGTGGTCCGTGTCAGATAAATACAATCAAAGCAAAACCGAATAAAGAAAGAGGGTCACAAAATTTTGCAGATTTTATTTCGATCGAATTTATTTGTCCAGTGCAACCTCATAATGTGGCACTCTTACTATACGCCCTAAACACACTAGATTATCAAACGAGCTGTAAACCACTGAGTACGACCATTTTACCAATAGTAATAAATTCAGTTCGACAATGGATAAGTGATAATATTTCACAAACTGATAATAGTGACACAGTATTGAAAACCCCGGCACAGTTGGTTGGTGATTATTATCTCGTCCGCATTCGTGTGGGATGGAATTCTGTGGTCCGTATAGGTGATTCTGTGTCCATGTTTGGTCGATTCGAATCAAACAGTCAACAGAATGTTCAGTGTTACCACCGATACACGGTAAATGATAAACAGATCAAAGTGAAACTGTTAATAGATACTTCAAAAGACAAAGGAATATTTTGGACTCACAAATCACAGATTCATTATACAGACTCTGGATTGTATGAGTGCAAAATTCTGGATTGCGATTCCGATCCGCGGTGTGTCGGTGTACCAGAACGTCAGTTGATTGTCTTACCCAGTTCTTCCATCCTACGAATTCGAATGCATTCGCAGTTGGATGTGAGGTTGAGTGGGCAGCAATGCCGAATGGGTAAGGATGCACCGGTGAAACCTGGGGATAAACTGACTGTCAGCTGTCTGTATCCAATTGCACTCGGTCTTCCAATCAAACTGAGGCACTCGATTTTGCACGGAAATGTGAAGACAGGAACCGAACGAACAGTCAGCAACTTGGTTGTCACTGTAGTGAAACAAGGAACACACAAGGAACTGAATGTATCTGGCGTTGTGCAAATGCCTCAGTCAATAGGTGGTTTACAGTTGTGGAACGTCAGTTGCCAACTAGCTTACGATGCATACAATGACTCGGATGGCCTGGTCGAAACTGTATATGGATCAACAGTAAAAGTTACTAAGAGGTTGCAGTTATTCATTCCAAATGAACCGAAACTACTTTGGCGGTCAATTGAAACGGATCAAAAATCAATGACTGAGACGTTAAAGAGCACAGATGCGACTTGTGCGAACCGTGATTCTTTTCTGCGAATTGACACAGGAAGCCGCTTGGAAGAGGGCCTACTAAATGTAGCGTTTGTTGTTGACAGAGGAGCGCCGGAGGGATGGCCCCTTATTTGGTTGATTTACCGTAAGGATGAGGCGCTGTTTTCTGATCCTTGTCTTTCTGTTCGGCAACAGAGGATAAGTCGTCTTCCACAGGAGTACGGGAGTGCTGTGGATGCGATGAACGTGTCGGCTACTTGTATTCTCCAACCTGAACATGTTGCCTTCTTTATCGGTGTGGTTAACATTCCAGGCACAGATTTGAACAAGACGAATGCGGAGACTGAACTCGAAAGTTCAGTTACTTCGGATGTGGCCAACTGGCTCCAAGGTGAAGAAGCAAATAGGTCCAGTTTGGCAAATACCAGGTGCTTCAATCTCGATTTTCGGATGATGCGGCTCCAAGTTGGTTGGAGGGCCTCCGTGAACCTCGGTTCACCTGTGATCATGCAGGGACGACTGCGTGGTAGTAGGCGTGATGAAATCAAATGTTATTATAAAAAAAACACAGATGATAAATTCCAGTTGATTTCTCGACCGTTTATTTTGACTGAGAATGTGCTGCTTGATCACGTTTCATTGAAAATCTCCAAATCCGAGTATAAAGATACTGGAATCTACCACTGTAATGCTACAGCACGATCAACCGTGATTACCAGTACTGTCATAGGCACACGAAAACTGTTGGTCCTTCCAGCACAGACTTCAGTCAAATGTTCACTTACATTAGACGAAGAGGGGAACACATTCGTGTCAGACAGACAGAGACAAACTGATGGTATTCCGTATTTATTGACCAACCACACTGCTTTTGCACACTGTGACAGAGATCCTGTTTTGGAGTCAATTTATCACCCTAAACCTAAATTCCAGTATGGAATGATCAATGCAAAGACAAAGACGATGCAAGATCTTACATCGACTGAACTTGGACAACCAAGGACTTCAACGAGGAGAACATTCCAAATAGTGGCAGTTGAAGCAAGATATTATACAGGAATGCTGAGAATCACGTGCTCTTCTGCGTTCATCAAACTTACTGAGCCGTTGGATGTTGTCAAAAGAAATGACAGTATGGTCGTTGAATGTTACAGTGAGTTTACAATACAAGAGCCAGCTAATGGTGAACTGACTATCGAAACATTCACAAAGGATTATGAGTACCAACCCGTACCTCAGGGCACGGAGTTTACCTGTTCCGGTGGTCACGGTTTGCCTCCACTGCAATATCGATGGGAACGGAAGAAAGCAGCATCATATCCACATGATTCGAGTACTGAAGACTTGGCCAGTTTATTGCCCGGAAACGAAGGTGGTTAGGGTGGCCCGAAACAACCTTTCAGCGATTCGCCAACAAATAGTTTAGAAATACACGGGGCACGATTACGAGTACCGGAAAACTCGAAATACCGAGGAATGACTTATGCTTACACGTGTATTGGAAGCAACGAAGTGCAGGGTCGAGTACACGAAATCCGTAAAAGCATTATTTTCTCAGTAATGATTTGTCCGACCAAACGTGTGAAAATGGATTTATCAATTCTACTCAGTCGACATTTAATGAGCTCTTGTGAGATTTCTGGTGCTCCAGACCCGGATATCCAGTTCTACGGATACTACTTCCTAACATTCATTCGTCAACTCATCCTCGGATTGCCATATGGAAGAAGATTTACTCGATTCAACATTCTGATGGATGACATCTTCGATTCGCACGATCAAATTGATCCACAAATCAAATCAATTTGGTTTGAAGAGGATCTATCCAGGTCGGAGTTAGTCAAGCGTTTGTATTCTCGAACAGTCAAACCGGTCACCTTAGATTCCGGTTGTGATGCTTGGACTGTTCCACTGCAAAGTATCGTTCGAGCTCTTGTGAAAAAGCGTCCAGCCAAAACCAAACGGAGGCATTTAATTCTACTCGCGCTCGATAAGTTTGTGAACATGGACAAGTTAGACGAAGTGAAACGAGATGTTCGGATTTTGGAGACTAGAGGGAGTAGAATTATTCTGTTGGTGACTCATGCGGCAACCAGTGCGGTAGAACCGATCAACAATCGCCTGATTGAAGCACTAAACCCCATAAACTTCACTAGCATTTTGCCGAACTTCTCGGGAGGCGAATCATGTGAAATATGTCACCCACAGTGGGATGATCCAGCACTTCGTATCAAACGTGGAGCAATATTTAACATGATCTGTCAGGCGGTTGGAAGTAAGCAAATACCAAGAACACTGGTGCCAGCGTTGCGATTCTCTTTGCCTAAGCAGCACTGGGTTATTGGTACCGAGTTGGGTATCTCATGTTTGGGCAACCTTACACAGCGTGAAGGAGAACATATTTCGGCCCAGTTGATTATTTGTTTGACTAATATGACTCTTTTGAGTGAATTGCAGAAGAAACAAGTGAATATTCAAATACTGATGAACTTGTGCAAGCATCAACTTGCATCCAATCAGGACGTTATCCGAGAGTCTGTCCCATTGATTGCGACCACAGCACAGGTGGTTCTCGATCCCCAGAATACAGACAATACGGTGTTTTGCATACAACGCCGGGGAGACCCAGAACCTCAAGTAAGTCTTTGTTCACGTTCGACAATTTGATTACATTCAGCTATTGTTAGTAGGGCGCTATCAGTTCCTATACCTGCTCGAGTCACGATCGGACTAGACTGAGGTATATTACCATCAAATGCAATCAGACGAGTTGCACTGCATGCTCCTTTTGTGACTGAAGGTGTCGATGCTCTGTCCTAATCTTCGAGAAACACTAGTGTGTCAAATTTAATTTGACTTTGAAAGTGTGGGCAGTTGGTTAAAAATGACCGGTGGTTCCCAAACGTTTATTTCATTCAATATTTTACCCAGTCGCCCACGTTATTGTTCAAAGCCTTCTAATCAATCGATCTGGTGTGAAACAAAGTCTTGTCGGAGTGTCAATCGCCAAGTCGCTAGTTATCGAATCGGTTGTGTTGTATACGAGTTTGAATTTGAACTATATATTCACGTACCATATGGTAACGTACTCACACCTACGCGTACGTGCGTGAGCAGTGAGTTGTGAAAAGGTTATTGCTTCATACAACTGACCCAGAAAGGTCTGTATGAGTGATTGAGTGAATGTGTCGAAATACTGATTAGACGACACTGTTGACCAGTGAATCGGTGATCAGTCTGCGAAGGCCTAAAAGAATTTAGGTGGAAAGAGAAGTGTGACCGCGGACTACACTTTACTCTGCTATTTAAGTCTGAGAGATCATCAGACAAAAGTACCAAATCGAGAGTAATGATGAGGCTGAATCATCGGAAATCAGTAGAATTAGGGTGTATGAATACAAAAACTGAGTACCACTGGTTTACTACAAACCGAAACTGAAATGTCGACATGAGGTCCAAATAAACTCCATGGAGTACATTTGTTCTGCTTACACAGATAAAGGGTTGTCGATATTTCAGCCCCCCACCCCGTCCAACCTATTTTTCTTAGTATCAGTATTAGAGGGAAAGCTAACGATGCTTTTCGCCTTTTATCATCCAGTCTCATAATCTATATCCCCTTTCAATACTTTCCATTCCGGATAGGAGTCTTTTCTATTTCTCGAACGAATCAAAATAGAAAGTAAGTTACAATCATCCGGATCCTACCCCAGTTTCGATGTATACGTAGAACTCGAAAATTTGCACTTTTCGTTCTTAAGTCAACGTAGTCATTTTGCATTTCACATTTCACACTCACCCTTTGACAGCTATTGGATGCTGTCAACCGTGCGTGAGCACATTTGACCATGATTGAGCCTATTGTGCAAGGTGTATGGATAGTGGTTAAACACTGACACAATACGACCACGAAAGCTGCTTTATTCAAATGCCAAGCAATCGGTTTTATTCTGAGGGTGAAGAGATTATGCTTTTATTCGAATGTGGATAGCAAGCAAATAGCAATAAACCGGATTTGTGTCACGTGAATGGAAGGAAACCAATCGAATATACAGCTGTAGTAAATGGGTAGATGGGATGAGGTGATAGAAAATAGCGATTTTCGTCATTGAAGAACAGATACTGATCCCGCTATAAGTAGTTTTCTTCTCTTTTATATATTCCACCCCATTGCGTGCATCTCCGTCTCCCTCAAAGTATCTGAAAGGTTGGTTCTCCAAAGACTGGACAAAAATTTCAATGTTCCAGATCCCTATCATTTTGCCCACCGACGGTTACACTCCTCACCCGATGCCCTCGCCATCTAGATACATTACATTCCGTCCGAACTTCACAAAAGAATACGCTTCCTAGACTACAGTGAAGCTTTCAGCTGCATCGACAGAAACAAGCAGCCTTCCTCTGTTCCTCTTTCTGGTGTCCAGCCTTCAGTTGTTTCTTTGTTGGCAGATTAATTTCACAATCACCAGCAGTTCACTCACTATAACAGCAGTCCTCCTCTTTTGTTACAACTACCGAGGAGTTCCCCAAGGTGCCATACTATCCCCATTTTTATTTTCTGCCCACACTTTTACTACTCCTGTACAGGAAAACACTCTTCACATCAAATATGCCGTTGATGGTATGCCGTACACCTGCTATTCCACTTTTCCTACCCTACAAACTCGCATCACGCGAACTTCAGACTGGTCTCATGCTCACAACTAAAGTGCTATTCACATCAAGTACGGTGACCTGATATTTTTTCGTTTGAACCGTAGCAAGCGATCCAGTTTTTAAAAGGACTGTAAGCCCACTGCAATAAATGGGGAACTTTTTGATTCGGTGAAATAGCATGGAATACTGCTCGACCGTTACCTGTCCTGGTCAAAGCGTGTTGCTTTCATTTTTGCCAAAGCAAGACGCTTGTCTTTCTATGCCTCACGCCTTAGATCCCATTTCGTGCCCACTTATCTTATCAAACGCTGTGTACTTTCGTGTGTCTTATCTCATTGGCTTTATGCTTCACTCGTCATTTTCTCCTGGGCTGTTGTCGAAAGACTTCATGTTCATTAATAGATCCCTTAAGGTTTTATCATCTGCCAGTGGCATACTCCGACTGCATTTTACTCACTTTGTCACTTCCCAACGTGACAAAGCTTGCCAAAAGCTGTTTACCAAGATTCTCTACTCATCCTCCTCACAAAGATCTAGTGAAAGCATGTCAACTTCTTCCACCCGTCCTCAATACAAGCATCGCTATGCACGCACTAGGGCTCACAGGAGTTCCACTATTTCCTACCTGGCAAGGTAATTGCACAATCCAGCTTACATATTATCAGAAATAACACAACATTTGGAATAACACGAATGCTAACTACCCATTTTCCCAGTGTCCCATTTTTTCAGGTGTACGTGGTTATGTGAAGGCTGAATATTCACCTCTTGGGGTGCATAAAGTAGTCAATTGACTTGACTCTCCCTCGCAAACATGAACAGCCTTAAATTATCTCAGTCGCGGTTTCCGTTGGACTCACCTAAGAAAAACACTGAGCGGTTCCGAGTTCGGGATAGTGGGCCGCGGTCCTTTATATTTTCTTGCTTGCGTGCCTTGAATTCTGGTTTCCTCCGAAGCAGCAAGTTCTATTACTTCATGGAAGAGGGGAGTAACAACACTGTTCGATTGCGTCGGTCTGGTTTTTTTGTACGGGAGAAACTGTGCACTATCTGACCGTATATGGATATACAATTCACTGCATCGTTCGTGGGATGCGCACTGTGAGAGTATTGTTTGGTGTCTGGAGAAACAACTTCCAAAATAAATGATAATTTCCTCTCCAGGAGATTGAAGAGAGATACCAGAAAGTCACTGCCACTTATCCAGCGAGAAGTTCTATGGTGTTTTATTTACTTCGGAGGAAACTGGTAAAAGAAAGCTCACGGCTTTGGCATCTGTCCGCCACCAGGTCTACATCAATAGCCCATCAAAGCAAGTCACGTGTTTCGCTGGAGAACGAATTCAAATCGCGTCAAAGATCAATTTGGAAATTGATTCGCTTCAGTGATGAGTGACAAGTGCATGCTCTGTCTTTAAGGTCTACATTAGGGACATAACACCGATCACTTGTGAAGTTATGGACTGTGGTAAACCTTACTAGTAAAAACAATCTGTTTTACAGGATAAAGCGCCTTGTGATGGTTCGCGAGAATTTGGTTAGCTCAGAGTTTACCAGTTATTTTTCTCAAAGTTGGAGAAATAACTTAGTTCACAAGCCCACTCTATGCTTTGATTAACAGAGCCAGGTATGTATGCATCCAAACATTACTAGTGATCTCACCAGCATGATGGAGGACTCAGAATGCCCAAACTGGCCGAAGAGTTGACCAAAAATTCAAAGATTATTCACACGACATATGGTTTGAGCTTCATCGTACAAATTAGCACACCAATAAATATGGAAGTTTTGTGAACATTTAACAACCGAGCTTCAAATATTTTTCGGAATATTCGTTACCGAGAAGGAAATGATCTGAATTGTCATTGAGACACCAGGTTTCAAGAAGCTAACTATGAGTAACATAAAATATTTCAGTCATGGTGCAACAGGGCTTGTGGGAGACCAGCTACGAATGTAAATAAGACAACCCTTTTTTTCATTCATGTGACTTAAAGTGGGTTTGCACAGGATGTAGTGTGGCCAGAGTTAATCGTGCGCATATACTTCTGTTGCCCTCGAGTTACTCTCTTTGCAGTCGAATATTCTACCACACTCTGCCCTCTTTTACTCTTGAATTCCAGCATTAAACTCCTCTTGATTTACGTGGGAGAGCTCCTTTGTAGTTCTGAATGTTTTTTCTAGTCCAGTGCATTTGTATACACCTCAGAGAAAAAAATTCCTGGTCACAAAGTTGGTTTGTGTAGATTTTCTTCCTTTGACCGTTCGCCTTCCTAATGACTTTTCTGGACTTTCTCGGGGAAGTTCATAAGTTCCAGTTAGTGCCGTAGTTCAGGAGTGGGATATAAATCTAATGCAATTCTTAAGCTTAAATGTTCACTTCACTTGGCTGCTTTTAATGTCCGCACATTATGTCAGATGGGGCAACAGGCTGCTCTCGCTAAAACTCTTAACACTTTTAAAATAGAAGTATGCTGTGTTCCGAAACACACATACAAGACCCCACTTCCGTGATCACTCTTCGCACCCCAGATACAACCTCAGTCACTCGCTTTACAAATGTGTGGTCTGGGCTGCTTTGGGATTACCTTGAGTGTGAATCCTGAGCGCGCACTGCTGGACTTGATTCCAGTCAGCAGTTGTTTGTGTGCAGTCCGGTTGGACGGTTCTGTTCGTGTCATCAACAATAAACTGGAGCTTCGGTGCTTGTTCGTCGTGTCTGTGTATGCGCAGACTGACTGCAGTTCCTCCTAGACCAAGGATGAACTCTACCAGGATTTATCTCAGCTACTTTGAAGCGCACGTCCAATACACGTGGTGGTCATTGCTGGGGATTTCAACGCCCAAATTAGCCGTTTGGGATATTTCGATAGGCACATTGGAGGCCCATTAGCAATCCCAGCCGATCTTTCCGATGACGGAGATCGTCTTATTTAGCTGTGTTCTGACCACAGATTGTTTCTGGCATGTACTATTTTCTGCCATAAGAAGTGGCATATAGTCACATGGCGTCCTCCTTCGTCTTCACAACTTCGGACTCAGATCGGCCATATTGTGATTGGTCACTGATGGCGTGGATCAGTTGAAGATAGTCGTTCATTATGGTCTACACCTGTGAACTCAGATCACGTCTTGGTACGTGCTTGCTCCCTTTTACGTCTCGTCCGTGGTCGAACGAATGTAAATGCTACCTGTCCCGGGAAGTTGCTTTTGGACGATAACCAGCAACACAATTTCTAGACGGAGCAGTCTACGCAGTTCTTGATGCAGCCGGATGTTCAGGACCCAAAAGAACACCTGCAGCTGATCACGGAAGCCTGGTATGCCGTTTCGAATACCACTCAGACTCTGTTTCAAGTCTGTCTCATAAACGATGAATATCTTTGACACCAGTTGCTCTGCTGGATGCTCGCAGATCCGCCCATCCGGATGCCACATTCAATGAAGTGCACAAATCCGTGAGACGCCACATGACTAGGAGCCTGAGAAATGACCGTGGGCAGTGGTGGATCGCCAAATGTAGGGAAACGGAAAAGGCTGTATCTATTGGCAGTACTGGCTAACTTTACTTTCTGATGGGAAATACCGGTCCATTAAAGCCCGGGGTAAGTGTTTTAATTAATGAATCCAACAGCTCACTAATTCACTCTTAGGGACGTCGTCGGGACGGACCACTTTAAGGAACAATTCATTTGACCTACCTCAACGATGAACCTTCCAAATATACCTTCCAACGAAACCATGCAGGTGGATATCGCTCCTCCATCAGAAATGGAGATTAGGCGGGAGATAGGTTACTTGAGAAGGTACAAAGCAGCTGGACCAGATGGGTTGTTTCCATCTTTTTTCAAGGATGGAGGCAAAGCATTGCTTTCGAACTGAACAAAACTCCTCCGAGTTATTTGGGATAGCAATCAGATTCCAAGGGAATTGTGTGAATCGGTGATTGTGTCGATTTACAAGAAAGGTGTCAGGTCCTCTTGTGAAAACCACAGAGAAATTAGCTTGATGAGTATTGCGTCCAAACTGCTCACCGGTCTCATTCTCCACCGACTATCCAGTACCCGCGAAATGTGTACGCGTGAGAATGAAGCCAGTTTCAGACCCGGTCGTGGTTGCATCGACCACATCACCACTCTTGAGAAAACCTTTTGGCACAGGCACATCTGCCGCAGGCCCACAATCTCTGTCTTTCCTGATCTGAAAGCGGAGTTCGATTCGGTCGACCGCCCAGTTCTCTGGCGCTGCTTCTCATTGAATGGTGTACCAGCGAAATTCATTTCTGTTTTCCAATACTTGTATGCAAACAGTCGAAGCCGATTTCATGCTTACGGCCATCTCTCACCCGAGCTCACCACGGAAAGTGGCTTTCGTCAGGGTTGCTCTCTTTCACCCTTCCTCTAGAATTTTGTGATTGAATTGACTCTCGAGATAGTCCTATTCCTGTGTGAGAATAGTGGCGTTGATAATTTTTTAAGCAGTAAACTGTCCGACTTGGAATAACCGGACGATATTGTTCCTTTAAGATATGTTGCAAGCTTTCTTGGATAGCCTAAACAACAGTGTAGCTACGTTTGGGATGCGTATACAGAGAGTTCGTTTTGTTTTTGCCAACATCCGTCATCTATGTCGCCGGCGCGAAATCCGGTTGTCTGGTAAGGGTAGAGTGTACCATGTGGCGGTTTGGTCCGCTCGTTTATATGCGTTCAGAAACAAGACCACTGAGCGTAGAAAATAGGCGAAGACTGTCGGTTTTCGAGCACCGATATCTCTGTAGCATAGTCTGAATACGGCGGGAACACCGTATCAAGAGTGCTGAGGTTAGAGGTTAGGTTTTGGGAACCAGAGTTCAGTCTGTGGATCAAGCACTAAATATAAACAGATTAAGGTGGTTGGGATATGTGGGATGCAAGTCCACCAGTAGACTTCCTCGGCGTACGCTGTTCTCTGAGGCAGGTAGTGATTGAAAGGTAGGTCAAGGTGGTCAGTACATGACATGGAAAAGGGTATGGAAACCTTGACCAGTGGACTTGGCCAAATAGGACGTGTTAGACTTCCAGATTGGGGTCCACATGATCCGCCTATCAAATGGCTGGAGACATTAAGTGATATGGCTCAGTGTCGCTTCCAGTGGCGTAGTTGCATTCTGCCCCTTTCCTTGTCTCCTTGATTTCCGCTTGATACTTTGAGTTCTTTGGATCCTTCTTACTATGCTCCGGTTCTTTTCGCCCTTTACTGGAAAATGCCGGAAGGTAGCAATCGAAACCAGAGCGCTGAAGTGCAAAGTTAATGGCTGGATAAACTGAAGCTGAAACTGAGTTAGTGCAATGTCCACGTCTGCAAAAACTAATCCAAGTTCAGCTGGAAAGTTGTTTAGCAAGGGTACACAAATACGTACAGCTTCCCACATCATATGGTAGCCCGTATTTGGAGTGTTCTCTTTTGCTCTTATTTGCCTACCCTAGACACGACCAAGATGTTTCGAAACCCACATCAATCAATACATCCAGATCTATCAAGCAAGAGCCCTTTTGCCGCAACTTTACCTCGGTGATGTTGGCTTTTTTATTTGTGGTCATACACTAGCTAACAATTTTCAGTTCAAGTGAAGGGTTCCACATCAGTTGTCACTTCCCAATTGTTTCAGTACCCTTCTTCGTCTCTGCACCACTAACCTTAATGTCATTTACGAACATAACACGCGTTGCATAAAATTTATATTACATCTTTAATTGTAGCAGCTGGCCGGACATGTATCCCCTTACAAACTCGTTAGTTGTCACCTCCAGTTGTCATATGCCGTTTGCAATTTGAAGCCCAACATTGGCAACGGGAGGAATTATTTATCCGCTATCTTGTCACAAGGACTGTGAGGATATTGTGTAGTATTGTCAATACCCGAGCTGATCGGGCGTGCTGAATTCACTCCTACCGGGAAATACGAAAACCAGAGTAGTAAGGAGACCAAGGCTGTGAAATGGCATGTCAATGTTACTGTAGAACTGCTTTGTACAAACAAGGTGAACCAAAGAAAATAACTAGCAGATTAAATGTTGATGGGTCGCAGTGAGCTTTTGCTGCATCCGTCCCCGGCTATACCGATTGGTCTGAGCTCCTCAGCTTGCACAGCCACGAAGTTTTACTCGCCCTATTACGAATGGTGCCTGATGAATCTCCACAACCTTCCTCACTCAGGAGCTCCTTGCCGGTTTACCTTGCCTGCCGTATTGAACTCCCAGCTGGAGCTGGTGGGTGTGGCTAGATCGCTTCCGTAGTCATCTAGGTTGGCAGATCAGGAAAGTCACTGACTTCAACACAGTCACTTTATGGATCCTTGGTGGCATCCTCGGTTGTCTCTTTAAAGTGAATTCGGCTGAGGTGGCGCCGAAGCACCAATACATCATCCAGGTCCGTAATATTGACCATAGATTGACCAAAATTGTCCGGTGATGACTCCGTGAGTTGGTCAAAGTTCTTTATCATGGAAGGGTGCGACTTCGCTGGACTTTACACGCATCAACGATGACCGTAGTTTCTGAGCTCAAACAGAACGGTGGAATTATCCTTGATGGACCCTCAATGAGGTTCAGCACTGCAACAGAAAATTGTGGAGGAAAGCTTCCAAGTCAGGCAACTTTCTCGGGTTGGCCAATGCTAGCACACCTTTCCCAAAGCGGACCGAGTTCTCTGTTGTACCATTAGACCACGGGTGCCTGGCACCGTACGCAGATGCCGGCATTCGATTCTCTCAAGCCAGCTTTTCAGTTCGGCAGCACAGACCTGCTATCCGCTATAGAAACCAAGTACCTACTGGATTCCTTTTCGACAGAATTACTTCTGTCGCACCTGAACTAAAAACGATTTGGTTCGTGAACTTCTCAGGAACACTTCCGGCCATTTGGAGAATGGGTCAATCAGAGAAGAGAGTGTTATCGGTTCAAGAATGGTCCGCAGAAGTCAGCATGATCCCGTGGATTTGGGGACGGATTTATCTGGGTTATATAGGAACTGAAGAGCTTGGTGGTCGGTGATAATGGTGAACCTCAGTTCAAATAAGTACTTACGTATTCTAAGGGCTACCCAGAAAACGTCCAAAGCTTCCTTCTGCTTGTGGAAATAAACCCGCTCTGCAGTACTGAGAAGACTCGAGACCCAGATCATAGGGCTTCCATCTAGTCTACCAGTCTCCACATCACAACTCAAATCCATGAAAATATAGCTATCGGGGCTCTTTAACATTGTTACGAAAAGAATGGTTCAAAATACTTACACCACATAGTACTTTGAGGACCACAAAGGGGTCGTGTGTGACTCTTGATGCTTATGGGATTGATAAGGCAGGTTTGTGTACTAGATTCGGAAGAAAAAAGAAGGACCGGTATAGTCCAAATATTTTTGCTGAACACATTCACTGACATAAAAGACTGGCGGACAAAACGTGTGAAAAATCCACATTCGTTCTAGAGTTAAGTCCGAATTACAACGCTTTTACTAATTAATAACTAGCACGTACACCTAATCATCCAGTTGGTTCCAATCTCTTAACTTATCAAATGCACTGTGATTTAATGGCATGGTTATGATCATCATTACCATTATCATCACTATTATTGTGCACGTACACGATCGTCCCTCTGAGCTGACATGATGACCTGGTTCGCTTAATCTTAGTGCTGAGTAATGTGATTTTGAAGGAACTGTTAGGCAATACATAACATTCGCCTTACCTTTCCAAACGGAATTTTCGTAACCGAGGTCCTCGACACTTTAACTGACCTTCAATGGCACATTTATGATGAGTTTTTATTTCATATATTTTCAAACCCGTAATCTCAGTCAAGTACTCCCAGCTAGCTGCAAAATGAACGAGTTCTGCGAATACATTATCCTGTATTTTATAGTTCGTGTCCCATCATTCTCGTTAAATTTTGCAAACGGGTTAAAAGACTGATCACATTCCAACTAATTGTTGAGAAAACCCTTTTATCCTCTTCATCATCCGTTCATGTTTTGTGTGAGATTTCTGTGATTCATCTAATGCATTGTTGGTGGCATTCCCTCACAAGCGACGAATGAGCTAGCCGTTTAAATGAATTATTTAAACAAAAAAATGAGTTTAATCGATTTAACTAGTCAACTATGCTAATTGTCGTAGAATGATTTATTCACTCATTGGTGATTATTCAGTGGCATGACTGTACTGTGTCTGGATTATTGTTAGTAGTCAGCAAAACTCCAAGTCTACAAAATCTAATTTGAGGCCCAAACCCGACTTGTGAGATAAGTAGGTAGACAAGTCAATAGTTAGACATTGTATTTCATGAAGTTTGCTTCACTTATCATCCTACGTGTGTGTGAGAACACAAAAAAGTTCAATATTTAGTCCTGTATTTTTTTACTCACCAGTTTTGTTCTTTGATCATCTGAATCGTATCTACATTTTCCCTCCAATTACAGACAATTTTGCTTCGTGTTCACACAACAGAATCCATTAGGAAAGGTGAACTGATGATCTGGATAGATGTGCTGATTTGCTCTATTGGAATTTTGTTTGCCGCTTATGTCATCTACCGGAAACACCGTCTAAGACCACAAGTATTCAGACAGTGACAGTAAGGACATTACATTTTATTTTTTCTTCTTCATCGGTTTTTGAAAATAAAAACTGGCAATTCCAATACATGTTCGTCACAGGAATCTAGGATTCACAATCTGTTCAAATGCTCGATTTGATGAAGGGCATGAAATACAAATAGATAATGCATTCGACTTTTCTATTTCACAACAATTCCTATTATATTCTACTCACGAATCGGTTCGAAGTGTCCATCTACTTGGTGGTAACTGAAATCAACGGATGTGTTTGGGAGTCTCAATGGGTGGCTTTCTTTTATTCAAACAGGCCTGTATGGAATGGTGTTCTCCTTCAACATACCCGGTCGAAAGACCACCGAGGACATCAACTGAATGAGACCGTAGAGTGTCAACTGCATGCATTCTGGCAAGGCCCACGCACAAAAACAAGGGCCAGGTCTCACAACGGTAAAGAAGAACACTACGAACTGTTACACTATGCGTCCTCCCTTGAGAAAAAACCGGATGTCATAGCTTTGCCACATATGACGCAGGTTCACGAAAGCTGCTCTCGCAATTCGTGATGTGATATCTCTCCCTAACACTACTACCAACTGTGGTCAAGCTTTCGAAGTACTTAAAGCTATTGGCTACCTCCAACAGATAGACATTAAGGGTGAGTGCATGCACAGGCTTCTGCCAGTCTTAAAGAAGTACTTTGCTCTTTGAAGGCGCAAAGCACATACCACATCGGGGCACCTCAATCGGCAAAACGGTCCAATGAGTGTTGAATTTTCTGTGCTCAGTCACTCAGCAAAGATTTATCATTGACATACTCTAAGTCAAAAACTCTGTTCCCTTGGAGGAGTTCAACTCCACCGCGAGGAAAACCAGATAATGCTTTCTTCATGATATCCTCTTTAGCAAGGTTGAGAAGAAACGGGGATATGGGGCAGCCTTGTACTCCACTGGAGACGGCAAAGGGTGTCAAAAGCCGGCAGTAAGCCCTAACCCGACCTGAGGTATCAAGATAAAACATTTTGAGGACCGACACTTACTTCTCAGTTTCACCACTCCTTAAACAAACAGTGCCACAGTGCAGAATTATCGACAGAGTCGAAGGCCGTTAGAATGTCTAGAAACACAAAGATCGCTGGTCTCTGGAAGGCATAAAGGTGCTCCAACAGCTGTCGGAGGGTGGAGATTTGATTGATGCATCCACGACTGGTACAAAACTCAGCCTGTTCCTCGCGAGTTTGCTCATCACACGTGTGCAATGGGTGTAATGACACGACGAGTCAGGCCACAACTCACCTTGCCAGTAGAATAAGAAAAACGAATAATAAGCGACCAGTGCCAGTTGGTGTAATCTGGTGGCGTTGATCCCAGTTTTCCGGCTAGAACGTTTCGGAAATTTGAGAGGCATGACGGATCAGACAGCTTATCGCAGTCCAACCGCTTCTGCATCTCACGTTTGGCACACCCACCGAAGCACATAGACAACGCAGTGTAAACTAACGCGTGGTCGGAGTCAACAGTGATCTACTACCACCGGCAGTCTTGTATACAACCCCACCATTTGTAGCTAATAACGACGTGGTCTTCCAGGGTCCATTGCTGACTCGAAGAGTGCAAAAGCAAAGTGACGTACCGGCTATTAGATTATCCGAAGTTCGTACTGGCGAGAAGCAGACGGTAATCTGAACACAGAGCCGATAACCGTTCCCGTTTTTCTGAACAACAGGAATTACGGCAAAAGGGTCTCCCAAATGCTCCTCGTTCGAAGACAGCCGACATATTCTGGCATTCATATCGCCAGCTAAAATCACGATACCACCCCGTTTTGCTTTACATAAGGGGTCGTGTAACTTTGGGTTGAAGACATCTTTCATTGCATCTTGGCTTCAATATATAGAGGTATAGGCTGAGATGACAAGCAAATTGCTTCTATCAGGACTGCCTTTGCTTGCTTTGCACGAACTTCTGAGTTTCACTGCGCCCAACCAACTATCAGATGGGATCCTCTTCAGTGGCGCAGCCTCAGCCCTCTCACTGGGAGCTACACCTACGCCAGCAAGGCCAGCAGTCGCAGACTCAGGGTCCTCTGACAAATGCAAGAGAAATTTGACGGGACTGGATGGAGACACCAATAGAAAGACCGAGCTTGAATCTTGAATGCGGATCACTTGAATAGAGCACAAGTTGATCGCAAGGGTCTTGAGCGTACAAGCTAAGTACGCCTGTTGTTTTGTGCGCATCAGATTTTGCAGGGTAAATATGACCAGTTTAAAAGGAAGCCTGGGGCGAAGAAAAGCATCAGCTGTTGGAAGCGGGTTCAGCGAGACTTGGATATTAGACGTAGGAGGGAGCGAGAAAACAGGAACAGAACTTCCCTCAGAGACATCACCGCAAGTACGGCCGACTGCAGTTACCGAGAAATACGAAAATGTGAGAGTGCAGGGTTGAGGTATGGAGTTAGGGAAATTAGAGTGTGTGCATAGTGCGAGAGTATCAGCGCCAGCATATGTTTGACGATGGTAACAAGCGTGTAGTAAGAAATCCATATGTTCTATTGTTGTTGACTTTGCGGGCTATTGTACTATTCGGTCGCCTAGAACAGAGTGGGCATTTTTATTCGAGGATGTACCTCTAGACTTAGCTCAATCAAGCTCGTCCTGCAAGGCAGCAGGGTTGGTCCAGATGAACCGGTGACCAACTGTATCGTTCATTCGCCTCTTCTGGGAACCTCTGGGAGCTGGCGACTGGTTGCTCAGTTCATATGCCCTTCGGATGAGGCCAAACATCCTGGGTGCCAAAAACACCTCTCTGCCACGGATGCCGATGAGCAAAGTGTTGTGTGCTTCATACGCCATCCATGGTTGGTTTGGAATCATGATTTAGTTAACTCCTCTAGACTGACTATTGGTTAGTCAACCCTGTGGAGAGTGCCGGGCGTCCACCTTCGCCCTCTCACTTTTGTGAAAACACCTTCGCAACGAGAAGGCAGATTGTAGAACTTCCTCAGCAGAAGCTATATGGAAAGCACGGTCATTTGGGAGAACTGTAGGAAGCGTTAACTGCGCGTAGCCGACTAGGAGCCTGAGATACACACCTCAGACCATACTGAGACGTTCTGGAGGCTAATGTACAGTAGATCATACTTAGATAGGTTTGCTATCTAAATACTTCGGTAAAAGCTGTTTTCCAGTCAATATAAATTTCACGGTTATGCCTAAACGAGAGGGTCAATGGGAATTCTTTCCTAGGGAACTTGTGCTGATTTTTGGTTTAACACACCTTCGTGTCGATCACAAAGTATATCTACACGAACGGACTGAGTCGAGTTTGGGTTTACAGTGATCATCCACACGGGCTCATGTGAGAATTCTATCTAACTGGCCAGTCGTACGCGAAAAACGTTCTGTCTAATCACAAAGTGACTCTGTGTGCACGATCTGACTGTCAAGGTCCGGTTTCATCTGATTGGTTGCGTGGAATTTCGCACTTTTGTGTGTTGCGCGCTCCCAGATTACTCGTAACTCCGATCGATTCAAAGCAGTTCAGAAATAGTAAAGCACAAATATACAAGGAAGTCTATTAACTGAACTGAACCGGTTGAGCACATCTGATGAGCGACACCAACCGCGCAACCAGTCATGTGCTTCCGGAGCAATTTTACAGCAGAAAATCCACTTCTCGGGGTGCACAAAGTATTTACTCCACTTGAATTTAATCGAAATCGGTTCTACGTTGGCAACAGATTAGCACAACAGAAAGGTAACACAATCAGCTGTGAGTAACGCGGATAATCGGTAGTTGCTGCAGACAATGTCCGCAGAAAAAAGAGGGAAGACAGAAGACTAAATGAGGGGACATCGGATAAATTAAACAAACAGACTATTCTGAAATCCGAACAGATATCATTCGAGTTTATTGAGCAGAGTACAGACAGCAGAAACCTGTAACAAATCAAATCAGAATGGTCGAGGCCAAATGTAGAAACAACACCAGAAAATGCGTCAAAGTCAGCCAGTGAACGTCCAGCTAGCCAATCAGTCAGTCAGCCTAACAAAGTGCGCTGTGGTTAAGGCATTCAACGCGAATTAATAACGCGCTCTCACGGATAGCTAACACAAACGAGCGAAAGTAGAGGGACGGCAACCAAACAGGAACGCACCAATCAAACTCAAGATGGCGCTGGTACACGTGAGCACCGAAAGTGGATAAACGAACAAATGCGAACAGCAGAGTTAAGAGGGAACAAAGGCAGACAGAAAGGGGAGGGCGTAGCCATCAGTGGATTGATGCATCGAATGGATTGGAATAGTGCAAATAAGGTAGCCGTGTGGAACCGAGCCTATGTGCGTGTATGCACGCGTGTGGGTTGGTGTGCATGCGTGAACAATCCAACGTTGATTCCTACTTGAAAGAATCAACACTACTCGGACGTTGACTGTGCAGTGTTTCGAACTTTTCTTCTTTTGCTAATTGTCCGGTCTCGCAGCTGAATCTTCCCTGGTCCATCGTAGGTGCAATTGCAGATTGTCACATCCAAACGTCCACTTCTGTATCGTTTCTTTTTTTTCACGTAACCGATGGAACGTCACAACCACGTTACCGACCTCAGAGGTTCCAGCGACACTCCAAACGGTAGGTGGGCTCCGGTCCTGAACTGATAATCTTCGCAGCACGCGTAAACCACGAAGATTGAATCTGACAGGGCATTCGTTTGATGACCGATCCCAAGAGGCTGCATGTGCTTAGCTCAGACGCTGATTTTTGTTACGCGTAAAATGAATCACAGTATAGGAGGTAAACCCCATAATCAAGAGACACCGCTAAAAGGGGTCATGGGGGAACATTCACTTAGGAACCAGTTTACTGACCCTGTTTTTAAAGAAATAGAGGTTGTAAGTAGATGGGAAAACGGAAGGAGGGGAAATGTTTCGCAGTTTAGCAGTCCTGGATAGAAAGAATTGAAAGACAGAAGTATGATATCTAGTGACAGAAACTTAGTAAGGATCAATAGCTACCTACATGATCGGGAAGATGTTATAGGAAAAGGAACTTCAGAAGCAAGCTACGAAGAACAGAACCTTAAATAGTACGAATAGAAAAGGGACAATGAAGCAACCTTACGACGATGGGCTGGCGATTGTGGATTGTACTTTGGCCTTTCGTTAAACCCGGTCAAGAAGGGTACAAGAAGTAGACGAATCCCCGCCCCCAAGTGACTGCAGTATCCAAGTACGGGAAGGATTCTAGCTTCGCACAGCAGAACATAAGTTGGATTTCAGCAGTGTCTGGAGGGAAATAGAAAACCGGATCTGTGAGCAACACGAGAAGCGAGCGGATCAGCACGAAAAAGTGTTTATAAAGAAACCAAGAAGAGAGATAGAACCTGTGGAATGCAGTATTGTTTAATCAAAGGATAAATATGAGGAGAATGAATGAAGCCTCAAGGAAACTGGAAGAAGTGCTGTTTCGGAAGCATTGAATGTAAAGTGATTACGGGAGCCCCAGGAGGAGATGTGTTTTGGGTCGGAGTCTAATGATACACTAGTTGCACTACAATCATGGTCAATATTGGAGTTAGCGCGGTATGGAAAGCAGTAATAAAGGAAATGATGGAGGGTAGATTCATCAACAAAGGAATGGATTGGATTGGAAGTAGTGAATAGATGATCAATATTTTTAATAAAAGAAAGAGGGTGGGGGAAATCACTAAACCTTTGGGAACGCCCATATTAACAGGAAATGGCTGGGACAAGACCCCATCAACTCGGACGGAGGTGGTTCGCTTACTAAGGAAACTAGTGGTCCATAATACGAGATCGGGCAGAACCTGAACGCGGGTGGTTTCACCAGAAGACCTGAGTGCCAAACTCGGTCAAAAGCTTTAGAGATGTCGAGAGTGACCACGAGCTTTTCTCCTTGGTTATCGAGTACAGCCAACCAGGACTGTGAGACTAGTGCCAGCATAGGTCAAAATCCGCATTGGCGACTGCTCAGCAGTCCTTCGCTTTCAAGAAATGTACGCAGTTGGCCAGAAATGATAGTTTCGAATACTTTCGAGATAACACAGCAAAATTAGACGATGGTTACTCGGATCAGAAAGATCAACCCGTTTGGGAATGAAAAAAATCACAGCACTTTACCGGGTGATCGGAGTTGTAGGAGGTTGGAGAAAGTATGTGTGAGAAAGAGAGGGAAAATAGATAAATAAATAAGGAAAGAAATAAAGAACGAGGGAAAGATTGAAGGAAACTACCCCGAAAACGAAGAACCCGCACCAGGATTTCCTTCGAATCGCACGCTTTCCTTTAGCCAAGAACTAATCGGAATACATCAAAAAAATCTAAACAACTATTATGGACCCCAAAATTTTCCCAGAAATGTGATGGGAGCTCATCCCTGAGTATTTGTGTGACAGCATCATTCCTTGTTTCAGCTCAGACAGCCTTGAACCTCACATCATCCCTCTACTTTCATGAATAAGAGAAATCTACTACTAGAGTGTATAATTTGAGCTAAATTCGTTCACAAATAACGTGTGACGTGAGCACTGATCAATACCACATCCCTGTGCATCGAGAATGAGTCATTGCCGGCGTAGGTCATTGCTTTTTGCCATTTGTCCGTCTGAGGCACATTTTCCACGGCAGATCGATTTATGCTTCATGCTTCAAATCTATATGGTTGGCTGGTACATGAGCATGTCGTATTTGGTCACTCCAAGGTGGATTGCTTCAAATTAACCGCAGAAACATGAGGTGCGTTTAGAAGCACTTCGTACATTGTATTACACATTCTTCAATGGCACTCTTGGCTCTTTCTTTGCAGTACTGCAGTAAATAGTAGTGTCGCTGAGAGTCATCTGACATTCTGCGTTCTATTTGTGTCAAATTGTAGTGTGAAGTGATCTTAATCTACAATATTTCCATCAAATTCCATAAGTTCCATTCGTAACAGTTCCGACCAGCTGATTATTTCACGAATTCTCTGCAGGTCATTCACATTTTGCAAATAATCATTCAGTTAATACCCCTATCTAACTTATTCTCGAACTGCTTTTTCCACTTATGAGGAAGGATAGTGGTATCCGATGATGGCTGACCCATCACGACGGTCTCATCAGGTTCTATCTTTGAGGATTTTACCGCCTCTAATGCTCAAAACCTCTTGATGGTCAGGAAATGGGAGCTCATAAACGAACCTCACAATGGGCGACAATTATGACATACTAAACAAAGACAGCAAATGGATAAAATAGAGGAAGGTGATAAAAAGTAAGATAAGTGTGATAATATCACGTGGCAGCAATACTCCAACGAACAACAGGTTATTAGGAATCAGTATTCGTTGAACTTGATCGGAGTAGGATGTAATTGATATCATATTCCAGTGAATAAAACCGTGACAATCCACGTCAGGATTCGATTTGCTCCACTTGAGAAACGTATAAGCGTGTACTTTAGCTGAAATTCCGTCGAAACCTGTTTGAGAAACGCGTCCCGGATGAATTATTGTCCTTTCATATTCCCTGAACACGAGAATTAGAGGTCTGATTCTGTGCCAACAATAACTGCACCAAGAGGAGCATCTACTCATACTCCTGATGCAAAAATTCGACTTTTTTACGGAAACTATCATACTACTTTATCTTTTGGTAAAATGCATGTTTCACAAACCTCGATAATTTGCTGTCACACGAAAAAGATATAATCACTCAGTGAGCCCAAAGGATTATTCCCATTTCCAGCGCAATCAACTCAGTGCTACAGCTACCGAGTTGCGCTGATGAATGTAAAATATCATAGTAACTCCCAATAAGTACATCAAACCAAGAAGGTAGTTTACGATTCTCCATAGTTAATTCGGGACCTGCTTCCGTATAGAGTTCATTGAGTCTATGACACTAACTGCTGCCGACCACGTTAGTCGTCGGAACGCGTCGGGATATTAGTTTCCCTGTTTGGCACCTAGGAAGGTGCAACCGGCTTCGCAGCGCCGGGCCTTCTCTCCGAACTGTTTGTGATATTGACAGCACTCTGAATGAGATGGACTGAGGGAGCGATCAGGGGAAGGGCTTCTGAAGCTTTCACGTCGGTCAGACTTGTGATTAGGTTTCTGGCCTCTACAGTCAGAACAGCTAGGAGTGGAAAAACCTCTGAATGCCTGTTCGAAAGCAGTAATAAGGCCTCTGCGAAGTGTGTTCCTACTGTGGGAGCTGTGATCTGAGGGCTACTCGTGTTTGTTACGGCAGTAATTTGTGGATGGTACCGTTTTCATAATACCGTCTGCTAGTGTTGGGGCTACCATGTGCTTAAGATGACTAGAAACCTCGAGCATTGCTTGAATATTAGTTGGTAATCGCTGTACCCACAACTCTTTGAAGCTTTTTTCCTCTGAAAGTTGCGCTGCCAGCTGCTGCATTTCTCTCAGTAATGCAGAGATCTTACTACCTAGCTCAGTCACTTGGATCAGCTGCTTCAGTCTTTACGGTTCCGATGGCAAAGTACTGCAGATTACTGCTTCTTTCAACGCTGAGTAAGAATAGTCATTGAATATTACATCGCGTACTACATTAACCACATCAGGAGTCGTTTTAGTACTTTCGTTGCTAACCACTCAGGATCATCCACGACGAAATGGCCATGAACCAGTGGAAACATGTCAAGTCTGGTGATAACCCAGCCGATCTGTCCTCCCGAGGTGCGACCAACTTCCGGCAACTGAACACGTGGACCGGAGGACCGAAATTCCTGCAAATACCTAAACAGGCTGGCCCGTGTAAGAACTAAAGCCCCCTATAGTATTGGAATTGGAGGTCAAAGGCGCAGTGATGACGGCCACAGTCATCAAAGCGACATTCCTTCTGTCACGGTTGGTCAGGTTTTCCTTCTGGATGAAGACGCTTCGGTCATTAGTTTGGTTGGCCAGGTTCAAGAGACATTTGCTAGGCATGAAAGGGATTCGCCCCTCCAGTCGGGTACGAGTGGGTCCAATAAGCCCCGATAAATTACGAGTCACAGAACACGATTTATTCAAGATGATACAACGGGAGGCTCATCAGTGTAAGAATCTGGGCATTCAGACATCCCGTCATCCAATCCTGGAACCAAATAGCAAATGTGTTGGCACCACTTTCGGGTGCACTAAAATGTACAGTCCAAAGTCAGGCTGCAGAGATAGTTGAGCTAAAGACCACAGTCGGCACCCTTAAGGATGAGTTATTCAGCTTGAGGAGTATAGTTATCAAATCCCTCCCAGTATCCCAGGCAGCCGATCAGGTGTGTAGAGTATCTGAGCAGCAAATTCTTGAGGTCGCGAAGATTTTCAAGACACCGAGAAATGCTCCAAGCGAGTCATCCTTTGGGGTCGCTTTCTCAACTTGGATCACCCTCTTGACAGCTATCCCCAAGCGTTCAACCGCCATAAGCTCCCTCTCCCACTTAGAAGTCGTTCCACTTGGCTGGTAACCAAACGCACCAACCGCGACACGGCATTTCAATTGAAGTGGACCCCACAGAGGCAGCCGAACGAATTATTTTTTTCAGCCGCAAAGCTCAAGGAGGAAATACAAGGGCTCAAGGGAGTATCCATTGACAGGCCACTTCACCTAAGGCTCCGCAGTGGGAAGGCTAAGCCAGCGACCTCACAAAAAGCCGATCCCAAGCTCAGAGAGCTTCCTGTCGTCCAGGTAACTCACCTTGAGGATCGAGCTCCATGTCCACCATCAGTTATTTCCCTACTCACTCCATCTCCTGTCGCGGAAAGCACCCCTAGTAGTAGACCTATTACCACTAAATATCTGATGCCCACAAAAAGTATCTTCGACCCCAACATTGCTAACAAGACCGTATAATCGGATGAGACCCACCCATCCTCGAGCCCAGATACAAGCCTTCAACCTGTTTCTGCTGAAAGCAGCAATGAGAAGGTTAAAGCACCGGAAAAGGTTTCTGGTGCCGTCATGCAAAACTGGACCACGAACAAGAAGACTCAGAGCTGTGAATCACACAGTGCGCACACAGATAAACCACAAAAAGCAGCCCACCCTTTTCGAAGACCAGAGGACATAGACCGTCCGCCAGGTACGGCACCTCCCAGGGTACTAGACGTCAAAAGTAACCAGTTCTCTCAACAGTCTGTTTACCCTCTAGCCCCCTAATATCTTTAGCTTCCGACTCCCCCAGGACACTCTTTCCATCCCTAAACTCTATCTCTAAGCCCACCTAACCCCTCCTCAAACCCAAAATCAGTTGTCTCTGGCGGTTCTGCAACAAATCCTGAGCACGTGCTCAAGTGACTTTTCAGAAATTACCTGATGATGGTGAAAGAGATCCCAGAGCTTCGGCAGCTTGCAGTGGATAAGGAACCTAAGATCATAGCCCTCACAGAAACCTGGCTCACCCCTGATATACTTGATGCCGAAATATTCACTCCGGGATACTTCACAGTGAGGCAGGACTCCAGCAAAAGGTCGTGCCAGCGCGGTTATCATATACTACGATGACTCTTTCCCTCCTCCCACTATATTACCAAATTCTACCTTTTCATGTATTGATTGTTTGTGGGTTGTGTTTACACTCTCTAGTACAGACACCCTACTGCTTGGTGCAGTCTATCGCTCTCCAGCATGCAGTTCAACCGACAGCCTAACTCTCAGACTTATTAGGCTCTTCGAAAAGCTACACAGACTTCACCCATCTGTTAGCCACTGATGACTTCAACTCACCCAGTATAGACTGGCTAAGAACTGATTCCCCTGAGATCACCTTTGGTAAACCGCTCCTAGATCTCGTACTCAAGAACTCACGAGTACAGAACGTAAAAGATCCGACCAGATATCACATGGGACGCCCCGTCCCTACTAGACCTGGTCATCACCAACGAATGGTTCCAGATACAAAGCTCCATGGCGTTCAACGGGTGACAGTGACTGTAATAATACCATTGACGGCAGTAGGTGTGAAAGTATCGTCAGTGGTAGTTGACATGGTGGTATCAAAAGCAGCAGTATTATCAGCAACAGTAGCCGAAGTATTAGTAATAAGAGCTACGGTCACAGTAGTCATCGTATCCGCAGGAGAAGTAGTAGTATTTGCATCAGTAGTCATTCATAGTAGCATCAGTAGTAGTACTCGTATTAGTGGCAGTAGTAGTAACAGGAACAGTATTGGCAGTAGCAGTACCAGGAACGGCAGTCACAGCATTAGCTACAGTAGCAGCAGTTGTTGTTGTACGCATGTGATGAAAACGAAAACAGAGTCAGTCAGCACCAGTATAATGGAAGATGCTCATAGGAGATTCGCAAGCAAGAACTATGGACGACTTGGTAAAATGCTAAACGAGAACCAAAAAAACCTTATCAGCTGGATGTTTGTTGGAAACGCAAATGAGGCATCAGCAGAAGTAGATGTAGTAGAAGTGGTGGTAGTAAAAGTAAGTCGTGGTACAGCAGGTGGGTGGGGTCCACAAGTACCTTCTTGGAGAATTATTCATTGGCTATAATTTGCCAAACACAAATTCTGGAGATGAAAGAGCCTATGGAAATCTAAGAAACACGAATGATAATGGCCAGGCTGCGGTGTAGTGTGATAAAATCTTTCTTGAGTAGAAACGAAAGATTACGACTGAGCAGTATAGTAAGATTGGGGCAATACATTGATGGACAAAAGAAAAAATGACAGCTTTTATGGCAACCAACTGACTTATCGGATGTGATGACGAATCGATATCTGGCCCCAACATCCTCCTATCCCCTGACTTTCCCACATCTTGATCATCAACCCCATATAAATCATTGTAGAATCCCAAATGTCTATGGATCCTACATATATCGATCACTCCATCTCAAGCAATCCCAACACGTGGACGCTCGATTAGAAACGGTGAAGACGGATTGAATACGTTTATGGTCGGCAAGACGACAGCAAACACAGGGTTACGGCAGATTGGGGCAGCAGCATTCAGTGGAAAGTTGTAACTATCGGCTTTGGTACTGAATGCAAATATCAGAGTAATTCAACGCAGAATGTACGATCAGTTTTGATAAAACAGTAGTCATTGTCAGAAATAGACAGAAGGGGCAGTCATAAATTGAATAATTGTAAGGAAAAGCATGCAGAAAGAGAAAACGGATGTCTTACAGAAAGTGACATCAGCTTACTGTTCTGTGGCGTTTAAAAGTTAAACTGCACGCTTTGCGCTACACGGAGACCAGAAAGGGAGGCGGATGAAGATGAGTGGGCTGAGTGCGCTCGTGTAAGTGACATTACACGATTGGCTGGCCAGCCAGGGTGACCGGATTGGTGGAGGGGTAGGGTGTTAGGGTAGATATAGTGATCAGTCGATCACACCCCCATCTATCACTTGTTTAACTGTACGTTTCGCGTACGGTCTCTGTACAGGCTGAGTAATATTACACGCGGCTGGCACTCCACGGTCTTTGACTTCCTCGATGAACACGATCGTAGAAGCTGAGGAAGTGTGCCCTCCAATGTAGAGCCGAAAAGGTCAGTGGTTCGAACCACAGATGGAGCTGCCATCTTTAACGTAAAATCTTTTCGTGTAAAAGAACACGACATTCAAGGAATGGCTAGAAAGTAAAACACTATGTAAAGGACGACGGAAAATAGGTAGAAATACGGTTAATATTATTCTATGACCAAAGCAAGGAAAGCCCGCACACAAAAGGGGTCTAGGCTAAGAATAATGTTACTTGATAATCCCAAATTCTACGGCTGACAGGTTCTACTATTCCTCCGAATAAAGTTTCATCTGATGACCATCCAGTATCCTGTTCAGTAATTTTTCTTCGTCGTTTATCTTTTTGCCTCATTACCACGATTTCTGTAATCAAGTTGCCATCGAATTAACCAAATGACTTCGCAGATAAACCACTCACGGTTTTGCATTCATAGTATTGAATCCGACAAACTCAGACTTAGGAATTAAAATAGACGGATTTCATTGATGGAGAACCATCTTTCTCCTGGTTTGTAGTAGGAAGGGACATATTATATACTATCGAACGGCGGATAGATCAGTTTTCAGCCTTGATAATATGGTTTCACGGTTGCAATACAATACCGGTTCACGAACCAGACTATCGGTAGCAGCTTTGGAGAAAAGAATCGGAGGGAACCTTGGATAGGGAGGCTACACACCAGAGAGCATCGGCTACTGGAGGTCCGTAGAAGCTGAGCCATCCATTTTAGATGGGCACATTTGTAGGAAGCATAGGTTCCCTGCAAACCAACACTCAGAAAGGTTACCCGTGGTAAGCAAAGTGTTGGCTAACTACCAAATTTCCGACAGCGGTGTTATCGAATATTTATTCAAATATTATTTTCCACTCATCTTCCTTATTTTATATCCTTGTGTTACAACTCCTACGTGGCCACAACAGTAATCGACTAGGGCAAGACATCCGGCTCCTGTGTGGAAAGAAAACGAAACAAGTGAAATTTGCTGCTGAAGTTGACAGTATCAGCAGTGCATTCATCCACCTATCAAATGGCTGTCCAGTTGCATTCATTCAAGATGTTGTGAACATAACCCCGTTCTCTACTGAAGAAATACTTGAAGTTCTTTGCACTTCCAAAATAACTTCAAGCATTTGTCCTGATGGCATATCGTCATCACATTTTAGACATAGTGCTGTTACTCTGACCGATATGTTTACTTCTCTCCTAATCGAATCTTTGTGCTGTTTTTCTATTCCCGACTGCTGAAGACCAGTCACTATTGTTCCTATACCCAAACCTCGTAATTCTGGTGTCGGAGCTAACAGCTTCCGTCCCATTGCTTCAACTTCATCTTATCTTAAAATTACAGAGCGTGTCATTGGTAAACGTTTGAATTCTTTTATAAACTCTCATGACGAGCCCTCACAGTTTGCCTATGAATCAAACAGGTCCACTATGGATGCTATCGCTTCCTCAGTCCACCATGGAACAAAATCTTTGGATGAATCAGCGAAGTCTGTTCGATGCGCTTTTCTGGACTATTCATCCGCTTTCGATTCTATTCCGCAGTCTGTCCTTCTCCCTAAACTAGCAGCTTTCGGATGTCTGACATCTCAACAAGCATGGTTGTCTGACTATTTTGTCAACGGAATTCAGTGCACAAGACTAGGTTTGAGAATATCTAAATCCTTGGTGAATAATTCAGAAGTACTTCAGAAACCGGTGCTTTTCCTCTATTTATTTTCTTCCTCTCCGACACATTAATTTAAACATGCAAATGAGGTGGCACTTTGTCAAGTTGTTTCTGTAAACCAGGATTATAGACACCTTTCTAGTAATCTGTCTCATATCCATCATTTTTTTATTTGATCATGTTTAACGTTAAATTTGTTCCAATGCTTTGAAATGAATGCCTATCCTTTCTCGATCGGTTTATTCTTGTGATCCACATTTCATTTCCACAGAACGGATAGCTTCCAAATACTTAGGAATCACCATTGATGCAAATTTGAAGTGGTCATCTCATATTTCAAACTGCGTCAAGAAACTACGCTGGCTATCTTGCCAAACCCGGAAGCTTAGGCATTTTGATGTTAAACAGATAGTTGTTTCTCTCTTCGTTTATCAATATGTCTTTCCTGTTCTACTTTACTGTTCCCCTGTTATTTTTCCCAGTCTAATAAAGGAAGGTTCTGAAATTCTTTGTCGAAGTTTATCTATTATCGGTCGGGTATTTCTCACCCCCTTAAGTGAACTACCTGCTAAGTTGTGTGAATAACACCTGGCCGCAGGTGAAAAGTTAGCTCACAAGGTCCTTACACGCAGCACTCGCCATTTACACAGTGGTCTATGCAAGTTTAACTCTCCCGCTTCTACTCGTTTCTCCTTTCTCGCATTATCATTTACAAAAACTTTACTGTTCCTTATCTGACCCGAATCCTCACAAATCAGGCACGAGTATCTGCCGAATTTCTCACCAATTTTGATGTGTGATTATTCTTATTTTCTTCCCCTTGATTCGATGAGATGCCAGGTGCAAGCTGTTGTGTTCAAGACTCAATAAACAGAACAAAAGTACGTATGCACAGCGGAGCTTGTATTCCGGATCAGCGCACATCAAGCGCAAGCGTGTAGGCATGCAAATGTTGAATCCCGCAATTCATTAGTCAGAAGAAAGGCGCACATGCACATACCGCAGCAGTGTACGGTAACCGCCAGCACGTACAAGTGCAGACGCAAACAAGTATGCCAGTGCGTGAGTCAGTGTTGTATGTAATCAGACGTGTAAGACAACTGTACAATCAGATTGAGCCGTGCAAGGTCGTCCAACATGTGCTGCGATCTGATTGGTCAGTGCTGTCCGAGATGAATCACGACAAACGTCAACTGCGTACGTGTGTACACGATGGCAGGCGTGCGCCCATGATTGCACGGGGTGTAGATCATGCGTGCGTGGGTGAGCACGACTGCATAAGTCAAACAACACAAGTCTTTTTTGACTGAAATGCGCACGTCTGTTAACGTAAACGTTCGGTCAAATACAAATATAATATACATAAAAATTACTTTGATACTTTATTATTTCAATAGGTGCAATGTGAACCTAACCTCTGCACAAGATTTACGAGGAGATTAAATGCACCAATCAGTTATCCACTTTGGTCAATCGAACATCTTTCTACTCTGATCGGTGCTGATTTTCTGTCTTAGGAAAGTAGCAGCTGAATGAGGCAGTTTTCTAGCGGATGCACACTCAAGCACCAATGGGCTCGCGCATCTGGTCGACACAAGTGTGCTAGTCATCCGGATCCGTTAACCCAATGTGATTACGATAACCAGTCACGCTGCAAGCGTGATTACAGAGACAAGACCATTCCCTCTGGTAAACTGAGGCTTGTCCACTTGGGAGTTATGAAGGGAACATTTTTTTCTCGACCACGGTCTGTGTAAAATCTGGGTGACCATGCCCATAACCCGTCGGTCATTTCTGGATATCTGGAGTGAAAAAAATGAAGCAGGATGGAGATGATGAGATTGAATCATAAAAGACGAAATGCACTGTCAGCATTCGGTCCTCATAATGATACTATGAAAATTGGGTTAAATGGGAAGATGAAATATCTATGACCCTCGATCTGTGAGAAGCAAAACAAGTGTGCAAATCTGGCAGCTAAGTTATTGCAGTAGTCACAATGAACTGAACTGACAGGACTAGTGAAATCGCCCCCACTCAGAACTACGCGAACGAAAGTAGCAAGAAGACGGAGGATGCGGAACAGCACGTTCATTGTATTTCAGAACTGGTTCGTATGAACATGTTATATCAGAGAAAATAATTGACAGACTAGAAGGTGACTAATTATAGGGAGCTTTTGTCGTACCTGTCCTCGACGACCTTCATTGGTTGAGGCTCAGCTGCGTGCGTGGCTACGAAGCTCTACCTGGTCGTATGTGACATGTGACAGCTGCTGAATTACCACAATCCTTCTCTCTCAAGAGCTCCTCGTCAATTTGGCGCGCCTGTTGCACTGACCTTCAAACTGGAGCTGGTGGTTGTGTCTCGGCAGCTGCGACAGTCGTTTCAGGGGACGGAATAGATGGATCACTGTCATCAACATGGTCAGCGCCTGTATCCTCGGTTGTCTCAGCCGTGTGATCGGTTATATCGTCCGTTGTCAGTTCTAATTAGATTTGGCTGATGTGGTGCCGATGCAATAATGCATCATTAAGATCAGTAATCTCGACCATAGATTGACCAAATTTTCTGGTGCCGCAGTGCAAATATCCACATCAAACTGCGGCCACCAGCACATCTGTCGAGGCAGTGGCTTCATTTTGTCTACTCCCAAGTGGTCTTTGTACAGTTTATCCAAAATCGACTTGCTCTATGGAGGTGTTTGACAACCCAGTCACCTTGATAAAGAACGCCGTCGGGTTAGATATTGAATTCTTCTTGCAGTTAAAAGAACTGAAGAAACTTCCGCTTCACCTCGGGCTGCCATCCCTTCATTGATAGCCGAAATCACAGGTGAGTAATATCGTTTTGTCTGCTTCCTCAATTTTTCTCTTGACAGAGGCCCAGCAGGTGGAATGAAATGTCATTGGTCAGGCGCTGCGAATCGTGAGTATAGAGACAGGAAGTCCATCTGCAGGATTGTCTTGCCGGGTCGACATAGGATGTCATAGTTATAGACTGCAAAAGCAATGCTCCATGGCTGAATCATAGTAGTCGTGGATTTGGAGGCGGACTTATTTGGGTTATTTAGGAAGTGAAGAGATTAATGGTCGGTGACAATCATAAAATATATTCCAACTAGGTACTAGTTCAGTCTACGTACAGCCCAGAAAACTGCCAAAGCTTCCTTCTGTATCTGGGACCAACTTTTCTCGACAGCATTGAGAAGACGCGAGATGCAGATGACTGGACATCTATCCAGTTCCAAAAATGCTCCTATCCCGAATTCGGACGTGTCAGTGATCAGCACGGTTGACTTAGATGGTGCAAATGGGTTTAGTATCGGTTGGTCCACGATATTCCGAATAAGACCATGCGGTGTCTTTTCACATTGTCCGTTCCATAGCCACACATCAGCCAAAAACAACGGTTGGGCTCTTGTTGCAAAGTTCGGAGTGAATCTGGAGTAGTATTGCAGACATCTAAGAACTGATAGTATGTGCACCTGATATTCCAGTGATTCGATGCCAATCAGGGGTTTGAAACAATCTGGATCTGGTCCGTATCCGTTTGTATTGACAGTGAAACCGAGAAAATCTAATTCGGCGACCCCGAATTCGCTCTTTTGGGCTTTGATCAATACATTTCTTTCCTCGAACTTCTTCAGTAGCTTTTGCAATCTGTGTTCTATTCTAACTTTCTGGATCCGGAAATAAACCCATCATCTTGATAGGCCATCACCCCATCGGTATCATGGATGGAATATCCCGGATGACACATGCAGACCAAATGGCAAGACATTGCATTGGGATATGCCTCATGGAATGTAAACAGCTGTTGGTGGTTTGGACTCCATGTGCACGGAATTTATAAGTATGCATCAGCCAGATCAGTTTTTGAAAAATATTTGCTACCAAGCTTGCATTTTATGAAGTCCTCAGGTCCCACCGTATTTCCGTAACCCGAGACTCAAAGTCAGTCGATATTCACCACAAACCCGAGGTGCCTGTCAGTCGCTCTTCATCGACACCACAATAGGAGTCGGCCAAGTGGATGAAGTCACACGCGCAATGACACCGTCTTGCTCCATTTTAATAAACATCTTCAGAATGCCCACTCACTGACCTTTCGACAACACTCGGAGTTTCAGGAATACCCGATCACAATCCACTTCCAACAGCCATACCACCTTTGTTCTTGGAGCATGGGGCAATCAATTTCCAAAAACCAAGCTGATTCGCCGGATTGTCGGACGTCGTTTTCAGGGTTGCTGTACGAATGGGAAAGTGACGCCCGGGGAAACGCCTCTTCCTATGAAAACATGTGGTGGTTCGCATGTGAAGCTAACGCTCCGTGAAACCGCAACACGGCCCAACGGCTAGCTCATTGATTTTGATCCTGTGCCCCAACGGCTTCGGCTGAACGGGTTGAGGACTGTGAATAATCTGGCTGATGTTGCTAGTAGTCATATGCTTGTCTGAGAGATGAGGCCATGCATATCTAAGTACATACCTTTAAGCAGTGAAACCGCGAAGGGCTGATTAAATCAGCTATGGTTCCTTGGATCGTACATACTACATGGATAACTGTACTAAATGAGAATAAACAACGTGGTAAACAAGCTCGTTTTCAGTTATTCGTACTCATACCAATACATAACAATATATATGATTCACAAAATAAGAACGGAGAATGATCATCCAAATCTGTCTCTGCACGTGCGTGTGTGCATGTGAAATTGATCACAGTGTGGAATGTTCAAGTGACTGTACATGTGTTCGGGACCATGACGTGGGCCAGGGAAGCTTAAGTGCTTGCAAAATTGTTTCTGAGCGCACAGGGGAGGATTGTAGAGACGAATACTCACTGCTTCGGCTGTGGCTAAGATGCGACAATCTACAAGTCTTGATTGCTTTCCTCGGACTTTGTAAATGGTGCAAAAAGCGTTTATCACCTCCACTGAGTGGTTTGACTCAACAAGGTGTGAGCACACCGCATTCGTAATTGTCTTAATTGCTCCCGTGTTCAGCCAGGCCGGATGGTGTTCACGAACGCGTTCGAATAAGCGCCGAGTCGTGCGACCAATGTACCTAGTTCCACAGGAACAGGTGAAAGAACACACAAAACGAGGTTGCAGAATTCGGAACTATGTCCTTCAATCGAAAACACACTATCGGTTTGGAAACGAACAGGATTTGTAACTGTGCAGCGTAGAATGTTCTGTTGATTACTCCTGATAATCTTCGTTGAATAATTTCGGCTTCCGTGTCGCCTTTGAAAGACAAACGCACATATAATATCTTCTTGGTGGCTCCTATCTCCTTTGATTTTCCTTCATTTTTTTGCATCGTCTTGTCGATAAACCGTTCAGGAGAGACGTTACTTAAGAAAACACTCCGCAGAAAAAGGAGTTCATTTCCTATTATGCCTTCGGAGCAGAGTTCTCGTGCTCTGTTATCCAAGCAGCGTATAAGATTCCTCTTCATTTTGAGGGGCACAAAACTCCACCAGATAGTACCCTTAGCATGAGTCCCAAAACATAGCACAAAAGTAGTAGAATTTCGTTTGCGGAAGTAGCAGACAAGCCCAAGAAGGCAGTTGCTGAGGCGACTAGACGAGCTTGAAAAGCTTGCCCTGCCGTCGTTGCTTCAACTCCCTTGAAGCAGACAGAAGGGGGCCAGTGAAATAAGCAGAAGTCTAGGAAGGCAAGACAGCCTTAAAAGAAGACTGAGTGTAATACTGCGAGGGATAGACCAGTCAGGGCGGACGACCCTGAGCTCCTAGTGTTAAAAGGTAAAGTGGAGGATCTGTAAAGTCAGATCTTATCGATGGAAAGGGTCTCAAGTAGCAGGCTCCAGATCCTAAATTAGGAGGAATCTTTATTAAGGAAATCAAAGGTTAGGTGAGACATGGATAGGGGGAGGGTCTATGACACTGCTAACTGAGGGTTTTCCGTAACCTACCGCTTTAAGAAGGGTGCCGAAATTGGGGACATAAAAGTCACCACTCGCGATCAAAGGCGCACATAAAGAGAGACCAATACCAGTTGAGTTCTCTGGTGCGTTCATCAAAGACAGACTGCTGGCGAGGGCAGAATTGGTGTCCCAAACCATGAAGGTCAGGTATCAGATTGCATCAGACGGGCATAGAGTAAGGCCTGATGTTCTAGTGCCAAGTGGAAACTTGGTTAAACCCGATAGGGCACTGGTGAGAAGATCCCAAGGACAGTAAAATATCGTACTCGACACTTGGGCTACCTGTCCGATAGTAGTAAAGAAGTCACGTACGTGGTCGGGAATAGTTGCAACTGAGGACGTGTAGGAAGATGAAAATCGGCAGTAAGGTCAGAAGGTGGGGACTGCGAGACCTTTGCCAATCTTAGTGTCATGGCAACTATCATATGGATGGAATGAGAGTCGTCGGAAGTCTTAGATCATTCGCCGTCTTCATGCACCCCAGTGGGGATGATCGATACAAAATACTTGCTATCCTCTCGGGTTTTGCTCCCGAGAACCGAGCAGGACTAAATGATATCATACGCCTAGGCGACGGGGCAAATGCGATAGTGTTTTACACCAACACGTGTGGAATTAGAAACAAGGAGGAATAGCCTTCCTCAATAGGCCAGGTACGAGCCATCTGGAGTCTCTGACCAAGAGGTTTACTCGTAATGCCCAGCTTTGCGCAGGTACGATCATCCTTCCAAGCAGAAGTACTACTGTTGTCTTTGTCTACAGGGCACCAAGTACAAACAGCAACCAGGATGTTCGCTTACTGCGGACACTGACCGAACTAATTAAGGAAGCATAAAAACCCCTACAGTACACTGACTGGGCGGTTGAGGTATGCTTGCCGGAATCACAGGAGGAGACTTACTCGGAATGGCTGCATGCAAATGCGTTGCACCACCATTTTAAGGAAGATAACAGATATAGGTCTGGATGAGTGCCATTCTTGGTTAATCTAGCAAAAAACAAATCTCCTCAACGACGTATCTCAACTGCAATGCTGTGCATCGCCGGGCAAAAGTGACCACTTGTGTGTCAACATCTCTCTGTGTATGCGACAGCCTAAGGTAGCTTCCAGAGTGGTTAGGAATTTTGGTAGTATGGACATAGATAAGTTTCGCATTAGAGCGATGGGGCTGACGCGGGACACGGTAGGGGAGGCTTCTATCGAGGAACACTGGCAGGTCATAAAAGGACTTCCAAATGGCTTTCATAAAGAGTTTTCACCCTTGAAACGAAGGAGTGGGGAGGGCCAACCAATGTCATGGAAGACTGCAATACCCAAGGCCACCAAACGTAGAAACCGCAGCTGGAACTTCTACAAAGCTTCCGGCAGTCAGCTAGCCTGGACCTGTTATACAAAGCTTAGAAACGGGACGGTGAGTCTTCTGAGAACTTCTAAGCGAAAGTTTGAGCTCATATTGGTCAATAGTTTTAGGAAACAGCCTAAGAACTTCTATAGCTACGTGCTGTCAAAAGGCTCAACGAAGGATGCGATAGGTCCACTATTCACTAAAGACCACTGTATCGCCACTGATGACCAGAGCAAAGCAGACAACCTGGGTAAATACTTTGGTAGTGTACATAGAGTAGATAGTGAGATATGAGTTGATTTGAATCCGGAGTATCCTCCTCCGGAGTTAAACGATCTAAATCTTTCAAAGGAAGTCGTGCGGAAGTACCTACAGGAACTAAATGTCCATAAGTCAGTGGTTCCAGATGGCTTTCATCCAGCTATCTTCAAGCCATTGGGGAATATCATGGCTCCATCAGCATGCAAGCTGTACAGGTCCACGTTGAACCATAGTAATCTGACTCAGGACTGAAAAAGAGCGGCCGTCGTGGCTATACATAAGAGTATACCTAATTCGGCTATGGATAATTACAGGTCGACAGACTTAACCAGCATCCTATGTGAAGTACCTGAGATGATCATCCGTGCCCACATCAGTCAGCATTTACTGAAGCACTCCGTGCTAAGGCCAACCCAACATGGATCCCTAAAAGATAGATATTGTCTGTCCAATCTCTTGTGCTTCCTAGATGAAGTGACTGGACGAATGGATGAAGGTAAACAAGTCAAAGTATGCTACCTTGACTTTGGCAAGGCATTTGACTCCGTTAACCATCGTCTGTTGCTGTCCAAGTTGGGGACTTTCGGTACGGGTGGGTCAGTATATAGGTAGCTGGTGGACTTTCTTTCCTGCAGGACCTTTTAGGTCAAAGTAGGGGACAGATGCTCTAGTTTGGTGAAGGCCACCAGTGGTGTACTTCAAGGATCCGTCCTAGGCCCGATACTATTCTCGTTGTTTATAAACGACCTGGCATTCGTCCTTCAATCGCCTAATTTAGTTTTTGTGGATGACTTGGAAGGTGTAGGATCTGAGGGTAGGGGTGATTTCGGCAGGAATATTGGGACCGTCCTGGACTGGGCTTACAAGTGGAACTTACCGCTCGAAGCTGGAAAAAGCCATGTTGCGAAGGGCATAATTGTTAGTAGGGTTAAAGACCTTGGAGTTATCATAAACAGTGACTTTAAACGGTCGGACTGGTGCAACACAGCTGCACAAATGGCTTGCGGTGAACTCTTTGGATCACAATAAGCATTGTCTTGCCGGCATCCGGAAATATTCGTACACATTTGCATGGCTATAGTACAACCTCCATTAGAAGGTAGCATACAGGCTTGGTCATTTTTCTACAAAAGGAAGCCACCTGCTTGGAGAAAGTTCAATGTCTCGCGACGCGAATGGTTGAAGGGCAGAGGGATAAGAGGTATGAACAGAGATTCTGTGATCTCAGTCTTTTCTCGTTGGAAAGAATGAGACTTCGAGGGGATCTCATAGAGGCGTTCGAAGTAATGAAAGGCTTTTCTGGGCTTAGGAAGCAGAGCTTATTCCATATGACGCCAGACTCCCGAACAATAGGTCATGGGATGAAGCTAGAGAAAGCACGATCTAGGTTGATAGCTAGATCTCACTTCTTTATAAATAGGGTGGTAAACTACTGGAATAGACTACCAGAAGGGGTGGTAGAACTAGGAGCGTCCAGGCATTCAGGGAGGCCCTAGAGCGTAAGTGGAAGGGGAACATTTCTGCCAGTGAGCTCTGAGCATATCACCAGATGGACAGATGTGAGCATTAGGGTCCGTCTGCTGTGATTCGTCATGGCATGTTTCCAATTGTTTCGAAATCACTCGGAAAATTCTCACGATGCATAATGTTTCTCGCAGTGGATGTGCGATCAGGTTTTACATTTCCCTCTTATTTTCACCGAGGAATCGACGAAATACACTGCATACTGATGGGTGTGTGACTAGTGTGCATACCGCCGACGGAATAGTGGACCCTCGATTGACCGTGGGCATTACCTGTCCTGTGCAAACTGAACCGAGCTGAAATGAACACCGGACAATGACCCTGCACGACCCCTGACTGATGGGTGCGTTAATTTTGTCCCGTGACATTTACCTTCATTTTCTACAGACATTTTGTTGATTTACCAGCATGAACCTCGGGCGATCCCGAAATCGCTTGCTTTCGTCCCAATCTAATTCACGGAGTGGTTAGCGTTGAGGTACACAAAGTTTTGTCATATTTGTGATTGATTTATAATGGACCACAATGGGGCTCTTGACGTCTTTTTGAATTGTGTTACGCGTATCTCAACCTCTGCTAGATATCTGTTTCAGAGACACTAATAAATTTCTAGAAGTGCGTGTGTTTGTGTGATTGCGATTCACAAGAAATACTGCTTTCATGTCTAAGACAGCCGGCATATGTTAAACAATTGTGGTGATGCAGCCGCTGTCACATGTCACATACGACCAGGTAGAGCTTCGTAGCCACGCACGCAGCTGAGCCTCAACCAATGAAGGTCGTCGAGGACAGGTACGACAAAAGCTCCCTATAATTAGTCACCTTCTAGTCTGTCAATTATTTTCTCTGATATAACATGTTCATACGAACCAGTTCTGAAATACAATGAATGTGCTGTTCAGCAGCCTTCGTCTTCTTGCTACTTTCGTTCGCGTAGTTCTGAGTGGGGGCGATTTCAATAGTCCTGTCAGTTCAGTTTGTTGTGATTACTACAAAGTCCTATTTATTTTTCGTTCAGGGACTTAGTAAGCTTGTTTACATGTGAGGCAGTGATCATTACGTTGCTTCTTTTATCTACCATATGAAGATCCACAAGAATGGTTCGACGAGCCTCAAATTATCTTACAAGCCTGAAGTGTATTCACGGATTACTGTGGACTCGTCAAAGATAACATTTTGGGCCTTTCCCAATTCGGGATTTTATGTCATGGTCCTTTTAATGTTCATGTGGTTCGTGTGCTTTCGAAGCAACAAGCTCTACCGCTTACAGAAAGAGGAGTTTACCGACACTTTTCGATTGCTTTTGACTGCTTTTTATATGGGGACACCGTCCAGTCTTACTGTTTATGGATATACAGTTCGCTGCATTGTTAATCGGACATGCACTGGTAGAGTGTCCGGAAAACTAGCATATCCAAACCAAATGATTATTGTATCTTCGGCAAATCTAAGGAAATACGAAAATTTGACTGCCGTTTATCCAACGAGAATATTTTTGACGATATTCCTATTTACTTCGGTGGCATCAGATAGAAGAAACCACACGGCTTTGGCTTATGGCCCTTATCCAGTCGACATCAACCGTTCGTCATGAGAGGTCACGTGTTGCGCTGCCGAACGAAGTACGGTAACCACGTAATTGTTGCCTGGGAACTAGAAGTATCAAAGTACCACCCCTAATGTTGTTTGTGTGGTCATCGAGCCTGGTGTCCCTCTGCTTGTGGAGACAGATCCATCAGTCATTGCAATCGCCGCGTCTCTCAATCAAAATGGCCGTCCGGTGGCTTTCTTTTCCCGAGCCCACCTTCACAAAGTCAGCTTTCGGCGGTGGAGAAAGAAGCGTTTGCCATTGTAGAGGCCTTGAGGAAATGGCTTGGTTTTCTGGTTGGTTTCCATTTCAAGTTGATAACTGACCAACGACCTGTTGCTTTCGTGTTTGGTCAGTCACCCAGAGGTAAACAAAAAAGAAAAAACACAACGTTAGCCTTTGGAGTTGTCAGATCCCCGATTCAAAAAATTTATGGTCCTTGCTCGAAAAATTATGTGGCCGATACTTTTTCTCGAGGATTCTGTGGAACTTTGACTAACTTTGACTTGATTGCTTTGTTTAACTCTTCTTGCCGCCCTAAAGTAAAGTGTATGATCATTTTATACGATCACGAAACCTACCCTTCATCGTTGTTAATGTGAAGTCTGCCAGCTCTCAGTGTCAAACGAGTGTGGAAATCAAGCCTAGATTCTACAGGCCGAAAAAATTGCACCTCATCAAGGCAACGCAACCGTTCGACTGTCTCAGCATCGATTTTAAAGAACCCCTGCCTAGCGACACCAAAAGTCGTTTTTGCTCACCATCATTGATGAATTTTCACGATTTCCATTCACATGTTCTTGTTTCGACAAGTCCACTTCGGCAGTCATTAGATGGTTACCTATCTTGTTCCGTATTTTCGGAATGCTCACCTTCATGCACTCCGATCGTAGATCTTCATTCACGTCCGAGGAACTTCAAATTTTCCTTCACAGTGGAGGTATCGCAACCAGTCGCAAGACTGCCAACAGTCCGTTACGTAGCGGTTAAGTAAAAAGCCTCAATGGTACCCTCTGGAAATCTACAACACTTGTAATCAAGTGCCGCCAAATGCACATTACACAATGGGAAGCTGTACTTCCAGATGTACCTGATTCTGTCAGTTCCCTTCTCTGTACGACTACTAATACCAAGCCTCACGAAAGTCTCTTCCAGCACAACTGTGAAGCTACCACGGGTAAGTCAATCTCCACTTGGCTACTGAAATCTGACTGTGCACTTATCCGCAGTTGATGGTGCATCTAAATTCGACCCTCTGGTAGAAAATGAATAACTCGTGGAGTGCAATCCCAACTACCCACATATGCGTTACTATGATGGCCGGGAAGTTACTGTATCTCTCAAATACCTTGCCCTATCTACACACAACCCTCTATCCGTAGTGGAACATATGCCTACGGTAGATGCGCCTGAACATTCAGACACGACAAATCCGACGACGAAAAGCCCCAGTGAACTCAGACAGTAACTCACTCACCCCGTCCTTTGAAGAACCGGGAAAGTTCGACTCAGTGGAAGAAATCAACAGGGAAGCTTGAGCTCTTCAACCTCTTTAGCTGTCGTTGAACTTTATTCACCGTGTATACCGCATCCTTTGGGTTTCGCTGGTATGTCACTCCTTAAAGCATCCCCGGCGATAGTGAATATGATGAACTAAACACTTTCGTTTCATCCTAATTTTCGTTCATATGTTTGCTAATAGTTCTCTGAATCTATTTCAGCTGTATGATCTGATTCTGAACTGATTAAAGTCTATAAACTGCCATTCCGACTTCTTCATTCATCTCACCTGTGCCTGTTTGTTTGCAATCGTCTGCTACACGAACATTATCTATTTACGTATATATATATATATATATATATATATATATATATATATATATATATATATATATATATATATATATATATATATATATATATATATATAAACGTATAAGTATATACATAGTTATACATACATATATTTACATATGGATTTACTTCGAGGAATTTCTTGCAATTCCAGGGTGGTTTTAGTTATAAAACCGCGAGTATAATTTGTGTAATTGTTTTTGTATACATAACTGATACTTGACATCCCACCCGTTAATTTTACAGGTCCTTTGAACATCACGAAAAACCAGCAAGAATAGAAGAATGACAAACAACGGGAAAGGAAGTCTTTTGTACACATTTACCATACTTTTAATATAATAAACCTATTTTCATTCCCGTAAAACTGGTTGTTTTGCTTACACCTAGCTGCAATCTAGTAGCTAAGCCAGAAAGGTTGGAAAATATTACAATGGCAGTTTGAGTGATCAGACGAAGTAAGGATAATTGGTGAAAAGTAGGTAGCCATTTTCCAGTGAAAAGTTCAGTATGTTGGGCAAATCCAACCCCATCCTAGTTGGGGAAGCTTTGGGCAGTGCTGCTTGGGTAATCAAAAAATCGAATGTGTGTGAATGTGTGTCACTACATGAAGCATTTTTTTGATAACGGATGTGAATTCATAAGAATCAATTGTTATTCCAACGTAGCCGAATAAATCCCGTTTGCGTTGTGAATGAGGTAAATTCCTAACAGCCAATGAACACACATTGTGACTTGGGCTACTATCGCTGGAGTATTTCCACAACGCAATTGACAGGAATCGATACTAAGTACTATAGCCCAGACTAAGGTTAATTCAGCAGGATCAGCTGTGATCGCGATGGGATGAAGTAATTTTCCGTCACGCATTACCGAATCTAAATTCTTGATGGCTAATGACCGCACGTTGCGAATCGACTCTTTATTTCTAAAGTGCTTTATTCTTGTCATAGTTATGTGGAAACTCGTAGTGTTTAGGTATCAAACCTGGATCGCGCTCGTGAAAGAAGACTCGTGTGGCAACTTTCTAACAGTACACTTAAATAAGGCAATAAACAAATGCTACTCAGAATGGCATGACTATGAAAGGAGCCCCGTTTTCGTTCACGAGTTCCGGCACCGGTATCACCGAGCCAGAAGAAGTACGGAACAGTTATGAACCAATCCAAACTCACCACGTGAACCAAAAGTAGTCCCATTAAAAAAATTACCCACAAACCATGGGTAGTAAAATATTCCGGAAGGTGATACGCTTGGTCGCGTAAATCTCGCACAAGCAGAACGCCTATCGGAAGAAGTTTGAGAAACTACCGGTTTGAAAGACAGTGCAACTGTTGAAAAAGTCTGAGACATTTCCACATTTTCCAGCTAAATTCGCGCGCGTCAAAATTTGCACTCTACTCTTCTGCGTCCGTTACGCCACCAATAACCGTCGAGAAGTAATCATGCGAACAATTAGTGATTTAACAAAGAAGACACCCGGGGTTTGATCACATTTACAATTTAGTTTCTTATGAGCCCTCAGTTGACCAGTGCTGTGTACCAGGCCTGGTGGACTGAATTCGCACTTTCATCACTTATGAAGATAAGGACTGTGACAGATCACACTAGCAAAAATATTTTGAGTAACACTGTTTTGTAGGATAATACCTCCTGTGACGGCTCACGAGAGGTGGATTTGCTCGTTGTATTCCAATTATTCTTCTCAAGGTCTCGGAAATTATTTAGAGCACAATCCCACTCTAAGCTTCGATGAACAGAGCCAGGTAGGTAAGGCTTCAAAACATAACTAGTGATCTCATCCTTGTAATGGCGAACTCGCAACACCCAAAACCGGCTGAAAAGGTAACCAAAAATTCAAAGATAACTGATATATGATATACTTTGAGCTTCTGCGTACAAATTAGCATATCAGTAAATATAGACATGTTATTTCAAGATAATGCAAGTTTTGTGAACATTTAACAACCGAGCTTTGGATACCTTTCGGAATATTTGTTACTGAGAGCGAATTGATTTGAATTGCGTAAGGAACACCAGGTTGCAAAGTGGTAATCGCAAATAACGCAAACTTTTGGGTCATGGTACAACAGGGTGTGTGGCCGGGGGTGGGGGGGGGGGTTAATCTACGATTGTACATAAGGACAAAGCCATATTTGATCTCTTCGGTTCAGATAGTAGAGCAAAATGAACTGTACTGGACTAAATAGCCGATGGGACAGACGACAGGTCAATAGTTACAACTGTATTCAACAGTCGGTGAAAATTAGATGGAATACGTGAACGACTAGATTTATTGATGCAGTGCAGCTTTACGTTGCCACTATTGTCCTTGTGTCAGTTCCCTAGGCTATTTAGTTCATTCCGGCTCTGATCGGTTCAACCAACCGTTAACCTTGAAGGTCCATGATCTGATTATCTCTGCTATCTTGCAGTATTGTCGAACAGAGGACAAAATAAATAGAGACAAAAACTGAAAAACCGAAAATAAATGAATGAGCCGAAATCGCGAAGATGAAGGAAGGACTCGAAAACACCTTCGCCACTGGCCGCGACATCCACCCATATCATTTATGTCTCCAGTTGTCTGGAAGGTGGATGTCATGGACCCCAACCCGGCAGTCTAACACGTCCTACTTGAACAAGTCCACCAGTCAAGGTTTTCCTTTCATTTTACCATGTCATGTACAGACCACCTTGACCTAATTATTCTATCCTACCCTTCTTCGCAGAAAAGTGTACGCCGACTTAGCCTATCAGCGCGCACGCCACGTGCCACGTGCCACATGCCACGATGCACTATGAATCAAAGTTCGCGTTATTTAAAGTTACCACTTTGCAACCTGGGGTTAAGCAGACAATTCAAATGAAATCCATTCTCGACTACATCGCAGACATACAGGCCTGCTTGAAGCTCTCGAATTTTCGAAGTAAACGTGCTGTCCGCCTCCGACATCCGATTAAAGGCATCAAGAATCATACCAACAGACTAGCAAGCAGGCTCACCAGTCAAGCTAACACTTTTAAACAGACACAGCAGAAAGAAAGCACAACTACGAGACCGACTTTCAAGCTCAACTTGGTAGTAACCAGACCAGACCCACGAGCGACAGCATGCAGCCATGCTACCCAGATTCAACTAAGTTCTTCCCAAGTGTAGAAAATTGCACTGAAAAAAGTCCAAGGGGTGTTTTTGGTGGTACGTGGTCTAGATTCTAGGAGCAGCGGAATTCGCTGGTATGCTACAGCGAGATCAATCTTCAATCTTGGTGCCGAGCATGGATTTCATGGAGTCTTCCGGTTCCACCGTAGTCACCGCACGTCTTCGTAGTCGTGAATTCAAAGTAAGTCTGTGGTCCCCACAAATACGTAGCTTTTTCCTATCGCTTTTTATTGCCACAACTATAAGAGTAGCCCAAGAAGATGAATGGACTTGGGGTGATCATGCTATTCTGTTCCATTTTTTCTTATTGCCTTTAGAACCTCTTCACTTTGACCATACAACAACACTCTTTGTTTAACGAACACCGGATCACCATCGACTTCCAACTTTACGGCTCCACCGCCATTCCACCACGATTGTTGGAGCAATGCATCACTAGCTGTTGGATAATCACAAGATAAACGGGGGTGGATGACTCTGTGTGAAATTAAAGATTGTGAATCACAGCTCACGATCCATTCAATCCCATAATAGACGGACTATCAACTGAAATCAGGAAGCGGACTGGAATGTACGGCTGTTGCTTGGATTGTATCATCAGGGTCGTTTCACCCAACAGTGTGAGTTGGTGGCCGATTACACTCTGAATGAGTATTCCAGTAGTTTTTATCGTTGTCCAGGAAGAAACTCACCTTCAAGATCTTCTCAGGAATGATGGAATCACAACTTCCCATAACCACAATGAACTCATGCTGAAATCCGCATTCAAACAACACCGGTTTGTATAGGAATTGGTCGTTCTGACCGGTGGTCTTCAATGTGTAGATGGGTTTGGTATCTTCGGGTTTATTCGTTTCGGTCACTTCTATCATGTTGCACTTGGATCGGCGGCATACCTTTCTTATGTGACCAGCTTTGCCACATGCATGGCGTTCGACTTGACGGAATCGACATGTTGAGCGCAAATGGAAATCTCCGCATGAAATGCATCTGTTCTCTGGTTTGTGAGATACTGCAACATCGAAATGGCATGACTGGTTGACGTGTGCCTGGTGGTTACGGTGCGGGTGCATTGGCTTGGACGTCTTTTGTTGAAACAAAATTGTTGTCTCGGGTGTGGTGGAAGATTGCAAGTGATCCAATTGCTCGCAGATTCTGCAAGCCTCTGAAAAGTCCAAGCTATTCTGTTCCAGTAAGCGCAGCTGTAGCGTGATGTTGTTGATTCCGGCAATTAGTCGATTGAAAAGCATTTCCCCAACCGATCACCATAGTTGCAGCACGCAGCTTGTTGATTCAGTTGTAGAATGGATTTGTGACGAAACGAGTTCTGTCCTCGTCCCAGTGAATTTAATTTCACGCGTTCGGTGACCTGGAAATTGATTGGCATAACAAAATTCAGCAGAAGTTCTTTCAGTCTCTCAAGCGGTAGTTTTGCGGGCGCATCGGATTATGACAAGTTCTTGGACAACGAATACAAATCGCGGCCACCCGCAGTGAGGAAAAGGCCGTGTGATCTTGCTTAGCTCTGTTACGAAGACTACACCAGAGCTTGAATCGTTCGACCCATTCTTCGATTTAGGATGGATTACTGTGCAAGTTCAAATGTTCAAAGGTCAGTGACTCCATGCCGTGACGCCAGTTGTAAGAATCGTATTTAACCGGTCAATCGTACGTAATGAAATAACCTGGACCCGGACTACGCGCACTGGAAGAACGACAAGAATAGATAAGAACAGCACGAATGTATTTTGTTACATTTGGTTGGTGCTCACTCGTTTATTTACAAAAATAGGCATGCTTTTATTGGCAGATAACGTGCTGATAAATCACAAGGCAACTTCGCTGTATCTACACGATCTAACAGTTACGATCCAGCTTCACCTGATTGGCTGGATACTGCAAGTGAAGCTATAGCGTACTGGACTGCGTGGGGAGGCATTCGAATCAATACACTTGTCCAACAAATTGCCGTGTTTCTCCGTTTTTCAGGACATCCTTTTGGCCATCAGGTTTTGGTTGTAGGCCTTCACTACATTGTATAGTCTGCTGAAGAAACTAGGCCTTTTATCGATGCGTCTTCCAAAGCACCCCTGGAAACATTATTCTCTTATGCGTGCTCTGGTGTGAACTATGCCTGGGATAACCAACGCGTTTGCAGTCCGTAAAACAATTACGATGAAAGTCCATATCCGTCGAATTCCAGGTTTTACCACTAAAAATTTGCAAGATGTCAAAATTAGATAACCTCCGTGGATTACGGGACGAACCCACAGTAGAGTAGTCAGATATTCTAGAAGTAGCTGACTGAACCCAGCTCACATGTAACCACAGCTCCAGTGAGTATCATTAGAATAAATATAGTGTATATTATCACGCAGTTACTTGCGAGTAGTGTGTGGGATTGATGAATATTTGTTTAGCTGACCGTCCTTTGGACTCCACCTTTCACGCCCAAACCTCAGTCTAGTATCGATTACGTCGATTGCACCGATAATGCTAGCGTGGTTTTCGAATGAAAAATGCACAGTGAAGAAAGGAACGACACCAACTGTGCGATGAGACTGGCTAATATTGGAGGTGTATTAGGTCATCTAACGTGGCTGGATGAGGGGAAGATTTTAGAATGGCTTGTTGTTCCTCTTACGGCAGAGGAATGGAAACACTGCATCATGACAGGATAAATGTGACTATACCTGCTTAACTTGAAAGTAAGCCGTTCTCAACTCAAGTGTATCGTACGAAACTCAGCACTGAATCACGAAGTTTTTCACAAGCTTTGAATATATTGTTGATGAGCTCGAAAACTGTTTGGAAGGTGTACGACTGACTACATGAATACCTCGAATCCTGCGTTGACAACATGGAAAACATTACAAGCGAGATATAGAATAGGTTTTGTGAAATCCGTTGAGAAACAAAGAAGAAAGTGAATGTAGATTTAAAGCAGAATCAATTGAAAATACCCAACTGAATGATCAGGACACTCGGTTCAGAACCAAACTGTTTTCACTGCTTCACTGCATCACTGCTGGTCAAAAACGGCCTATTTTATGGGAATCTAAATGAAGACAATAGAGGAAAAAGAGAAAAAAATTGGTAATCACATTGATAAAAAATGGCATTTTTGTGTCCACATAGTTACCGTATTATCGGTGCTACGAGAGATAAAGTGTGTTGATAATTGTCACATAGAATTGCTTGGGCTGTCGGACTCGAAGGATAAGTCGGAGCAGTTCGTGCAAGCAAGTAACAACATGAAAAGAATAGTGCTCAGCGTCACTATGGAGTAGTTACTAAATTCAACTCCGTGTAATCGAATTGTGCACGGAGTACACATTCGGGGAAGATGGTCGAAGTGGAGTGAAGGAAAATTCAGAAAACTTGAAAGGTTTGAGAGATTGATCACCCTGTTCAGAATAGCTGACAATGTTTTGAAGATAATCAGATAGTTTATTAAATTTCTCTCTTCTATTGATACAGTATGACAAATAGGTATAAAATTAGCATAGTTAATTACAGTTCTAGAAGAGCACGACGGGAGGTGGACAACTTAAATATGGGACAAAGGACGTGAATACTGCAACTTGAGGAAGGCGAGATTTACTAATTAGGGATCCGGACGACTTGCAAGCCAGTCAAATGCTTCGGAAGCATCCCTAAAATGGTCGGTACATTATGCCAATGAGATAGTTGAGCCATCAAAGGAATGACACATTTGTTGTAATAGTGGTCTTAGAACGAAATCAAAAATTGAGGAGTAGTTATGAAATACGCATCTAAAAGAATTAACAGAACTGTTTTGCAGTTTATCATTAGAATGAACTAAATAAGATAAATAACATTGTTCTATTTGGCTGACATTTCAGTGGCGTGCTTATGTGTTTTGTTCACTCAAAGCAAAACATCTATGCTCGGACACTTCCACGTTGAAATAACTTGGTCGGCTATTGCGAAGGCTGCCCCGGAAGAACTGATTTAAAGTCAAAATCTGTGAAATTATTAATTAGATTGGTTGTAAAATAGGGTTCCCATAGAATGTTAGAATAATATTTACTGTAAAATGCTACTAATATGACTCACTTTTTGGAGAACTGCAAGTCGAAATGAGGTATTTTATTTCCCTCATTCCACCTGCATCCTCGCAATACTCTTCAAATGACTGAGTTCATATTTCTTGTCGAGTAGAATCGCGGAATCGAAGATGAAGTAAAATATGAAATTGGAGGTTAAAAGATGAGGATACAAATAGCAGAGTGTGGTTCAGCAGTCAGCGGAAGAGAGACTCAACTAAATTTGGATGAGATATTAAGTTTTCACTGGAAGCCTCAGTTGGCTTCCTTGTTAAATGAGTTAATATAAAGTAGAAAACATATTCATGAAAATCATGAGCCCCACGACCGTGTGAACATCTTGGCACACATATTTAATCCGTTTGGAAGACTTTCGTGGATGAGAAACTAGTGCACAGTGGTGTCATTGATTCTCTGATCGCGAGTATACTCCGTTGAATTTGTTTTTTATCCACAACGATTGTCTGACTTTTGGCTACTTGCAGCTGTTTCAGTTGTGAACACTATAATTCTACTGATATGGACTGTCATCGGAATCATTTGACAGACTGTTCATCATATGAACGATGAGATTAAACTATGCGGTACAACGTATCGATCACCGCGCATGACACATTCGTCGACAACTGATAGTTCATTGTGGAGAACTAAGTATGGAATAAGTTCAACTGGAATTGAATGTTTTTCTGGCCATTATGTCATCAGGAACTAAGGCATTCAACTTACAGTTGAATCGGCTTGGGAAATTTCTTTCAGAATATTTATGCTAGTTGCTCCAATATGAATCTTATCTAGAGTAACTATTATCTTGATTTATTTGGTATCATCATTCACATTTGATTTTTGTAGTGGTGGGCGTGACAAACTGTCGGTCACTCGATTCTTGGAGTTAGGTGTAATACCGATTTGTTATCAGAAGTTGTTGACATTTTTTAACACGACTGAGAATTCTAACAAGTGCCGAGAGACCAGTACATAATACGAACGGAGGCCAAAATAAGTACAGATGCCACTTTTCGAAGGCTCATAAACATGCGAGAATTTCTTGTTCTCCAGTGAAATACTATCTCCCTGTTGACAAAAGCGAAAATGAAATAAAAACAACTACTTTCTTTCACTATCACGAATCTGGGATATAACGGCCTCCAAGCTCACATCAGGGGCATGCGTGGACACGACCGTATAGAGGTTCTTGTCAAACATCGCAATAGTCCGTGCAATGGACACCACAGAATGAATGGGGGAAAACCTCTGTTTTTGGGCTGCACCATCTTCATGGGAAGGTCTCGATCAGTCTTGTAAATTCTCGAAGCAGCTGGGAAATCGTGCCGCAGTTTCGTAAAGTTCAAAGGTAGAAGGAATACAATGTAAGAAATGTTTCACTGGGTACGGATTTTGTGGTCGTGAACAGTTCACTAGTGCACGTTCGCTGTGATTGCATTCTTTCTATGAGTACCCAAAAGTTATCTATCACTGAAGCTTAGTAGTCGTGGATTTGCTGATAGATTTGCTTAGGTTATATACGGGCTGAAGAGCTCAGCGGTCGGTGACCTTCGTGAACTTTAGTCCAAGTAGAAACTTGTGTCATCTACGTACCACCCAGCTAATGGCCAAAGCTTTTTCCTGCCTCTAGGAATAACCCTTCACTGCAGCACTGAGAATACACAATAAACAGACTATTGGGTATCTTGTTCCAGAACTGCTCCAATCCTCGCTTCAGAAGCGTTGGTGATCAGCAAGGTCTGTTTAGATGGCGCGAGTGGGGCTAGTACTGGTTGGTCAACGATAGTTTGTATAGGACAGCGCAGTGTCTTTTCACGTTACTCGTCGCACTGCGACACGTCGGACTATCGGTCCAAAATCAGTGGGCGGGCTCGTGTCACGAAATTTTGAGTGAATAGGGAAGAGTACTGCCGGCATCCAAAGATTGATCGCAAAAGTGCCCGATTCATGGTTGACTCAATTCCAGTTGGTGGCTGGAGATGATCTGGATCTGATTGGTATCTGTTTGAAATAACAGTGAAACCGAGTAAGTGTGATTAGGTGACATCGAATTCGCTTTTGGTCGCTTTGGTTGAAATGTTTCTACCCACGAACCTCTCCAGGAGCTGTTACAATCGGCTGTTATGCTATTCCTTCGTGGATCTAAATGTTAGCACATCCTCCTGATATGCGATCACGCCATCGATACCGATAAGTACAGGTGACCGTGCACACGACACTAGTTGTAACAGTGCATTTTGCCATATCTATCCAACGTGGTTATCATACCTATATGACGGCTCAATTAAAATAATACCATGAAGCTGGTAATTCATAATAATATGCACAAATTAGTTTCGTGACAGTATGCCGAGTACTGGACAGAAACAATAACATCGGTCTCAATGAGGTAAGCGCCGTTAAGTGGGCAGTTCATATGATGGATGATAGATATTGAGAGCCACACCGTTGCACGAGAATCTTTTTGTGTATCGAACTTCTACGAGATCCATATAACTAGTTGTCCTAGCAGGCATGAAGATAAGACTACATATCATGAAATGCGATGAATCTTATTTCTTAGTTCGGTTGCTGTTGAGTAATAGTAACCAGCACAGCCACAATCCAATAACCATTAATGGTTATTCCAACTTAACTAGATTCATTGAAGTCTTTCACATCCAGGAGACCAAAGTGAATATACGAGATTAGACTACAAAACAATTAGCGATAAACAGTGTCCCAATGGGTTGTATACCGCTGGTCAGATACTATATGAGTTGATATTCGACTCGAGTATTTTTATGGAAGGCCATATTAAATTGACCAACATGGCCCGTGTATTCACAATGAACGAGTTCATGTTGGTTTATATACCACTAACAGTCCACTCGATTTGTGTAGACAGCTATATCCGACCACTTTGTGGTTAAAAAAGCACCTTCGAATGTATAATTTGCAAATTCCGGTGTCGTTCGCCGATTTCCCAAGCGGACAAACATACGCAGTTTTTCTCGTAGGAATTCAGAAAGAGTCAAAATCTAACTACTGCCAATGTTTCCAGTAGTAATATTAGAAATTCGAAGATACAGGACTGTAAAAGTTCCCAAAGAGCACGCGTGCAAAACAGTCCATTCCGTGTGTAGTCTGAGGCATTTCGCATGTTTACGGATTTTCGTAGAGCCTCCGTCGATCCTGGATTTGATGGCTTTGCGTTCACTGGACCAGTCGGTAACCCCTTTAGACTTTATCCATTTATCCGGTGGATCAGCTTATATCCGACGAGATGATCGCGCAGTGTTACATTATCTAACGACGTATGGGGGTTCGATCCTCCAAGTTGGAATTTGATGGTCATCCGGTGTTGATGAAGCGACGAGTATTTACGTACCACCAGTGAGAGGAAGTTCTGAAAGTGCTTCTCAGGACGGAATAATTCCGTGTCTTCACAAGTGGGAATTCATCCTCGTGGGCAATTCCGATTCTGGCGGAGGTGAAATGCGATGGACAAATATATCGAATTTGTGGTGAATACAGGCTAATTTCAATCCACACTTACGGAGTTGCGCCGTAGCGTGGGTGAGTGTCTCAGGCTCCGAAATGGCTACTCGTCCTGAACACTTCTCTTAATGCCTCCAAGTTATCGTGCATCTAACATAGCCTCTGCTGAGGAAGTCCTACTCACTGCTTTCTCGTGGTTGAGGTGTTCACACTGAAGTGAGAGGACGAAAGCGAATGCCCGGCACTCTTCACCGGGTTGGCTGACTAATATTTAGTCTAGAAGAGATGGGTAAAGCCTGATTCCAAACCAACAACGGGTGGAGTACGAGGCGTACAACAGTGTGCTCACCGGCATCTATGGCGGAGAGGTGCACTGGATACCCAGGATATTTAGCCTCATCCGAAGGGCGAATGAACAGAGGACTCAGTCACCGGCCCCCAGTGGGTTACGGACTCCACGTTTCTCCCCGCTGCCTGAAGGTTCAAGCTTTGGATAGCTAAAAGCTCGGGTTGTGGATCCCTAAGGAAGCCACCTGCTTTGGCTTGGGCAACCTGATAATATCACGCTCACAAACAAATCATGGACTCGGACTATCCACCCCTCCCCTCCCCGATTGTACCATGTTTTATTTTGTACACAGTCTGGAATCAGAGAGGTATGATATATATATATATATATATATATATATATATATATATATATATATATATATATATATATATATATATATATATATATATGGCACAACATTTGTTGAGCCGGAGGTATCCATGAAATACAATCTCGTCAGCAAATACTTCTCAAAATTTGACCTGACTCACGCGTACTTATACATCCCGCTGCACACAGATTCCAAAACAGCCATCAACACTCACTGGGGTAAGTTACAATAGAATTTCTTATGGCTCAGTTTGCAAATGTCTTCTGGGATATTCCGGGCTGCGATTGACGAGGTGATATTCGGTATCGATGGCGTGATCGCATATCAGGAGGATGTGCTAACATTTAGATCCACGAAGGAATAGCATAACAGCCGATTGTAACAGCTCCTGGAGAGGTTCGTGGGTAGAAACATTTCAACCAAAGCGACCAAAAGCGAATTCGATGTCACCTAATCACACTTACTCGATTTCACTGTTATTTCAAACAGATACCAATCAGATCCAGATCATCTCCAGCCACCAACTGGAATTGAGTCAACCATGAATCGGGCACTTTTGCGATCAATCTTTGGATGCCGGCAGTACTCTTCCCTATTCACTCAAAATTTCGTGACACGAGCCCGCCCACTGATTTTGGACCGATAGTCCGACGTGTCGCAGTGCGACGAGTAACGTGAAAAGACACTGCGCTGTCCTATACAAACTATCGTTGACCAACCAGTACTAGCCCCACTCGCGCCATCTAAACAGACCTTGCTGATCACCAACGCTTCTGAAGCGAGGATTGGAGCAGTTCTGGAACAAGATACCCAATAGTCTGTTTATTGTGTATTCTCAGTGCTGCAGTGAAGGGTTATTCCTAGAGGCAGGAAAAAGCTTTGGCCATTAGCTGGGTGGTACGTAGATGACACAAGTTTCTACTTGGACTAAAGTTCACGAAGGTCACCGACCGCTGAGCTCTTCAGCCCGTATATAACCTAAGCAAATCTATCAGCAAATCCACGACTACTAAGCTTCAGTGATAGATAACTTTTGGGTACTCATAGAAAGAATGCAATCACAGCGAACGTGCACTAGTGAACTGTTCACGACCACAAAATCCGTACCCAGTGAAACATTTCTTACATTGTATTCCTTCTACCTTTGAACTTTACGAAACTGCGGCACGATTTCCCAGCTGCTTCGAGAATTTACAAGACTGATCGAGACCTTCCCATGAAGATGGTGCAGCCCAAAAACAGAGGTTTTCCCCCATTCATTCTGTGGTGTCCATTGCACGGACTATTGCGATGTTTGACAAGAACCTCTATACGGTCGTGTCCACGCATGCTCCAGATTCGTGGTAGTGAAAGAAAGTAGTTGTTTTTATTTCATTTTCGCTTTTGTCAACAGGGAGATAGTATTTCACTGAAGAACAAGAAATTCTCGCATGTTTATGAGCCTTCGAAAAGTGGCATCTGTACTTATTTTGGCCTCCGTTCGTATTATGTACTGGTCTCTCGGCACTTGTTAGAATTCTCAGTCGTGTTAAAAAATGTCAACAACTTCTGATAACAAATCGGTATTACACCTAACTCCAAGAATCGAGTGACCGACAGTTTGTCACGCCCACCACTACAAAAATCAAATGTGAATGATGATACCAAATAAATCAAGATAATAGTTACTCTAGATAAGATTCATATTGGAGCAACTAGCATAAATATTCTGAAAGAAATTTCCCAAGCCGATTCAACTGTAAGTTGAATGCCTTAGTTCCTGATGACATAATGGCCAGAAAAACATTCAATTCCAGTTGAACTTATTCCATACTTAGTTCTCCACAATGAACTATCAGTTGTCGACGAATGTGTCATGCGCGGTGATCGATACGTTGTACCGCATAGTTTAATCTCATCGTTCATATGATGAACAGTCTGTCAAATGATTCCGATGACAGTCCATATCAGTAGAATTATAGTGTTCACAACTGAAACAGCTGCAAGTAGCCAAAAGTCAGACAATCGTTGTGGATAAAAAACAAATTCAACGGAGTATACTCGCGATCAGAGAATCAATGACACCACTGTGCACTAGTTTCTCATCCACGAAAGTCTTCCAAACGGATTAAATATGTGTGCCAAGATGTTCACACGGTCGTGGGGCTCATGATTTTCATGAATATGTTTTCTACTTTATATTAACTCATTTAACAAGGAAGCCAACTGAGGCTTCCAGTGAAAACTTAATATCTCATCCAAATTTAGTTGAGTCTCTCTTCCGCTGACTGCTGAACCACACTCTGCTATTTGTATCCTCATCTTTTAACCTCCAATTTCATATTTTACTTCATCTTCGATTCCGCGATTCTACTCGACAAGAAATATGAACTCAGTCATTTGAAGAGTATTGCGAGGATGCAGGTGGAATGAGGGAAATAAAATACCTCATTTCGACTTGCAGTTCTCCAAAAAGTGAGTCATATTAGTAGCATTTTACAGTAAATATTATTCTAACATTCTATGGGAACCCTATTTTACAACCAATCTAATTAATAATTTCACAGATTTTGACTTTAAATCAGTTCTTCCGGGGCAGCCTTCGCAATAGCCGACCAAGTTATTTCAACGTGGAAGTGTCCGAGCATAGATGTTTTGCTTTGAGTGAACAAAACACATAAGCACGCCACTGAAATGTCAGCCAAATAGAACAATGTTATTTATCTTATTTAGTTCATTCTAATGATAAACTGCAAAACAGTTCTGTTAATTCTTTTAGATGCGTATTTCATAACTACTCCTCAATTTTTGATTTCGTTCTAAGACCACTATTACAACAAATGTGTCATTCCTTTGATGGCTCAACTATCTCATTGGCATAATGTACCGACCATTTTAGGGATGCTTCCGAAGCATTTGACTGGCTTGCAAGTCGTCCGGATCCCTAATTAGTAAATCTCGCCTTCCTCAAGTTGCAGTATTCACGTCCTTTGTCCCATATTTAAGTTGTCCACCTCCCGTCGTGCTCTTCTAGAACTGTAATTAACTATGCTAATTTTATACCTATTTGTCATACTGTATCAATAGAAGAGAGAAATTTAATAAACTATCTGATTATCTTCAAAACATTGTCAGCTATTCTGAACAGGGTGATCAATCTCTCAAACCTTTCAAGTTTTCTGAATTTTCCTTCACTCCACTTCGACCATCTTCCCCGAATGTGTACTCCGTGCACAATTCGATTACACGGAGTTGAATTTAGTAACTACTCCATAGTGACGCTGAGCACTATTCTTTTCATGTTGTTACTTGCTTGCACGAACTGCTCCGACTTATCCTTCGAGTCCGACAGCCCAAGCAATTCTATGTGACAATTATCAACACACTTTATCTCTCGTAGCACCGATAATACGGTAACTATGTGGACACAAAAATGCCATTTTTTATCAATGTGATTACCAATTTTTTTCTCTTTTTCCTCTATTGTCTTCATTTAGATTCCCATAAAATAGGCCGTTTTTGACCAGCAGTGATGCAGTGAAGCAGTGAAAACAGTTTGGTTCTGAACCGAGTGTCCTGATCATTCAGTTGGGTATTTTCAATTGATTCTGCTTTAAATCTACATTCACTTTCTTCTTTGTTTCTCAACGGATTTCACAAAACCTATTCTATATCTCGCTTGTAATGTTTTCCATGTTGTCAACGCAGGATTCGAGGTATTCATGTAGTCAGTCGTACACCTTCCAAACAGTTTTCGAGCTCATCAACAATATATTCAAAGCTTGTGAAAAACTTCGTGATTCAGTGCTGAGTTTCGTACGATACACTTGAGTTGAGAACGGCTTACTTTCAAGTTAAGCAGGTATAGTCACATTTATCCTGTCATGATGCAGTGTTTCCATTCCTCTGCCGTAAGAGGAACAACAAGCCATTCTAAAATCTTCCCCTCATCCAGCCACGTTAGATGACCTAATACACCTCCAATATTAGCCAGTCTCATCGCACAGTTGGTGTCGTTCCTTTCTTCACTGTGCATTTTTCATTCGAAAACCACGCTAGCATTATCGGTGCAATCGACGTAATCGATACTAGACTGAGGTTTGGGCGTGAAAGGTGGAGTCCAAAGGACGGTCAGCTAAACAAATATTCATCAATCCCACACACTACTCGCAAGTAACTGCGTGATAATATACACTATATTTATTCTAATGATACTCACTGGAGCTGTGGTTACATGTGAGCTGGGTTCAGTCAGCTACTTCTAGAATATCTGACTACTCTACTGTGGGTTCGTCCCGTAATCCACGGAGGTTATCTAATTTTGACATCTTGCAATTTTTTAGTGAAAAAAAACGTGTAACACGAAGAAATTTCTTTTCGATATATCACTTCAGGCATTGACACAAGAAGCCGAGACTAAGCTGACAGAGATCTTGAAGCAGCTTAAGTCAGAAAACACTATTTCCAAAACACTGTACGACAAGCTTGTGCCCTGCGGCTCACAACCACCTAGACTCTATGGGTTACCAAAAGTACACAAACCAAATGTACCCCTAAGACCGGTGATTGACATGAGCACCTCAGCCTATCACGCCACAGCTCAGTGGATTGCAGAAATTCTTGAACCTGTGCGCAAGTCACTAGCGAAGTATAGTGTGAAAGATTTGTTCTCTTTTGTGGAGATGATAAAACATCAGGACCTGTCTGAACGGACTATGCTTTCCCTAGATGTTGAATCCCTATTCACAAACGTTCCGTTGATCGAGACGGTAGAATTCATCTGTCAATACTTGACCGATAATGATATCAAACTCGACATTCCTGTAGCTAAGCTAAAAGAACTAATTCTTAGATGTACATGGAATATACAATTTCTGTACAGCGGAAAATACTACAGGCAGAAAGACGGGGTAGCAATGGGATCACCACTTGGACCCCTTCTGGCTGATATATTCTTAGCAAAACTCGAAAGTGGACCACTACGTAGCACGATTGACAGTCTATATATGTACACCAGATACGTGGACGACACTTTCATAATTTGCGACTCAAAAAAAGACATTACCGAACTACTGCGAACATTCAACAACGCCCACGCAATGACCACATTTACAGTGGAAGTAGAGACGGACAATTTCCTCGCCTTTCTTGATGTGGGATTGCGTAGAATGGAGGACGGACATATAGAAAGGAGGGTGTATCGGAAATGTACATGGTTGGGGCAATACACACATTTCCTAAGTTTTGTCCCCCTACGATACAAAAGAAACCTTGTGAGCTGTCTGACCTACAGAGCAAGAAACATCTGTAGCCCTGACACGATTGCCCAAGAACTCGAACACATACGCGGTACATTACTAAAAAACGGCTATCCAGAACCGTTCATTCGTCAACATATGGGAGAGAGGAGACACAAAATGAAAGTTCAAATGGCCAAGAAAAAGGATATTTTTCTAACTGTCCCGTTCAAAGGTGACAAAACCTTAGAAATACTAGAGCTGCGCATATCCAAGACCCTCAGGAAGTCTTTCCCCGCTGCACATGTCCGAATCTTAACAAATACGAAGCCTTTCATTGTTCAACAATCCAAGGACAGGTTGCCTCATCAGTCTCAATCTTTTGTTCTATATCAGTTTACGTGTTCTTGTAGTGCACAGTATATTGGACATACGACGAGACGCCTGTCGAAGAGGATATCAGAACACGTCCCGGCTTCTTTACGCAAAGGTACAGTCCGGACTATCAATAGCGCAATCCTACAACATCTGGCGGATAGCGGACACCAAATCGACACGGTGACAGCTTTTAGACCAGTCCTGACAACTCCCAGAATTCACGCGAAAGGATTACGCAGGCGGTTGCTGATGACGTCAGAAGCCACAGCAATTCGGCTCTTGAAGCCGGATTTGTGTAAGCAACGTAACCTCGTGCAACAGTTGTTGTTGCCGTGGCCGTAACAAGTGATTCTCTTATGGTTCCATTGTACCAATTCTCCCCAGCCCCACACCCCTTTTTCACACCTTTGTTTTTCAAACCTGTCTTTTCACGCCATTTGGTTACACATTTCGCACTTATCGTCGTTCATACAACGAACAAGATTCATCAAGTTGAAGCATGTTGTCGAGTTACCGGATTTGTTGCACATTTACTCACTCCCTGCTATCTTTAGCTGCATATATACCCTCTTTTACCCAGTACTATATATGTCAATGCCTGAAGTGATATATCGAAAATAAATTTCTTCGTGTTACACGTTTTTTTCATGAATCGATGGGCGTATTCTATGAATAGAATTTTTTAGTGGTAAAACCTGGAATTCGACGGATATGGACTTTCATCGTAATTGTTTTACGGACTGCAAACGCGTTGGTTATCCCAGGCATAGTTCACACTAGAGCACACATAAGAGAATAATGTTTCGAGGGGTGCTTTGGAAGACGCATCGATAAAAGGCCTCGTTTCTTCAGCAGACTATACAATGTAGTGAAGGCCTACAACCAAAACCTGATGGCCAAAAGGATGTCCTGAAAAACGGAGAAACACGGCAATTTGTTGGACAAGTGTATTGATTCGAATGCCTCCCCACGCAGTCCAGTACGCTATAGCTTCACTTGCAGTATCCAGCCAATCAGGTGAAGCTGGATCGTAACTGTTAGATCGTGTAGATACAGCGAAGTTGCCTTGTGATTTATCAGCACGTTATCTGCCAATAAAAGCATGCCTATTTTTGTAAATAAACGTGTGAGCACCAACCAAATGTAACAAAATACATTCGTGCTGTTCTTGTCTATTCGTGTCGTTCTTCCAGTGCGCGTAGTCCGGGTCCAGGTTATTTCATTATGTACGATTACCCGGTTAAATACGATTCTTACAACTGGCGTCACGGCATGGAGTCATTGACCTTTGAACATTTGAACTTGCACAGTAATCCATCCTAAATCGAAGAATGGGTCGAACGATTCAAGCTCTGGTGTAGTCTTCGTAACAGAGCTAAGCAAGATCACACGGCCTTTTCCTCACTGCGGGTGGCCGCGATTTGTATTCGTTGTCCAAGAACTTGTCATAATCCGATGCGCCCGCAAAACTACCGCTTGAGAGACTGAAAGAACTTCTGCTGAATTTTGTTATGCCAATCAATTTCCAGGTCACCGAACGCGTGAAATTAAATTCACTGGGACGAGGACAGAACTCGTTTCGTCACAAATCCATTCTACAACTGAATCAACAAGCTGCGTGCTGCAGCTATGGTGATCGGTTGGGGAAATGCTTTTTAATCGACTGATTGCCGGAATCAACAACATCACGCTACAGCTGCGCTTACTGGAACAGAATAGCTTGGACTTTTCAGAGGCTTGCAGAATCTGCGAGCAATTGGATCACTTGCAATCTTCCACCACACCCGAGACAACAATTTTGTTTCAACAAAAGACGTCCAAGCCAATGCACCCGCACCGTAACCACCAGGCACACGTCAACCAGTCATGCCATTTCGATGTTGCCGTATCTCACAAACCGGTGAACAGAAGCATTTCATGCGGAGATTTCCATTTGCGCTCAACATGTCGATTCCGTCAAGTCGAACGCCATGCATGTGGCAAAGCTGGTCACATAAGAAAGGTATGCCGCCGATCCAAGTGCAACATGATAGAAGTGACCGAAACGAATAAACCCGAAGATACCAAACCCATCTACACATTGAAGACCACCGGTCAGAACGACCAATTCCTATACAAACCGGTGTTGTTTGAATGCGGATTTCAGCATGAGTTCATTGTGGTTATGGGAAGTTGTGATTCCATCATTCCTGAGAAGATCTTGAAGGTGAGTTTCTTCCTGGACAACGATAAAAACTACTGGAATACTCATTCAGAGTGTAATCGGCCACCAACTCACGCTGTTGGGTGAAACGACCCTGATAATACAATCCAAGCAACAGCCGTACGTCCCAGTCCGCTTCCTGATTTCAGTTGATAGTCCGTCTATTATGGGATTGAATGGATCGTGAGCTGTGATTCACAATCTTTAATTTCACACAGAGTCATCCACCCCCGTTTATCTTGTGATTATCCAACAGCTAGTGATACATTGCTCCAACAATCGTGGTGGAATGGCGGTGGAGCCGTAAAGTTGGAAGTCGATGGTGATCCGGTGTTCGTTAAACAAAGAGTGTTGTTGTATGGTCAAAGTGAAGAGGTTCTAAAGGCAATAAGAAAAAATGGAACAGAATAGCATGATCACCCCAAGTCCATTCGTCTTCTTGGGCTACTCTTATAGTTGTGGCAATAAAAAGCGATAGGAAAAAGCTACGTATTTGTGGGGACCACAGACTTACTTTGAATTCACGACTACGAAGACGTGCGGTGACTACTGTGGAACCGGAAGACTCCATGAAATCCATGCTCGGCACCAAGATTGAAGATTGATCTCGCTGAAACATACCAGCGAATTCCGCTGCTCCTAGAATCTAGACCACGTACCACCAAAAACACCCCTTGGACTTTTTTCAGTACAATTTTCTATGCTTGGGAAGAACTTAGTTGAATCTGGGTAGCATGGCTGCATGCTGTCGCTCGTGGGTCTGGCCTGGTTACTACCAAGTTGAGCTTGAAAATCGGTCTCGTAGTTGTGCTTTCTTTCTGCTGTGTCTGTTTAAAAGTGTTAGCTTGACTGGTGAGCCTGCTTGCTAGTCTGTTGGTATGATTCTTGATGCCTTTAATCGGGTGTCGGAGGCGGACAGCACGTTTGCTTCGAAAATTCGAGAGCTTCAAGCAGGCCTGTATGTCTGCAAAGTAATCGAGAATGGATTTCATTTGAATTGTCTGCTTAACCCCAGGTTGCAAAGTGGTAACTTTAAATAACGCGAACTTTGATTCATAGTGCGTCGTGGCATGTGGCACGTGGCGTGCGCGCCGATAGGCTAAGTCGGCGTACACTTTTCTGCGAAGAAGGGTAGGATAGAATAATTAGGTCAAGGTGGTCTGTACATGACATGGTAAAATGAAAGGAAAACCTTGACTGGTGGACTTGTTCAAGTAGGACGTGTTAGACTGCCGGGTTGGGGTCCATGACACCCACCTTCCAGACAACTGGAGACATAAATGATATGGGTGGATGTCGCGGCCAGTGGCGAAGGTGTTTTCGAGTCCTTCCTTCATCTTCGCGATTTCGGCTCATTCATTTATTTTCGGTTTTTCAGTTTTTGTCTCTATTTATTTTGTCCTCTGTTCGACCATACTGCAAGATAGCAGAGATAATCAGATCATGGACCTTCAAAGTTAACGGTTGGTTGAACCGATCAGAGCCGGAATGAACTAAATAGCCTAGGGAACTGACACAAGGACAATAGTGGCAACGTAAAGCTGCACTGCATCAATAAATCTAGTCGTTCACGTATTCCATCTAATTTTCACCGACTGTTGAATACAGTTGTAACTATTGACCTTTCGTCTGTCCCGTCGGCTATTTAGTCCAGTACAGTTCATTTTGCTCTACTATCTGAACCGAAGAGATCAAATATGGCTTTGTCATCATATATCAATTATCTTTGAATTTTTGGTTACCTTTTCAGCCGGTTTTGGGTGTTGCGAGTTCGCCATTACAAGGGTGAGATCACTAGTTATGTTTTGAAGCCTTACCTACCTGGCTCTGTTCATCGAAGCTTAGAGTGGGATTGTGCTCTAAATAATTTCCGAGACCTTGAGAAGAATAATTGGAATACAACGAGCAAATCCACCTCTCGTGAGCCGTCACAGGAGGTATTATCCTACAAAACAGTGTTACTCAAAATATTTTGCTAGTGTGGTCTGTCACAGTCCCTATCTTCATAAGTGATGAAAGTGCGAATTCAGTCCACCAGGCCTGGTACATAGCACTGGTCAACTGAGGGGTCATAAGAAACTAAATAGTAAATGTGATCAAACCCCAGGTGTCTTCTTTGTTAAATCACTAATTGTTCGCATGATTACTTCTCGACGGTTATTGGTGGGGTAACGGACGCAGAAGAGTAGAGTGCAGATTTTGACGTGCGCGAATTTAGCTGGAAAATGTGGAAATGTCTCAGACTTTTTCAACAGTTGCACTGTCTTTCAAACCGGTAGTTTCTCAAACTTCTTCCGATAGGCGTTCTGCTTGTGCTAGATTTACGCGACCAAGCGTATCACCTTCCGGAATATTTCACTACCCATGGTTTGTGGGTAATTTTTTTAATGGGATTACTTTTGGTTCACATGGTGAGTTTGGATTGGTTCATCGAACATATGCAAACATGTGCTCACAGCAACTGCGTCATTCTGCCGCTACGGACTGTTCGGGCCGGTTGTTGAGGTGAACGAGTACCCGTAAACGGTTCTGCAGTTTTGGCTTTCGGTGTAACATCCTGGTACGGGTTTTTGAATTTGCTGGACAGTATGTTGTGCAGATTCAGAACTTTAGGAAGATGGACACATTTCCGAAGCACAAAGTCCCATAACAAGGAAAATAACTGTTACGTACTTCTTCTGGCTCGGTGATACCGGTGCCGGAACTCGTGAACGAAAACAGGGCTCCTTTCATAGTCATGCCATTCTGAGTAGCATTTGTTTTATTGCCTTATTTAAGTGTACTGTTAGAAAGTTGCCAAATGAGTCTTCTTTCACGAGCTCGACCCAGGTTTGATACCTAAACACTACGAGTTTCCACATAACTATGACATGAATAAAGCACTTTAGAACTAGAGAGTTGATTCGCAACGTGCGGTCATTAGCCATCAAGAATTTAGATTCGGTAATGCGTGACGGAAAATTACTTCATCCCATCGCGATCACAGTTGATCCTGCTGAATCAACCTTTGTCTGGGCTATAGTACTTAGTATCGATTCCTGTCAATTGCGTTGTGGAAATACTCCAGCAACAATAGCCTAAGTCACAATGTATGTTCATTGGCTGTTAGGAATTTACCTCATTCACAACGCAAACGGGATTTATTCGGCCACGTTGGAATAACAATTGATTCTTATGAATTCACATCCGTTATCCAAAAATGCTTCATGTAGTGACACACATTCACACACATTCGATTTTTGATTACCCAAGCAGCACTGCCCAAAGCTTCCCCAACTAGGATGGGGTTAGATATGCCCAACATACTGAACTTTTCACTGGAAAATGGCTACCTACTTTTCACCAATTATCCTTACTTCGTCTGATCACTCAAACTGCCATTGTAATATTTTCCAACCTTTCTGGCTTAGCTACTAGATTGCAGCTAGGTGTAAGCAAAACAACCAGTTTTACGGGAATGAAAATAGGTTTATTATATTAAAAGTATGGTAAATGTGTACAAAAGACTTCCTTTCCCGTTGTTTGTCATTCTTCTATTCTTGCTGGTTTTTCGTGATGTTCATAGGACCTGTAAAATTAACGGGTGGGATGTCAAGTATCAGTTATTTATACAAAAACAATTACACAAATTATACTCGCGGTTTTATAACTAAAACCACCATGGGATTGCAAGAAATTCCTCGAAGTAAATCCATATGTAAATATATGTATGTATAACTATGTATATACTTATACGTTTATATATATATATATATATATATATATATATATATATATATATATATACGTAAATAGATAATGTTCGTGTAGCAGACGATTGCAAACAAACAGGCACAGGTGAGATGAATGAAGAAGTCGGAATGGCAGTTTATAGACTTTAATCAGTTCAGAATCAGATCATACAGCTGGAATAGAATCAGAGAACTATTAGCAAACATATGAACGAAAATTAGGATGAAACGAAAGTGTTTAGTTCATCATATTCACTATCGCCGGGGATGCTTTAAGGAGTGACATACCAGCGAAACCCAAAGGATGCGGTATACACGGTGAATAAAGTTCAACGACAGCTAAAGAGGTTGAAGAGCTCAAGCTTCCCTGTTGATTTCTTCCACTGAGTCGAACTTTCCCGGTTCTTCAAAGGACGGGGAGAGTGAGTTACTGTCTGAGTTCACTGGGGCTTTTCGTCGTCGGATTTGTCGTGTCTGAATGTTCAGGCGCATCTACCGTAGGCATATGTTCCACTACGGATAGAGGGTTGTGTGTAGATAGGGCAAGGTATTTGAGAGATACAGTAACTTCCCGGCCATCATCGTAACGCATATGTGGGTAGTTGGGATTGCACTCCACGAGTTATTCATTTTCTACCAGAGGGTCGAGTTTAGATGCACCATCAACTGCGGATAAGTGCACAGTCAGATTTCAGTAGCCAAGTGGAGATTGACTTACCCGTGGTAGCTTCACAGTTGTACTGGAAGAGACTTTCGTGAGGCTTGGTATTAGTAGTCGTACAGAGAAGGGAACTGACAGAATCAAGTACATCTGGAAGTACAGCTTCCCATTGTGTAATGTGCATTTGGCGGCACTTGATTGCAAGTGTTGTAGATTTCCAGAGGGTATCATTAAGGCTTTTTACTTAACCGCTACGTAACGGACTGTTGGCAGTCTTGCGACTGGTTGCGATACCTCCACTGTGAAGGAAAATTTGAAGTTCCTCGGACGTAAATGAAGATCTACGATCGGAGTGCATGAAGGTGAGCATTCCGAAAATACGGAACCAGGTAGTTAACCATCTAATGACTGCCGAAGTAGACATGTCAGATCAAGAACACGCGAATGGAAATCGTGAAAATTCATCAATGATGGTGAGCAAAAACGACTTTTGGTGTCGCTAGGCAGGGGTTCTTTAAAATCGATGCTGAGACAGTCGAACGGTTGCGTTGCCTTGATGAGGTGCAATTTTGTCGGCCTGTAGAATCTAGGCTTGATTTCCGCACTCGTTTGACACTGAGAGCTGGCAGACTTCACATTAACAACGATGAAGGGTAGGTTTCGTGTTCGTATAAAATGATCATACACTTTACTTTAGGGCGGCAAGAAGAGTTAAACAAAGCAATCAAGTCAAAGTTAGTCAAAGTTCCACAGAATCCTCGAGAAAAAGTATCCGCTTCATGATTTATCGAGCCGGGACCACAAATTTTTATGAATCGGAGACCTGACAACTCCAAACGTTAACTCCGTGTTTTTTTCGTTTTGTTTACCTCTGGGTGACTGACCAAACACGGAAGCAACAGATCGTTGGTCAGTTATCAACTTGAAATGGAAACCAACCAGAAAACCAAACCGTTTCCGCAAGGCCTCTAAAATGGCACACGCTTCTTTCTCCACCACCGAAAGCTGACGTTGTGAAGGTGGGCTCGGGAAAAGAAAGCCACCGGACGGCCATTTTGATTGAGAGATGCGGCGATTGCAATGACTGATGCATCTGTCTCCACAAGCAGAGGGACACCAGGCTCGATGACCACACAAACAACATTAGGGGTGGTACTTTGATACTTCGAGTTCCCAGGCAACAATTACGTGGTTACCGTACTTCGTTCGGCAGCGCAACACGTGACCTCTCATGACGAACGGTTGATGTCGACTGGATAAAGGCCATAAGCCAAAGCCGTGTGGTTTCTTCTATCTGATGCCACCGAAGTAAATAGGAATATCGTCAAAAATATTCTCGCTAGATAAACGGCAGTCAAATTTTCGTATTTCCCTAGATCTACCGAAGATACAATAATCATTTGGTTTGGATATACTAGTTTTCCGGACACTCTACCAGTGCATGTCCGAATAACAATGCAGTGAACTGTATATCCATACACAGTTAGACTCTGGACAGTGTCCCCATATAAAAACCAGTCAAAAACAATCGAACAGTGTCGTTAAACTCCTCTTTCTTTAGGCGGTAAAGCTTGTTGCTTCGAAAGCACACGAACCACATGAACAATAAAAGGACCATGACATAAAATCCCGAATTGGGAAAGGCCCAAAATGTTTTCTTTGACGAGTCCACAGTAATCCGTGAATACACTTCAGGCTTGTAAGATAATTTGAGGCTCGTCGAACCATTCTTGTGGATCTTCATATGGTAGATAAAAGAAGCAACGTAATGATCACTGCCTCACATGTAAACAAGCTTACTAAGTCCCTGAACGAAAAATAAATAGGACTTTGTAGTAATCACAACAAACTGAACTGACAGGACTATTGAAATCGCCCCCACTCAGAACTACGCGAACGAAAGTAGCAAGAAGACGAAGGCTGCTGAACAGCACGTTCATTGTATTTCAGAACTGGTTCGTATAAACATGTTATATCAGAGAAAATAATTGACAGACTAGAAGGTGACTAATTATAGGGAGTTTTTGTCGTACCTGTCCTCGACGACCTTCATTGGTTAAGGCTCAGCTGCGTGCGTGATTACGAAACTGTACCTGGTCGTATGTGACATGTGACAGCGGCTGCATCACCACAATTTTTTAACATATGCCGGCTGTCTTAGACATGAAAGCAGTATTTCTTGTGAATCGCAATCACACAACACACACGCACTTCTAGAAATTTATTAGTGTCTCTGAAACAGATATCTAGCAGAGGTTGAGATACGCGTCACACAATTCAAAAAGACGTCAAGAGCCCCATCGTGGTACATTATAAATCAATCACAAATATGACAAAACTTTGTGTACCTCAACGCTAAGCACTCCGTGAATTAGATTAGGACGAACGCAAGCGATTTCGGGATCGCCCGAGGTTCAAGCTGGTAAATCAACAAAATGTCTGTAGAAAATGAAGGTAAAGGGACACGTGACAAAATTAACGCACCCATCAGTCAGGGGTCGTGCAGGGTCATTGTCCGGTGTTCATTTCAGCTCGGTTCAGTTTGCACAGGACAGGTAATGCCCACGGTCAATCGAGGGTCCACTATTCCGTCGGCGGTATGCACACTAGTCACGCACCCACCAGTATGCAGTGTATTTCGTCGATTCCTCGGTGAAAATAAGAGGGAAATGTGAAACCTGATCGCACATCCACTGCGACAAACATTATGCATCGTGAGAGTTTTCCGAGTGAATGCCTGGACGCCCCTAGTTCTACCACCCCTTCTGGTAGTCTATTCCAGTAGTTTACCACCCTATTTCTAAAGAAGTGAGATCTAGCTATCAACCTAGATCGAGCTTTCTCTAGCTTCATCCCATGACCTATTGTTCGGGAGTCTGGCGTCATATGGAATAAGCTCTGCTTCCTAAGCCCAGAAAAGTCTTTCATTACTTCGAACATCTCTATGAGATCTTCTCGAAGTCTCATTCTTTCCAACGAGAAAAGATTGAGATCACAGAGTCTCTGTTCATACGTCTTATCCCTCTGCCCTTCAACCATTCGCGTCGCGAGACATTGAACTTTCTCCAAGCAGGTGGCTTCCTTTTGTAGAAAAATGACCAAGCCTGTACGCTACCTTCTAATGGAGGTTGTACTATAGCCATGCAAATGTGTACGAATATTTCCGGATGCGGGCAAGACAATGCTTATTGTAGTTCAAAGAGTTCACCGCAAGCCTTTTGTGCAGCTGTGTTGCACCAGTCCGACCGTTTAAAGTCACTGTTCATGATAACTCCGAGGTCTTTAACCCTACTAACTGTTTCAATGACGAACAGCAGTCGATCACGAGCAACAGTTAGGCTTTCTGTTGCCCTTCGCAACATGGCTTTTTCCAGCTTCGAGCGGTAAGTTCCACTTGTAAGCCCAGTCCAGGACGGTCCCAATATTCCTGCCGAAATCACCCCTACCCTCAGATCCTACACCTTCCAAGTCATCCACAAAAACTAAATTAGGCGATTGAAGGGCGAATGCCAGGTCGTTTATAAACAACGAGAATAGTATCGGGCCTAGGACGGATCCTTGAGGTACACCACTGGTAGCCTTCACCAAACTAGAGCACCTGTCCCCTACTTTGACCTAAAAAGTCCTGCAGGAAAGAAAGTCCACCAGCTACCTATATACTGACCCACCCGTACCGAAAGTCCCCAACTTGGACAGCAACAGACGATGGTTAACGGAGTCAAATGCCTTGCCAAAGTCAAGGTAGCATACTTTGACTTGTTTACCTTCATCCATTCGTCCAGTCACTTCATCTAGGAAGCACAAGAGATTGGACAGACAATATCTATCTTTTAGGGATCCATGTTGGGTTGGGCTTAGCATGGAGTGCTTCAGTAAATGCTGACTGATGTGGGAACGGATGATCATCTCAGGGACTTCACATAGGATGCTAGTTAAGTCTGTCGACCTTTAATTATCCATAGCCGAATTAGGTATACTCTTATGTATAGCCACGACGGCCGCTCTTTTTCAGTCCTGAGGCAGATTACTATGGTTCAACGTGGACCTGTACAGCTTGCATGCTGATGGAGCTATGATATCCCCCAATGGCTTGAAGATAGCTGGATGAAAGCCATCTGGAACCGCTGATTTATGGACATTTAGTTCCTGTATGTGCTTCCGCACGACTTCCTCTGAAAGATTTAGATCGTTTAACTCCGGAGGAGGATACTCCGGATTCAAATCAACTCGCATCTCACTATCTACTCTATGTACACTACCAAAGTATTTACCCAGGTTGTCTGTTTTGCTCTGGTCATCAGTGGCAATACAGACCACAAGGCTGATCCGGCTACATCATTCAGTGTCCTATACAGGGTTCAACCGAACGAGTCAAAATCAGTCAGATATAGGACACTAGCGACGGCTGAGGCAATCGGCATCCGGCTATTGCGGCCCAAGCTGTGTTCACAAAAGAAGCTGGTCCAAGCACTTGAACTTCCGTGGCCGAAGGTCAATGACGTCATGCTCGAATGTGATGCCGACCCTGTTAATCTATCGATGAGTCGGCTAACCAATCGAGTGACTGACTGACGGATTGACTAACCGATTGAATTTGTCCTTTTTCTTCCCTTAATTTGGTTCATATAAATGTGATTGTAATTGGCTTGAGAATGAAATCACCGAAAACATGTTCGCCTACGCCTTGTTTACTGATGTTAATCAAGGGCTTTTTCCGTTTACTCAAGATACCAATCAGATCCAGATCACCTCCAGCCACCAACTGGAATTGAGTCAACCATGAATCGGGCACTTTTGCGATCAATCTTTGGATGCCGGCAGTACTCTTCCCTATTCACTCAAAATTTCGTGACACGAGCCCGCCCACTGATTTTGGACCGATAGTCCGACGTGTCGCAGTGCGACGAGTAACGTGAAAAGACACTGCGCTGTCCTATACAAACTATCGTTGACCAACCAGTACTAGCCCCATTCGCGCCATCTAAACAGACCTTGCTGATCACCAACGCTTCTGAAGCGAGGATTGGAGCAGTTCTGGAACAAGATACCCAATAATCTGTTTATTGTGTATTCTCAGTGCTGCAGTGAAGGGTTATTCCTAGAGGCAGGAAAAAGCTTTGGCCATTAGCTGGGTGGTACGTAGATGACACAAGTTTCTACTTGGACTAAAGTTCACGAAGGTCACCGACCGCTGAGCTCTTCAGCCCGTATATAACCTAAGCAAATCTATCAGCAAATCCACGACTACTAAGCTTCAGTGATAGATAACTTTTGGGTACTCATAGAAAGAATGCAATCACAGCGAACGTGAACTAGTGAACTGTCCAGGACCACAAAATCCGTACCCAGTGAAACATTTCTTACATTGTATTCCTTCTACCTTTGAACTTTACGAAACTGCGGCACGATTTCCCAGCTGCTTCGAGAATTTACAAGACTGATCGAGACCTTCCCATGAAGATGGTGCAGCCCAAAAACAGAGGTTTTCCCCCATTCATTCTGTGGTGTCCATTGCACGGACTATTGCGATGTTTGACAAGAACATCTATACGGTCGTGTCCACGCATGCCCCTGATGTGAGCTTGGAGGCCGTTATATCCCAGATTCGTGATAGTGAAAGAAAGTAGTTGTTTTTATTTCATTTTCGCTTTTGTCAACAGGGAGATAGTATTTCACTGGAGAACAAGAAATTCTCGCATGTTTATGAGCCTTCGAAAAGTGGCATCTGTACTTATTTTGGCCTCCGTTCGTATTATGTACTGGTCTCTCGGCACTTGTTAGAATTCTCAGTCGTGTTAAAAAATGTCAACAACTTCTGATAACAAATCGGTATTACACCTAACTCCAAGAATCGAGTGACCGACAGTTTGTCACGCCCACCACTACAAAAATCAAATGTGAATGATGATACCAAATAAATCAAGATAATAGTTACCCTAGATAAGATTCATATTGGAGCAACTAGCATAAATATTCTGAAAGAAATTTCCCAAGCCGATTCAACTGTAAGTTGAATGCCTTAGTTCCTGATGACATAATGGCCAGAAAAACATTCAATTCCAGTTGAACTTATTCCATACTTAGTTCTCCACAATGAACTATCAGTTGTCGCCCAGTCAGTGTACTGTAGGGGTTTTTATGCTTCCTTAATTCGTTCGGTCAGTGTCCGCAGTAAGCAAACATCCTGGTTGCTGTGTGTAATTGGTGCCCTGTAGACAAAGACAACAGTAGTACTTCTGCTTTGAAGGATGATCGTACCTGCGCAAAGCTGTGCATTACTAGTAGACCTCTTGGTCAGAGACTCCAGATGGCTCGTACCTGGCCTATTGAGGAAGGCTATTCCTCCTTGTTTCTTATTCCACACGTGTTGGTGTAAAACACTATCGCATTTGCCCCGTCGCCTAGGTGTATGATATCATTTAGTCCTGCTCGGTTCTCGGGAGCAAAACCCGAGAGGATAGCAAGTATTTTGTATCGATCATCCCCACTGGGGTGCATGAAGACGGCGAATGATCTAAGACTTCCGACGGCTCTCATTCCATCCATATGATAGTTGCCATGGCACCAAGATTGGCAAGGGTCTCGCAGTCCCCACCTTCTGATCTTACTGCCGATTTTCATCTTCCTACACGTCCTCAGTTGCAACTATTCCCGACCACGTACGTGACTTCTTTACTACTATCGGACAGGTAGCCCAAGTGCCGAGTAGGACATTTTGCTGTCCTCGGGATTTTCTCATCAGTGCCCTATCGGGTTCAACCAAGTTTCCACTTGGCACTAGAACATCAAGCCTTACTCTATGCCCGTCTGATGCAATCCGATACCTGACCTTCATGGTGTGGGACACCAATTCTGCCCTCGCCAGCAGTCTGTCTTGGATGAACGCACCAGAGAACTCAACTGGTATTGGTCTCTCGTTATGTACGCCTTTGATCGCGAGTGGTGACTTTTATGTCCCCAATTTTGGCACCCTTCTTAAAGCGGTAGGTTACGGAAAACCCTCAGTTAGCAGTGTCATAGACCCTCCCCCTACCCATGTCTCACCTAACCTTTGATTCCCTTAATAAAGATTCCTCCTAATTTAGGATCTGGAGCATGCTACTTGAGACCCTTTCCATCGATAAGATCTGACTTTACAGATCCTCCACTTTACCTTTTAACACTGGGAGCTCAGGGTCGTCCACCCTGGCTGGTCTGTCTCTCGTAGTATTACACTCAGTCTTCTTTCAAGGCTGTCTTGCCTTCCTAGACTTCTGCTTATTTCACTGGCCCCCTTCTGTCTGCTTCAAGGAAGTTGAAGCAACGACGGCAGGGCAAGCTCTTCAAGCTCGTCTATTCGCCTCAGCAACTGCCTTCTTGGGCTTGTCTGCTACTTCCGCAAACGAAATTATGCTACTTTTGTACTATGTTTTGGGACTCATGCTAAGGGTACTATCTGGTGGAGTTTTGTGCCCCTCAAAATGAAGAGGAATCTTATACGCTGCTTGGATAACAGAGCAAGAGAACTCTGCTCCGAAGGCATAATAGGAAATGAACTCCTTTTTCTGCGGAGTGTTTTCTTGAGTAACGTCTCTCCTGAACTGTTTATCGACAAGACGATGCAAGAAAATGAAGGGAAGTCAAAGGAGATAGAAGCCCCTAAGAAGGTACTATATGTGCGTTTGCCTTTCAAAGGCGACACGGAAGCCGAAATTATTCAACGAAGATTATCAGGAGTAATCAACAGAACATTCTACGCTGCACAGTTACAAATCCTGTTCGTTTCCAAACCGATAGTGTGTTTTCGATTGAAGGACATAGTTCCGAATTCTGCAACCTCGTTTTGTGTGTTCTTTCACCTGTTCCTGTGGAACTAGGTACATTGGTCGCACGACTCGGCGCTTATCCGAACGCGTACGTGAACACCACCCGGCCTGGCTGAACACGGGAGCAATTAAGACCATTACGAATGCGGTGTGCTCACACCTTGTTGAGTCAAACCACTCAGTGGAGGTGATAAACGCTTTTCGCACCATTTACAAAGTCCGAGGAAAGCAATCAAGATTTGTCAAGTGTCGCATCTTAGCCACAACCGAAGCAGTGAGTATTCTTCTCTACAATCCTCCCCTGTGCGCTCAGAAACAATTTGTGCGAGACTTAAGCTTCCGTGGCCCACGTCATGGTCCTGAACACATGTACAGTCACTTGAACATTCCACACTGTGATCAATTTCACATGCACACACGCACGTGCAGAGACGGATTTGGATTATCATTCTCCGTTCTTATTTTGTGAATCATATATATTGGTATGTATTGGTATGAGTACGAATAACTGAAAACGAGCTTGTTTACCACGTTGTTTATTCTCATTTAGTACAGTTATCCATGTAGTATGTACGATCCAAGGAACCATAGCTGATTTAATCAGCCCTTCGCGGTTTCACTGCTTAAAGGTATGTACTTAGATATGCATGGCCTAATCTCTCAGACAAGCATATGACTACTAGCAACATCAGCCAGATTATTCACAGTCCTTAACCCGTTCAGCCGAAGCCGTCGGGGCACAGGATCAAAATCAATGAGCTAGCCGTTGGGCCGTGTCGCGGTTTCACGGAGCGTTAGCTTCACATGCGCACCACCACATGTTTTCATAGGAAGAGACGTTTCTCCGGGCGTCACTTTCCCATTCGTACAGCAACCCTGAAAACGACGTCCGACAATCCGGCGAATCAGCTTGTTTTTTGGAAATTGATTGCCCTATGCTCCAAAAACAAAGGTGGTATGGCTGTTGGAAGTGGATAGTGATCGGGTATTCCTGAAACTCCGAGTGTTGTCGAAAGGTCAGTGAGTGGGCATTCTGAAGATGTTTATTAAAATGGAGCAAGACGGTGTCATTGCGCGTGTCACTTCATCCACTTGGCAGACTCCTATTGTGGTGGCGATGAAGAGCGACTGACAGACACCTCGGATTTGTGGTGAATATCGACTGACTTTGAGTCTCGGGTTACGGAATACGGTGGGACCTGAGGACTTCATAAAATGCATGCTTGGTAGCAAATATTTTCCAAAAATTGATCTGGCTGATGCGTACTTATAAATTCCGTGCACATGGAGTCCAAACCACCAACAGCTGTTTACACTCCATGAGGCATATCCCAATGCAATGTCTTGCCATTTGGTCTGCATGTGTCATCCGGGATATTCCATCCATGATACCGATGGGGTGATGGCACATCAAGATGATGGGTTTATTTCCGGATCCACGATGTAAGAATAGAACACAGATTGCAAAAGCTACTGAAGAAGTTCGAGGAAAGAAATGTATTGATCAAAGCCCAAAAGAGCGAATTCGGGGTCACCGAGTTAGATTTTCTCGGTTTCACTGTCAATACAAACGGATACGGACCATATCCAGATTGTTTCAAACCCCTGATTGGCATCGAATCACTGAAACATCAGGTGCACATACGACCAATTCTTAGATACCTGCAGTACTACTCCAGATTCACTCCGAACTTTGCAACAAGAGCCCAACCGTTGTTTTTGGCTGATGTGTGGCTATGGAACGGACAATGTGAAAAGACACCGCATGGTCTTATTCGGAATATCGTGGACCAACCGATACTAAACCCATTTGCACCATCTAAGTCAACCGTGCTGATCACTGACGCGTCCGAAGTCGGGATAGGAGAAGTTCTGGAACTGGATAGATGTCCAGTCATCTGCATCTCGCGTCTTCTCAATGCTGTCGAGAAAAGTTGGTCCCAGATACAGAAGGAAGCTTTGGCAGTTTTCTGGGCTGTACGTAGACTGAACAAGTACCTATTTGGAATATATTTTATGATTGTCAACGACCATTAATCTCTTCACTTCCTAAATAACCCAAATAAGTCCGCCTCCAAATCCACGACTACTATCATTCAGCCATGGAGCATTGCTTTTGCAGTCTACAACTATGACATCCTATGTCGACCCGGCAAGACAATCCTGCAGATGGACTTCCTGTCTTTATACTCACGATTCGCAGCGCCTGACCAATGACACTTCGTTCCACCTGCTGGGCCTCTGTAAAGAGAAGAATTGCGAAAGCAGACAAAACGATATTACTCACCTGTGATTTTGGCTATCAATGAAGGGATGGCAGCCCGAGGTGAAGCGGAAGTTTCTTCAGTTCTTTTAACTGCAAGAAGAATTCAACATCCAATCCGACGGCGTTCTTTATCAAGGTGACTGGGTTGTCAAACGCCTCCATAGAGCAAGTCGATTTTGGATAAACTGTACAAAGACCACTTGGGAGTAGACAAAATGAAGCCACTGCCTCGACAGATGTGCTGGTGGCCGCAGTTGGATGTGGATATTTGCACTACGGCACCAGAAAACTTGGTCAATCTATGGTCGAGATTACTGATCTTAATGATGCATTATTGCACCGGCGCCACCTCAGCCAAATCCACTTCGAACTGGCAACCGACGATATAACCAATCACACGGCTGAGACAACCGAGGATGCAAGCGCTGACCATGTTGATGACAGTGATCCATCTATTCCGTCCCCTGAAACGACTGCCTCAGCGGCCGAGACACAACCACCAGCTCCAGTTTGAAGGTCAGTGCAACAGGCGAGCCAAATTGACGAGGAGCTCTTGAGAGAGAAGGATTGTGGTAATTCAGCAGCTGTCACATGTCACATACGACCAGGTAGAGCTTCGTAGCCACGCACGCAGCTGAGCCTCAACCAATGAAGGTCGTCGAGGACAGGTACGACAAAAGCTCCCTATAATTAGTCACCTTCTAGTCTGTCAATTATTTTCTCTGATATAACATGTTCATACAAACCAGTTCTGGAATACAATGAACGTGCTGTTCAGCAGCCTTCGTCTTCTTGCTACTTTCGTTCGCGTAGTTCTGAGTGGGGGCGATTTCAATAGTCCTGTCAGTTCAGTTCATTGTGACTACTGCAATCACTTAGCTGCCAGATTTGCACGCTTGTTTTGCTTCTCACAGATCGAGGGTCATAGATATTTCATCTTCCCATTCAACCCAATTTTCATAGTATCATTATGAGGACCGAATGCTGACAGTGCATTTCGTCTTTTATGATTCAATCTCATCATCTCCATCCTGCTTCATTTTTTTCACTCCAAATATCCAGAAATGACCGACGGGTTATGAGAATGGTTACCCAGATTTTACACAGACCGTGGTTGAGAAAAAAAAATGTTTCCCACGTAACTCCCAAGTGGACAAGCCTCAGTTCACCAGAGGGAATGGTCTTGTCTCTGTAATCACGTTTGCGGTGTGACTGGTTATCGTAATCACATTGGGCTAACGGATCCGGATGACTAGCACACATGTGTCGACCAGATGCGCGAGCCCATTGGTGCTTGAGTGTGCATTCGCTAGAAAACTGCCTCATTCAGCTGCTGCTTTCCTAAGACAGAAAATCAGCACCGATCAGAGTAGAAAGATGTTCGATTGACCAAAAGGGATAACTGATTGGTGCATTTAATCTCCTCGTAAATCTTTTGCAGAGGTTAGGTTCACATTGCATCTATTGAAATAATAAAGTATCAAATTAATTTGTATGTATATTATATTTGTATTTGACCGAACGTTTACGTTAACAGACGTGCGCATTTCAGTCAAAAAAGACTTGTGTTGTTTGACTTATGCAGTCGTGCTCACCCACGCACGCATGATCTACACCCCGTGCAATGATGGGCGCACGCCTGCCATCGTGTACACACGTACGCAGTTGACGTTTGTCATGATTCATCTCGGACAGCTCTGACCAATCAGATCGCAGCACATGTTGGACGACCTTGCACGGCTCAATCTGATTGTACAGTTGTCTTACACGTCTGATTACATACAACACTGACTCACGCACTTGCATACTTGTTTGCGTCTGCACTGACTCGCATGTGCTGGCGCTTACGGTAAGTTGCCACGGTATATACGTTTACCTTCGCAAGTGGGCCTTTCTTCTGGCTAATGAATTGCGGGATTCAACATTTGCATGTCTACGCTTGCGCGTGCTGTGCGCTGATCCGGAATACAAGCTCCGCTGTGCATACGTACTTTTGTTCTGTTTATTGAGTCTTGGACACAACAGCTTGCACCTGGCATCCCATCGAATCAGGGGGATGAAAATGAGAGTAATCACACATCAAAATTGGTGAGAAATTCGGCAGATACTCGTGCCTGATTTGTGAGGATTCGGGTCAGATAAGGAACAGTAGAGTTTTTGCAAATGGTAGTGCGAGAAAGGAGAAACGAGTAGAAGCGGGAGAGTTAAACTTGCATGGATCACTGTGTAAATGGCGAGTGTTGTGTGCAAGGTCCCTATGAGCTAACTTTTCACCTGCGGCCAGGTGTAATTCACACAAATTAGCTGGTAGTTTACTTAAGGGTGTGAGAAATACCCGACCGATAATAGATAAACTTCGACAAAGAATTTCAGAACCTTCCTTCATTAGACTGGGAAAAATAACAGGGTAACAGTAAAGTAGAACAGGAAAGACATATTGATAAACGAAGAGAGAAACAACTATCTGTTTAACATCAAAATGCCTAAGCTTCCGGGTTTGGCAAGATAGCCAGCGTAGTTTCTTGACGCAGTTTGAAATATGAGATGACCACTTCATATTTGCATCAATGGTGATTCCTAAGTATTTGGAAGCTATCCGTTCTGTGGAAATGAAAGGTGGATCACAAGAATAAACCGATCTAGAAAGGATAGGCATTCATTTCAAAGCATTGGAACAAATTTAAAGTTAAACAGGATCAAATAAAAAAATGATGAATATGAGACAGATTACTAGAAAGGTGTCTATAATCCAGGTTTACAGTAACGACTTGACAAATTGCCACGTCACCTGCGTATTTAAATTGTTGTGTCGGAGAAGAAGAAAATAAATAGAGGAAAAGCACCGGTTTCTGAAGTACTTCTGAATTATTCACCAAGGATTTAGATATTCTCAAACCTAGTCTTGTGCACTGAATTCCGTTGACAAAGTAGTCAGACAACCATGCTTGTTGAGGTGTGAGACATCCGAAAGCTTCTAGTTTAGGGAGAAGGACAGACTGCGGAATAGAATTGAAAGCGGATGAATAGTCCAGAAAAGCGCATCGAACAGACTTCGCCGATTCATCCAAAGATTTTGTTCCATGGTGGACTGAAGAAGCGATAGCATCCGTAGTGGACCTGTTCGATTCATAGGCAAACTGTGAGAACTCGTCATGAGAGTTTATAAAAGAATTCAAACGTTTACCAATGACACGCTCTGTAAGTTTAAGATAAGATGAAGTTGAAGCAATGGGACGGAAGCTGTTAGCTCCGACACCAGAATTACGAGCTTTGGGTATAGGAACAATAGTGACTGGTCTTCAGCAGTCGGGAATAGAAAAACAGCTCAAAGATTCGATTAGGAGGGAAGTAAATATATCGGTCAGAGCAACAGCACTATCTCTAAAATGTGATGACGATATGCCATCAGGACAAATGCTTGAAGTTATTTTGGAAGTTCAAGGAACTTCAAGTATTTCTTCAGTAGAGAACGGGGTTATGTTCACAACATCTTGAACGAGTGCAATTAGACAGCCATTTGATGGATGGATGAATGCACTGGTAATACTGTCAACTTCAACTGCAAATTTCACTTGTTTCGTTTTCTTTCCACACAGGAGCCGGATTTCTTGCCCTAGTCGATTACTGTTGTGGCCAGGTAGGAGTTGCAACACAAGTATATAAAATAAGGAAGATGAGTGGAAAACAATATTTGAATAAATATTCGATAACAGCGCTTGAAACGAACGTTTGAGCAATGCGTAGCCAAATTCGCAACGGATCCCGAAATCAAAAGACGATTATCCATGATATTCTACGATACTAGATTATTACATGAACAATGACAAAAAATATACAAACCTCAATAATACGATCACAAGGACTCAACAACGAGAAACCGAATAGCAGCGTGTGAGCAAACAGCACGTGCGTCACGCAGGTCCTGAACAAGGATGTGCCAAAGTAGCTCTCTGGGCGCGAACAAACAACAATTGGTCCATAAAAACAACCAGTTCGTAAAGACAAGTCAATAGTGTAGGCAAATGAGTGATGTTAGGAAAAACACTGAATCGCGAGGGAAAAAGGGGGATTTTCCACGACCGGCTGTTACACCGCCCACCGAAATCCTCCTGGATCCTTAGCAGAGTCAAAGGTTCGGTATAAAGGTACTGATTCTTTCTACCTGCCTAGGCCCTGCTGTCAGTGCGCGCGCCTAATGCTCGTCGTCAAAGTTCTATCACTGGTCGCACCTAACCCATTGGCTACATAGACGTGAGGGTAGTCTACATCGTCCACAAGACCAAATGACCGATGGCGGGCGTGAAGGGGCCACATAGATGCTGTCCTTGTAAAGGGCCGTCCTGTCCTGGATGTATGTGCTTGAGTGAGTGTGTGTGAGTGTGTGTGTGTGCCGGGGTGTACAATGAAATCACAGGTATGACTACACATCAAAGGAGGACTTTCTGCAATGTCAACAAAAGACCGCGTGGCAAGAAAACGAGTAAAATGTAGCATGTGTGTGTGACCTAAGCTCCGCTACTTCTACATATGCAAGGGGCATTCGGTAACGTCAACAAAAAACAAACAAAGAACACTCGTTGCTCGAAGTATTATCACTAGGACCGAAGTTTTGCTGCCCTAAAAATAAAGGGAAACAAATGGATATGGAAGTCGAATTTGAGAATCTTTTTGCTCAACTCACAGACCTGAACCCATCGTCATTACAAGAGTTGGAGAAGCTGAAGTCCACTCTCGTTAACGCTTGCTACCAATACCGGGACAGCAAACCGTCAACAAAGAGCATATTGACGACAGAGCATTTGAGGTGCCTAAACGGTTTACAGGCTAATAAAGATATTATTTTATCAAGACCTGATAAAGGCGCAGGTATCGTGATTCTTGATAAACTGACCTACATAGAAAAGATGAAAACAATATTGAGCGATTCGTCCAAATTCACCCAAGCCTCCAATGAGAAGGATAAAACGATCCAGATAGAAAAGTCCATCTCCAAGAGATTGCGATCACTGAAGCAAAAAGGGATCATAGATTCGACCACATTCGAACTGATACGATCAACCGGGACGATAATCCCCAGGCTGTACGGCTTACCAAAAGTCCACAAGGAAGGCGTACCGTTAAGACCCATTTTAGACATGTGTAACTCTCCCTACCATGCAGTAGCCAGGTGGCTGACTGGCTTACTGGAGCCAGTGAGAGCTACAATCGCAAAACATAGCTTACGGGACACTCTCGACTTCGTGGATACTGTCCGAAATATAAGCCTGAGAGAAAAACAGATGTTCACATTTGACGTCACTTCATTGTTCGCTAGCGTAACGATCAGTGAAACTATTAACTATGTGTGCGACTATATTCGAGAAAATAAGATGGATGTTGGCCTTCCGGTGGACGAACTGAAGCAACTGCACTTCGTTTGCACGTTTAACGTGCAGTTTAAATTCAGTGACGAAATCTATCGTCAAAAAAATGGAGTAGCAATGGGGTCACCCTTGGAACCAATATTCGCCGATGTTTTCATGGCCAAAATTGAGAATAATCAACTGCAGTCGACCATCAGACAGTGCGTGATTTATAAACGCTCTGTGGATGGTATAACGTGTGTGGCAGACGACACCATGGCCATAAACGTTATGTTAAACACGTTCAAAACAGCCCATCCTAATATCCAGTTTACGATGAAAAAAGAGGCAAACAATGAAATAGCCTTTCTAGATGTGTGCCTAAGTCGGCGAGTGGATGGCTCAGCTCAACGATCAGTGCACAGGAAAGCAACGTGGAGTGGGCAGTGCATTCACTGCGAAAGTTTCGTGCCACTCAAATTTAAGCGCAACTTAATCCGTTGCCTGATTAATATAGCGCGCAAAATCTTTACAGAGGACACACTGGACAACGAACTTCGTTATCTGCGCAATATGTACCTGAAAAACGGATATCCGGATCGTTTCATTGATAAGACAATGCGACAAGTGGAAGAAAGAGGGAAGACCACAGTTGTCCCAAAATAGTCAGTATACATCCGCTTGCCGTTCAAAGATGATATCCCAGCAGATTGTCAGGAGTCGTCGACGAAATATTTTACGCGGCAAAGCTCCTCACTGTATTTACATCAAAGCCGTGTGTGCAATAACGATTAAAGGATAACGTGTCAGATTCTATGGCCTCTTTCTGTGTGTACTCCTTTACTTGTTCCTGTGGGACAACGTACATTGGCCGTACGACCAGACACTTATCCGAACGAGTCCGTGAACACCACCCAGCTTGGTTGAACACTGGAGCAATCAAAGTAATTACGAGCGCTGTGTGTTCACACCTTGTTCAGTCTAACCATTCAGTGAATGTGACCAAAGCATTCCGGCCAATCTACAAAGTCCGAAGTGGGCAATCAAGGCTGATGAAGTGCCGTGTTCTAGCCACAGCGGAAGCGGTATGCATTCGTCTCTACAATCCCCCGTTGTGCGCCCAAAAACAGTTCGTGCAAGCGCTAAGGCTTCCTTGGCCCACCCCCTACCCACGAACTAACCACAGATCTGTTGATCCGACAAATGACACCGCAGACACCCATTCACGATCCAGAGACGGATCGAGGTCACGCATGTGATAACTGATCCCCCCTCCCCCACTTACATTTTCACTCATCGCCTTATCTTGATTTCTGTTCTCTTCACCGAACACTGTTCATATAAAATGTGATGTAATGGCATGATTACGAATCACTGAAAACGAGCTTGTTCGCCACCTTGTGTTGTTCTCAAAGAACACTGTCACATGTCTGATGGGGTTACGGGGTGTAGAGTGCGTCGGGCATGTGTGTATGTGTCGGGATGTGCAATGGGATCGCATTCATCACCACATATCGGTAAGAACCTTCTGTAATGTCAACGAAAGACCGCGAGCAAATGAGTGATGTTAGGAAAGACACTGAATCGCGAGGGAGAAAGGGGGATTTTCCACGACCGGCTGTTACAGCGCTGTCGGGAATTTGGTAGTTAGCCATCACTTTGCTTACCACGGGTAACCTTTCTGAGTGTTGGTTTGCAGGGAACCTATGCTTCCTACAAATGTGTCCATCTAAAATGGATGGCTCAGCTTCTACGGACCTCCAGTAGCCGATGCTCTGCGGTGAGTAGCCTCCCTGTCCAAGGTTCCCTCCGAGTCTTTTCTCCAAAGCTGCTACAGATAGTCTGGTTCGTGAACCGGTATTGTATTGCAACCGTGAAACCATATTATCATGGCTGAAAACTGATCTATCCGCCGTTCGATAGTATATAATATGTCCCTTCCTACTACAAACCAGGAGAAAGATGGTTCTCCATCAATGAAATCCGTCTATTTTAATTCCTGAGTCTGAGTTTGTCGGATTCAATACAATGAATGCAAAACCATGAGTGGTTTATCTGCGAAGTCATTTGGTTAATTCGATGGCAACTTGATTACAGAAATCGTAGTAATGAGGCAGAAAGATAAACGACGAAGAAAAATTACTGAACAGGATACTGGATGGTCATCAGACGAAACTTTATTCGGAAGAATAGTAGAACCTGTCAGCCGTAGAATTTGGGATTATCAAGTAACATTATTCTTAGCCTAGACCCCTTTTGTGTGCGGGCTTTCCTTGCTTTGGTCATAGAATAATATTAACCGTATTTCTACCTATTTTCCCTCGTCCTTTACATAGTGTTTTACTTTCTAGCCATTCCTTGAATGTCGTGTTCTTTTACATGAAAAGATTTTACGTTAAAGATGGCAGCTCCATCTGTGGTTCGAACCACTGACCTTTTCGGCTCTACATTGGAGGGCACACTTCCTCAGCTTCTACGATCGTGTTCGTCGAGGAAGTCAAAGACCGTGGAGTGCCAGCCGCGTGTAATATTACTCAGCCTGTACAGAGACCGTACGCGAAACGTACAGTTAAACAAGTGATAGATGGGGGTGTGATCGGCTGATCACTATATCTACCCTAAAACCCTATCCTTCCACCAATCCGGCCACCCTGGCTGGCCAGCCAATCGTGTAATGTCACTTACACGCGCGCACTCAGCCCACTGATCTTCATCCGCCTCCCTTTCTGGTCTCCGTGTAGCGCAAAGCGTGCAGTTTAACATTTTTGAACACCGCAGAACAGTGCGCTGATGTCTCCTTCTGTAAGAAATCCGTTTTCTCTTTCTGCATGCATTTCCATACAATTATAGTCAATGAATAATTCACCAAGAAGATACTAGTGGACCCCACCCACCTGCTGTACCACGACTTACTTTTACTACCACCACTTCTACTACATCTACTTCTGCTGATGCCTCATTTGCTTTTCCAACAAACATCTAGTTGATAAGGTTTTTTTGGTTCTCGTTTAGCATTTTACCAAGTCGTCCATAGTTCTTGCTCGCGAATCTCCTACGTGCATCTACCATTATACTGGTGCTGACTGACTCTGTTTTCGTCTTCATCACATGCGTACAACAACAACTGCTGCTACTGTAGCTAATGCTGTGACTGCCTTTCCTGGTACTGCTACTGCCAATACTGTTCCTGTTACTACTACTGCCACTAATACGATTACTACTACTGATGCTACTATGAATGACTACTGATGCAAATACCACCACTTCTCCTGCGGATACGATGACTACTGTGACCGTAGTTCTTATTACTAATACTTCGACTACTGTTGCTGATAATAATGCTGCTTTTAATACCACCACGTCAACTACTACTGACGATACTTTCACACCTACTGCCGTCAATGGTATTATTACAGTCACTGTCACCCGTTGAACGCCATGGAGCTTTTTCTTTCGGGAAGTAAGAGGTGACTTTGTATCTGGAACCATTCGTTGGTGATGACCAGGTCTAGTAGGGACGGGGCGTCTCGTGTGATATCTGGTCGGATCTTTCACGTTCTGTACTCGTGAGTTCTTGAGTACGAGATCTAGGAGCGGTTTACCAAAGGTGACATCAGGGACATCAGTTCTTAGCCAGTCTATACTGGGTGAGTTGAAGTCATCAGTGGCTAACAGATGGGTGAAGTCTGTGTAGCTTTTCGAAGAGCCTAATAAGTCTGAGAGTTAGGCTGTCGGTTGAACTGCATGCGGGAGAGCGATAGACTGCACCAAACAGTAGGGTGTCTGTCCTAGAGAGTGTAAACACAACCCACAAACAATCAATACATGAAAGGGTAGAAGTTGGTAATATAGGGAGAGGAGGGAAAGAGTCATCGTAGTATATGATAACCGCGCTGGCACGACCTTTTGCTGGAGTCCTGCCCCACTGTGAAGTATTTCGGAGTGAATATTTCGGCATCAAGTATATCAGGGGTGAGCCAGGTTTCTGTGAGGGCTATGATCTTAGGTTCCTTATCCACTGCAAGCTGCCGAAGCTCTGGGATCTCTTTCACCATCATCAGGTAATTTCTGAAAAGTCACTTGAGCACGTGCTCAGGATTTGTTGCAGAACCGCCAGAGACAACTGATTTTGCGTTTGAGGAGGGGGTGGGTGGGCTTAGAGGTAGAGTTTAGGGATGGAAAGATTGTCCTGGGGGAGTCGGGAGCTAAAGATATTGGGGGGCTAGAGGGTAAACAGACTGTTGGGAGGACTGGTTACTTTTGAAGTCTAGTACCCTGGGAGGTTCCGTACCTTGCGGACGATCTATGTCCTCTGGTCTCCGAAAAGGGTGGGCTGCTTTTTGTGGTTTATCTGTGTGCGCACTGTGTGATTCACAGCTCTGAGTCTTCTTGTTCGTGGTCCAGTTTTGCATGACGGCACCAGAAACCTTTTCCGATGCTTTAACCTCCTCATTGCTGCTTTCAGCAGAAACAGGTTGCAGGCTTGTATCTGGGCTCGAGGATGGGTGGTTCTCATCCGATTATACGGTCTTGTTAGCAATGTTGGGGTCTAGGATACTTTTTGTGGGCATCTGATATTTAGTGGTAATAGGTCTACTACTAGGGGTGCTTTCTGCGACAGGAGATGGAGTGAGTAGTGAAATAACGGATGGTGGACATGGAGCTCGATCCTCAAGGTGAGTTACCTGGACGACAAGAAGCGCTCTGAGCTTGGGATCGGCTTTTTGTGCTTTTTCGTGCTGATCCGCTCGCTTCTCGTGTTGCTCACAGATCCAGTATTCTATTTCCCTCCAGACACTGCTGAAATCCGACTTATGTTCTGCTGTGCGAAGCTAGAATCCTTCCCGTACTTGGATACTGCAGTCACTTGGGGGCGGGGATTCGTCTACTTCTTGTACCCTTCTTAACCGGGTTTAACGAAAGGCCAAACTACAATCCACAATTGCCAGCCCATCGTCGTAAGGTTGCTTCATTGTCCCTTTTCTATTCGTACTATTTAAGATTCTGTTCTTCGTAGCTTGCCTCGGAAGTTCCTTTTCCCATAACATCTTCCCGATCATGTAGGTAGCTACTGATCATCACTAAGTTTCTGTCACTAGATATTATACTTCTGTCTTTCAATTATTTGTATCCAGGACTGCTAAACTGCGAAACATTGCCCCTCCTTCCGTTTTCCCATCTACTTACAACCTCTCTTTCTTTAAAAACAGGGTCAGTAAACTGGTTCCTAAGTGAATGTTCCCCCATGACCCCTTTTAGCGGTGTATCTTGATTATGGGGTTTACCTCCTATACTGTGATTCATTTTACGCGTAACAAAAATCCGCGTCTGAGCTAAGCACATGCAGCCTCCTGGGATCGGTTATTAAAGGAATGCCCTGTCAGATTAAATCTTCGTGGTTTAGCGTGCTGCGAAGATTATCAGTTCAGGACCGGAGCCTACCTACCGTTTGGAGTGTCGCTGGAATCTCTGCGATCGGTAACGTGGTTGTGACGTTCCATCGGTTACGTGAAAAAAAAGAAACGATACAGAAGTGGACGTTTGGACGTGACAATCTGCAATTGCACCTACGATGGACCAGGGAAGATTCAGCTGCGAGACAGGACAATTAGCAAAAGAAGAAAAGTTCGAAACACTGCACAGTCAACGTCCGAGTAGTGTTGGTTCTTTCAAGTAGGAATCAACGCTGGGTTGTTCACGCACGCACACCAACCCACACGCGTGCATACACGCACATAGGCTCGGTTCCACACGGCTACCTTATTTGCACTATTCCAATCCATTCGATGCATCAACCCACCGATGACTGCGCCCTCCCCTCTCTGTCTGCGTTGGTTCCCTCTTAACTCTGCTGTTCGCATTTGTTCGTTTATCCACTTTCGGTGCTCACGTGTACCCGCGCCATCTTGAGTTCGATTGGTGCGTTCCTGTTGTTTGGTTGCCGCCCCTCTACTTTCGCTCGTTCGTGTTAGCTATCCGTGAGAGCGCGTTGGTAATTCGCGTTGAATGTCTTCATCACAGCGCACTTTGTTAGGCTGACTGACTGATTGACTAGCTGGACGTTCTCTGGCTGATTTTGACGCATTTTCTGGTGTTGTTTCTACATTTGGCCTCGACCATTCTGATTTGATTTCTTACAGGTTTTTGCTGACTGCACTCTGCTGAGTAAACTCGGATGACATCTGTTCGGATTTCAGAATAGTTTATTTGTTTAATTTATCCGATGTCCCCTCATTTAGTCTTCTGTCTTCCTTCTTTGTTCTTTGGACATTGTCTGCAGCAACTACCGATTATCCGCATTACTCACAGCTGATTGTACGTTACCTTTCTGTTTTGCTAATCCGTTGCCAACGTAGAACCGATTTCGATTAAATTCAAGTGAAGTAAATGCTTTGTGCACCCCGAGAAGTGGATTTTCTGCTGTAAAATTGCTCCGGAAGCACATGACTGGTTGCGCGGTTGTTGCCGCTCATCAGGTGTGCTCAACCGGTTCAGTTCAGTTAATAGACTTCCTTGTATATTTGTGCTTTACTATTTCTGAACTGCTTTGAATCCATCGGAGTTACGAGTAATCTGGGAGCGCGCAACACACAAAAGTGCGAAATTCCACGCAACCAATCAGATGAAACCGGACCTTGACAGTCAGATCGTGCACACAGAGTCACTTTGTGATTAGACAGAACGTTTTTCGCGTACGACTGGCCAGTTAGATAGAATTCTCACATGAGCCCGTGTGGAAGATCACTGTAAACCCAAACTCGACTCCGTCCGTTCGTGTAGATATACGTTGTGATCGATACGAAGGTGTGTTAAACCAAAAATCAGCACAAGTTCCCTAGGAAAGAATTCCCATTGGCCCTCTCCTTTAGGCATAACCGTGAAATTTATATTGACTGGAAAACAGCTTTTACCGAAGTATTTAGATAGCAAACCTATCTAAGTATGATCTACAGTAAGTTGGCCTCTGGAACTTCTCAGTATGATCTGGGGTGGGTATCTCAGGCTCCTAGTCGGCTACGCGCAGTTAACGTTTCCTACAGTTCTCCAAAATGACCGTGCTTTCCATATAGCTTCTGCTGAGGAGGTTCTACAATCTGCCTTCTCGTTGCGAAGGTGTTTTCTCAAAAGTGAGAGGGCAAAGGTGGACTCCCGGCACTCTCCACAGGTTTGACTAACCAATAGTCAGTCTAGAGGAGTTAGCTAAATCATGATTCCAAACCAACCATGGATGGCGTATGAAGCACACAACACTTTGGTCATCGGCATCCTTGGCAGAGAGGTGTTTTGGGCACCCAGGATGTTTGGCCTCATCCGAAGGGCATATGAACTGAGCAACCAGTCGTCAGCTCCCAGAGGTTCCCAGAAGAGGCAAATGAACTTTACAGCTGGTCACCGGTTCATCTGGACCAACCCTGCTGCCTTTCAGGACGAGCTCGATTGCGCTGAGGCTAGAGGTACATCCTCGAATAAAAATGCCCACCCTGGACTAGGCGACCGAGTAGTACAATAGCCCGCAAAGTCAACAACAATGGAACATATGGATTTCTTACTACACGCTTGTTACTATCGTCAAACATATGCTGGCGCTGATACTCTCGCACTATGCACACACTCTAATTTCCCTAACTCCATACCTCAACCCTGCACTCTCACATTTTCGTATTTCTCGGTAACTGCAGTCGGCCGTACTTGCGGTGATGTCTCTGAGGGAAGTTCTGTTCCTGTTTTCTCGCTCCCTCCTACGTCTAATATCCAAGTCTCGCTGAACCCGCTTCCAACAGCTGATGCTTTTCTTCGCCCCAGGCTTCCTTTTAAACTGGTCACATTTACCCTGCAAAATCTGATGCGCACAAAACAACAGGCGTACTTAGCTTGTACGCTCAAGACCCTTGCGATCAACTTGTGCTCTATTCAAGTGATCCGCATTCAAGATTCAAGCTTGGTCTTTCTATTGGTGTCTCCATCCAGTCCCGTCAAATTTCTCTTGCATTTGTCAGAGGACCCTGAGTCTGCGACTGCTGGCCTTGCTGGCGTAGGTGTAGCTCCCAGTGAGAGGGCTGAGGCTGCGCCACTGAAGAGGATCCCATCTGATAGTTGGTTGGGCGCAGTGAAACTCAGAAGTTCGTGCGAAGCAAGCAAAGGCAGTCCTGATAGAAGCAATTTGCTTGTCATCTCAGCTTATACCCCTATATATTGAAGCCTAGATGCAATGAAAGATGTCTTCAACCCAAAGTTACACGACCCCTTATGTAAAGCAAAACGGGGTGGTATCGTGATTTTAGCTGGCGATATGAATGCCAGAATATGTCGGCTGTCTTCGAACGAGGAGCATTTGGGAGACCCTTTTGCCGTAATTCCTGTTGTTCAGAAAAACGGGAACGGTTGTCGGCTCTGTGTTCAGATTACCGTCTGCTTCTCGCCAGTACGAACTTCGGATAACCTAATAGCCGGTACGTCACTTTGCTTTTGCACTCTTCGAGTCAGCAATGGACCCTGGTAGACCACTTCGCTATTAGCTACAAATGGTGGGGTTGTATACAAGACTGCCGGTGGTAGTAGATCACTCTTGACTCCGACCACGCGTTACTTTACACTGCGTTGTCTATGTGCTTCGGTGGGTGTGCCAAACGTGGGATGCAGAAGCGGTTGGACTGCGATATGCTGTCTGATCCGTCATGCCTGTCAAATTTCCGAAACGTTCTAGCCGGAAAACTGGGATCAACGCCACCAGATTACATCAATTGGTACTGGTCGCTTATTATTCGTTTTTCTTATTCTACTGGCAAGGTGAGTTGTGGCCTGACTCGTCGTGTCATTACACCCGTAGCACACGTGTAAAGAGTCTCCATCTGATTTCGGAAAGTACACTTCTGAGTCTGTGTTTGCGGAATCAGTATGAACTCACGGAATTTCATACTCAAACTACTCACCAGTGAATGGAGTTCGGCACGTTCGGTCTCTTGGAAATTAGCCGGAACTACGTGGTCTAGTATCAGAGGATTTACCGCTTCAGGTGGAATTATAGCAGGCGCTCTCGAACATGCGAGGTTTTGTCATAAATTTGCACAATAAAAGGCCACCAACCGTCTAGAAAGATAGTCTGATACTCTTTCTTCACATCCTTGCGTATGCTGCACCATAGCTCGGAAGGTTCAGTCCAGTCTTCATTTTCAGATGCACCAGGTGCAGGTTTAGCTGTTCACTTCTAGGCAGCTCCATAACGTGACGCCAATTTTAGTATTCCCCATACCGGAAGTGATAGGACGTATTGAAATCACTCCCACACGGAACTACACAAATCAAAGTAGCAAGGGCGCCTAGTCTGCGGAATCGCACTTTAATTCATCGGCAGAGTCAATTTGAATATGTTAAATTATAGAAACTTAGTGGTTGATCACAACTCCACCAACTGCAGCGAGCATTTTCGTACTTGTCCTCAGTGATTCTGATTAGTTGGCGCACCTCAGTGTATGTGGCCACAAAGCTGTACTGGTCCGTGTCACGCGTGGCGCCTACACAAACCCACAGACTTTCATTACTTATGCGTTTCTCAACGTCCATTCACAGATTTAATTGAGGGATAGTCCCAATGAAAGACGGTTGCCGCAGTACTTCCCAGTTTCGATGATACAGGCAGGCAGTTTGCCAATAGACGGCCTGGTTTAGTGTCAGACAGTATGCCATCACCCGTCCTGAAACTAGAGCAAACTCGGAGTCAAAAAAACAAACAGCACTTGATCGACTGTCCAGAATCACAGACAATAATGCAGCCAGTCAAACTGATTAATGGACCAATCAAGGGCCAACATTCTTCTGAACCGACTACAGATGAAGCAACCAATTCCGGTGCAACCAGACAAACCAGGCAGATGGGCTGCTTGAAATCATCAGTGAACCAATCGACCGAATGTTAACCTACGGCCTTGGCCTACTAGACCCACTCTGTTACTTTCTCATGAATGTTTGCGTTACTTGACTAGGCCCTGTCTCTTGGGCGCACGTAATTTCTCTCATTTCTCTGTCTGTGTTAATGACTGAACTCTGGCTTCGGAATTTCACACTGATCACGCCATTTCCTCCTGATTACTCCACCGCCATTGTCTTCCATCATTTGTGCGTATGCTCTCTCGCGCCACTACTCTTCTGACTGGTGATTGTTCGAAAGCTCACCATCAAAGATGTTTCCCGTTGGAACCGTTTGTCTTGGTCCTGTATCACCATTGTGTGCGCTTACTGTTCCATGTTGCCCGAGCTTTTTGAAGCCCTGTTAGACAGTCTTGATACTGTGATTGGTTTATTCACAAGCTGTGATGAGTTATTTTCACTGATTGATATCTTGGTCCTATGGTGCACCTAGTAAAGCGAGCTTGGGTTCTCTGACTTGGGACTAGAGGTTCATTTATCTGAGGGTCACTTAATAACGATACGAAAAACTGTATACTTTAAGTTTCACATCCCTGCCAGCGTTATGCAATTTTGCACACTTACCTATTCGAGCCCCAATCGATGACGGTAAACACATATCATTTATTAATTTCTTGATTATGTTCTCCTCCTTTTGGGCATCGAGAGTCCTTCATCATGCAGATGAGATCATTAGGTCCGTATGGATACATCACCTACCTGACTCTGTTGACCAAAGTTTAGGATAGGCTTGTGGACTAAATTCTATCCCCAAATTTAGAAAGAAAATATGATGGGCTATGAGCCAACCAACCTCAAGTAAAACCACACAGCGCACAACCCTGCAAAACAGAACTTAACCCATACGAATGTTTCTCCGGGATTGTTCGTGGCAGCTTTCTGTCAGACGGCTTAACGTCAGGAGTGAACCGTATTTTAAAATTGTGACTAGGTGTAATAACGATTTGTTATCAGAAGTCGCTGACCTTTTTTAACACGACTGAGAAGGCTAACAAGTGCCGAGAGATCAGTACGTAATACGAACGGAGGCCAAAATAAGTACAATTGCCACTTTTTCACGGTCCCTATTGGTAAATCCGCTTCTGTGTTTGAAGGACCGTCACTGGTTTCGAATCCTTCGTTAGATCCATGTGAAATTAATTACTGTCTTTTCATCGTTTCGAAAATATCAGCACGAAAAGGTTTCACCTATAAATCTTCTGCGGGAGGGAAATGAAAACTTTTCAACTCTGATTTGTTTGTTCAACACTCGAAGCTTAATATATATATATTAAAATTTACCATTTATTGTTTAATACAGCCACACGTAAATGTATCCACTTGGAATGGTGTGCGGGTCCAGCCAAGCTACATTGCACCATGAATCGTACATACCGGGACACGGCTTCCCGTTTAGACAGAGGCACTGATCGAGTCTGAAGTATGACAAGTGGTACAGTTTTGTATATCAAAGCAAAGTGATGCTTCACTTTAGAGATTATCCTATTGACAACGTGAAATAACTTGGGAACATTGTAGGTTTCGGACATGCAATGCAGATACACAAATTCTTTCTGCGCGACGGATACTTTCAAATCAACACAAGCTTTTCTCTATTTCATGATGAACAACACAAACAGTGATATCTCAGTGAAAAATACCTTGATAGAGCAGTCTATAATGAGTGTATGTTCATTTGAATAACTCCCAAGACTTAGAGACGACTGAATAAGTGGTATACAACGAAGATATTGTAAACAAAATTCATGTGGAACAACAGTTGTGGGTGAAACCGAGTCAAATTTCATTTTTGAGGGGAGTTAAAATGGCGAATTCTCATCTCTCCATGTAATTACAGCCGCGTTCCCAAGTTTTCTGTGAATATTTTTTTTTACCTCCTTTATCTTTTTTCCCTTAAGTGTAGATATCTCTTAGCTGAATCTTTTTTACTTCACGACTTTTATCGTTTATTAGACTTTCCTCCGTGGCCTTTCCTTTCCCTGTTTTGCTCATGCTTCATTTTGGTTCTGGTTCACTGGAATCCACTCAAAAATAGCTTCCGGACACTGTAGCCCTGTGTATTCAAGTTCGGGACCCATACATTACTACTAAGTTAACATATATTCCTGTCGTTTAGTAGCATCTGGCAATCGTTTAGTAGTTCCTGGTGATCGTTTAGTAGCCACTGTCTGTTGTTTACAGACCACAGCCTAGGGCACGGTAACCAAATCTTTCCCACACACCCAAACTACATTAGGTCCAATCACATGTGAGTTGTCGGTCCCAACTATGAAATTTAGTAGCCTCGTATGGGTCACTAATTTGAATAAACGGGGCTGCAACATCTCGAATTTATGTTCGTTGGTGGTTTGATTTTCCGGAACGTTGTGAATCGGAGCCCCGTTTTCTTGTAGACGGGATATGACAGTCCATTTAGACCCACTGAATATCTCCTTGATCGGATTAGAGAATGGACTATGGGGAGGAAGATACCGAGCAACATATCTGGTTGTTGAAAGTGCTTAACCCACCCGTCAGTGAACTGGAGCATCGCTGAACAGAAGTATGGTACTGGTGTTTTGGTGTTCGGTTGATACTTCCAAAGAATACTTCTAGGAACCTGATGAAATTATCAGTATTCATTGTGGAGTGATATTCATGATATAGCATACCCAAAGCAGAACAGCAAGCTACAACATGGAGGTTTGCACCTATGTTTGATGGCAAATTCCTGATGCATGGTTTGCCTTCATTGATCGTCCCCGTGTCCACGAGCACCATATGTTTCACTTGGTCTAACCTATGTGAAAAGTACAGAGCTACGGTGCTTATATAAACACGTTGCACACTGAGCTCGTCTCTCATCATCAAAGGCGATCAGGCGTACTGAACTGTATGATCATTGTGTGGTAATGATGTCGGTGAATGCTCTACCGAATTTGATTTGACTCTGAAGCTACAGACAGCTAATTTAATCCATTCAAAGGTTTAGTAGTGGATTATTCTATTTGATATTTTTCGCAATCTCTCACGTTATCGTTCACGGTCGTCTAACCAATCGAGTCGGATAAGAACAAAGTACAGTTATAGTGTAAACCACAAAGTCGTTAGTGATCGAATCGGTTGTGTTGTATACGAGAGTGAACATGAAATATATATTCATACAATAAATAATAATATATTCACACATACCGGTATTGTGAAAATTGGTGCGTACGGTTGTCCGATAGACACATTTTGTGCTCGTACACGACAGCACTAACGCAGAACCACATAATTTAATGGGTACAATAACTAGCAAGTAGTGGCAAGGTTTGAGAACAATAACCCCTGTGATCTGCTTGCACACGATGAATAGCTATGCTCAAAATTCAGGCGAAAACACACTTCCGCCACTACCAGCGGGCCCCATTTACGATGGAATATGAGTCTCTGAGGTGAGATGAAACAACCTTTTTACACTGAATGAACCCAAACGTTATTCAGAATACAATGCTTATACACGTTATCAAACATATGTTCTGCCTTTATTATTCATGGTTTTTCACAGTCTCATCGGTATAAAGTCCACCACGTTGGTGAGGAAACAGCTCTTTATCTTACGCACAATCACTTGTTGCATTTTTGATCACAATGACCAGTGCGTGGACGGTCCATCGACTTCTAGCTGTAAAGCCGAAGAATGTTCACGAATAATTTTATCTATTAGAGGGTAACTGTATGAACTTGAGCTTGAAGTAGCGGATACACTTACAAGTCGTATCATGAATAATCTACAGACAAATCGTACCGTATGACTTAATATACAAACCGCTTGTGAAACAAAGCATGAAGCACTATTCTGGAAAGTTGTTATTACAGAGGCTTTGGCATAACCAGTAATCGAAGATTGCTTTCGTATTACCCTGTTTGTCATGACTTTTGTTTAGCTGACATTTAATCGATAATTCAATATCGCCCGGCTTGTTGTGCTTTGATCGATCACGTTCGTATCGTACTAAGGCCACGTGTTAGGCAACACAGCTGTGTGATCATTTTTCGATAAACCGTTGCCCAGCACCGTTGTTGTTCTATTTTGCGAGTTACCGGCCAATGCACAAAAGCAGAAGCAAGTTTGTACATCCTTCCAGAGACCACATCCATTTGTCGTCCCAAAAGACCTGTCCCCTACGAAGCCATCTCACAAACTGATGCCGAATTAGATCGTTTGGAACAGTTAAATGTGATAAGCAAAGTCACCTATTCTTCTTAGGCCGCCCCAATCGTAGCCGTTAGAAAGGCCAATGGCACTGTACGCACCTGTGGCGATTTCTCAACCAGTTTAAACGACGCACTCTAGACGCATCAGTACCCACTCCCGGCCCCTGAGGATCTTTTTGCCAAACTAAATGGAGGGCGAGTGTTTTCCAAACTAGACCTCTCGGATGCTTACCTGTAAGTAGAAGTGGAAGACTCCTGCAAAGAACCATTAACAATTAACACTCACAGAGGGTTGTACCGGTACAATCGGCTTCCCTTTGACGTTAAATGCGCACCAGCAATTTTCCAACAAATAAAGGAAACACAAGGCTGAGTGGTCTGTCCTAGACTATGGCGTACAAGGACGATATCATTGTTGTCAGTACTTCCGTAGATAAACATCGAGTGCATTTGGACGAGGTTTTCGGACATGTTCAATCATATGATTTCAATCTCCAAATGCAAAAATGTGTGTTTCTGCTACCGTGTATCAGTTGTTTTGGGGTTATGATAGATGAGAACGGTCGGCTTCCGGGTCCAACGAGGGTAGCTGCGACTCAGAATTTGTCTGCTCCACGAAAAAGACCAAGCTTCAGTATTTCTTAGGCACGGTGAATTATTACAACAATTTCTTACATAATGCGCCGTTGTGACGTGCAACTTTAAATGATCTTTTAAAGAAGGACACCGAATGGTTCGGGTCATCATGCTACCAAGGCGCGTTAGAGAAGATCAAGAAGATACTCACATCCGATCTTGTGTTAACCCATTACAACCCAAAGCTCCCTGTCATTGTTGCCACGGCTGCCAATGACTACGGCATAGGTGCAGTTTTATCGCACAAATTCCCATTTGGTAGTCAGAAAGCAATATGTCACGTGTCTCATGTATTGACCACAGCTGAAAAAATACAGCCACGTCGAATAAGAAGGGTTAGCACTAATTTTGCCGTTAAAAAGTTTTACAAAATGCTACACGGACGCCATTTTGCGTTATGAATAGACCACAAACCCTCACTCACTATTTTCTCCAAAAAGATGTACCTGTGCAACTCGTCATATGCCGAACAGTCATACGAGGAATTAACTCACCGCCAAATGACAGGCCTCGTGATATGAATCCCCTGATAAAACCAATACGTTCCCTCATTTGTTGGGCTTGCAATGAAGCCTTCGTATCACGTGATATTAGCAACACTGAACCTTGCCGCCACCTTATGTTCAGCAGGGATAGAGGGCCTGAGAATATTCCAATGCTGGTTTGAAGACAGGGGGTCCCGGCATTGCTTTTCGATTGTAATGTGCACAAAATCGTCCTATTCATTCGATTTGCTAGTTCTCCCACTTATGAATTATATACTTGGGATAGTTTTTCAGTGACCTCCGATAATCGGTACTCCTTTTCGTGTTAAAATACTGGGCAAGATAAGGCTTAAAAAGATTCACAATTATAAACTTCGGTAATTTAACTTTGATCTCCATTATGGAGATGCCGAGAAAATACAGCTTTAGTGGAAATTTTCATCGTTGTCTCGATAACAGTACAATCGATAACCGAAGTGCGCTCAAATGACCTTGAAACCAACGCTCTTATTGATTCGAACTGGAATTTCGTTTTTTCACAGTTTGGCCGTCATCGTTAAAAAACACTACCAAACCACGTACATCGTAAAATCTCCAAATTATGAAAGAATCCCTCCTAACCTCACCATATAGGCACAACCATGAGAAATATATTGGCCGAAGAAACGGCTTCTACCAAAATATTCGGATAGTAAACCTATCTAGATACAACTAGGGATAATCCATATAGTCCCGTTGATCAGTTTAACTATATTTTCATACCTTGCCAATCGTTCCCTTACTTTACTGAGAGGGTTTTAATCTGGAAACCAAGGTGACACACATTCAACTAACCATAGAGCAGCAGAAAATCAGCGTGAATAACAGGAAATTTTCAGTAAATTAGTGACATTACTCGATGGCCTGATGACCTAAGTTACCAAGCTTGAACTATACACTGAATAAATTTTTCCGTGTATCACAATCGACACTACCTGTACGCACGCGTGCGTGCGTGTGCTGTGAGTTGAGATAGGATTATTACGTAATAGAACGAACACCGAAAGACTGCATGAGTGAATGAGTCGAAATAATGATTGGGTGAGATAATTAGCCGGTGAATGGATAATCGATCCGGTGATCAAACACCATGTGAAAAGCCCAAAGGACATAGGAGGAAGGCAAAGGTGGTTGCACGTCACCGTTTTACACAGCTGTTTCAGTCCAAAAGAGATCATCAGACTGAAGCACTGAATCGGGAGTAGTGATGACGATGAATCACGGGCAATCAGTAGAATGAGCATGTCTGAACACAAAAATTGACTACCACCGGTTTACTACAAACTGGAACCGGAAAAGAGATAAAAAGTAAAACTTAGCTGCCAGATATGCACGTTTGTTCTGCTTTTTACAAATCAAGAGTCATTGATATTTCACCTTCCAATTCAACCCAATTTCCTTTGTATCAGTATTAGGAAGGGAAGCAAGCGGAGCTTTTCGCCTTTTATCATCCATTCTCATAATCTCTATCCGGTTTGATTGTTTTTTACTCCATATGTCCATGGTTAGCCGTCAGACTACGAGCACTGTTACTCAGATTTTACACAGACGTAGGTCTTCAAAGATTCTTGCTGGCTCTGTTCATCTTCTTCACAAAGACCTAGTGAAACGCATATCCACATCTTCTCAATACACAAGTCGCTATGCATGCATTAGGGCGTACAACAGTTCTACTATCGCCTACCTGGCAAGGTAGTGGCACAATCCAGCTTACGTAATATCAGAATTTGGAAAACAATTTGGATAACACGAATGGTAACTACTCAGTGTTTCATTTTATTTCGCAGTGTATAATTTTCTTAGTTCGACGACGTTTACATGGTTATGTGAAGGCTGAGTACTATTTCCTCGGGATGCGATGAGCAATAACTTGATTTGACTGACGTGATCTGACACAGACCATGCAGTGTGGTCGTTCACTTACCAATACTTTTCCGCCTTCAAACATATGTCCTGTAGTTGCAATAGGCATATTTCCCGATCTGAGGCTTGGTTCATTGATATCCGTAACAGTATTCCTCGTGAGACGATTTATATTCCTAGTGATTTGTGCTGTATAGGTGAATAAAATTTGCCACGAGTCACTTCGCGAAAGTGTGGGAGTTACTGGAAATAATTCACCCACTTCTTGACAGAAATCACACCCCACTTGGTCTCCCATCCCCCATCGGTAAATGAGCTGATCGTTCGAATATGATGATGATGTTCGAATGGCTGCACACATTTTGCGCTTACAGCAATACATCGTGTAATTTATAAGCAGTGACTACTTAGAGTGCACCAAGTACACACGTGGTTATTTATCCCACAGATACACAGCAGTAAACTAGTTCGGGTTTCCTTGTAAATTCACAGAGATGGTACGTCGTGTAGTTGTAGCCCACGCATTTCTTCCAACTTGCTGTCCGACTGCTTTTCGTATATTGGTATGATATTTAGTTTACAGAAATAGTAATATTGAGGCAAAAAGTCAAGACTTAATGATAAAACGTCTTCACCATACTTTGGCCCACTTACAATCTACGTGAAAATCAAATAGGCAACAAAAATGACTGTCCCTGTGAGGTTCTGTCTTCAAAAATGAAAATTTCAAACATTATCTCCAAATTCACATTGCTTCACTAATTCTTTCTATTCAAATATAGGAATTTGATGCCGGTGTATACTACTGTACTTCATTCACTATGAACAAGACATTCAGTTTCACGCCTCCATTCAAACAACTGGTACTCGGCAAAGACAAACAAACCGCGTTTGCTATGAGGAAACTCTCAGATCCTCGTAACATGTGGCTAAAAGAGTCAGCTTCCGTACAGTTGGGTGAACCACTTCTATTTCGATGCATATTTTGGACCACAAATCCATCCAATCGGCAAATGATTGAGTTTTCTATTCGATCTGAATCGGGCCCTGTGGTTGGAAATCGAACCACGTATGCATCACCGCACAGAAGTAGCATAATCATACAGATGATCGACGAGAGAATTAAACCACACGAGATTGGTCAACTGGAAGAACGGAAATGTGCATTTGTCGATCATTTTGGTCTATCACAAAAGCGAATTCGTCACAGGATGAATCCGTGTAATGGTCGATATATCCTCCCGTACGTGAAGTGTGGACAAAAAAGCAACCGAAAATAAACAAAAATGAGATTTGAAGCAACTTTGACCACACTGGATGGAATCATGGATGGATGTGGAGCAGATTGAAAATAATATTGATTCATTGGGTCAAAATCAGTATATGGATCAAGTTCGCAAACTTCGTGCAACTTTTGAAGATCTCACTTTGGAACAGAGTACGGTGGAGAAAGAGAACCAAATCGGGTTTATCGGAACTTTGTCGCCACGTATCTACGACGGTTTGAAGCAAGACAGACGGCGAACAAAAACCACTAGACAGGATACTGGATGGTCATCAGATGAAACTTTATTCGGAGAAATAGTAGAACCAACCGGTAGAAAAATTCTAGATTATCTAGCAACGTCATTCTTACGCTAGTCCTTTTGAATACTGGCATTTCCCGTTTTGGTCACTGTCTTCACTTTTTCTAACCGACCGTCATCATACTGGAACTGAGTAAGATGGAGCGAATAATAACTGTAGGACCCATAGGCTATCGGGATTCTACAATGATTAATATGGGGTTGTTGATCAAGGTGTGGGAAAGTCAACGGATCGGAAGATGCTAGGGCCAGGTATCGATTCGCCATCACATCCGATAAGGCAGTTTGTTGTCACACAAGCTTTCATTTCTTATTTTGGTTATCAGTGCTTTCTCCAAATCTTACTCTACTGCTCTCCCGTAATCTTTCCTGGTCTACTTAGCAAAGATTTTACCACAGTACTTCGCAGCCTAGCCATTACCATTCGTGTTACTTAGTTTTCCATAGGCTCTTTCATCTCCAGAATTTGCGTTTTGTACGTTATAGCCTGTGAAAAGTTTGCCGAGAAGATACTTGTGGACCCCACCCATCTTCTGTATCCTGACTTATCTGCATACCTTTCGCATCCCTCCACATATTCCGCATGAATAGCTATAGCAACTCTGCAGTGCCTCGCCTAGCAAGTGTTTTCATTGACGATGTTGTGTTCGGAGTTAACGGAGAAGAACACCCAACAAACCCGTCTATTAGCCCATTAGTAAACCTGTATGTAAGCGGGCAAGCAGGCAGACAAGTGAATCACCTATTGATAATTTCCTATATATATATATATATATATATATATATATATATATATATATATATATATATATATATATATATATATATATATACATATATATTCATCGAACCACGAAATGAAGATAAACACGGTTATTCAGTTTGAATTTGTTGTGCTCCCCGTAACCCTGTACATCCCATATCATGCATAAAACTAGTGAGACTAAGTTTATGCTAGTGTGACAGCCTAAGTAATGGGGATAGTTGCTACCGTATCACTTCTAGTTTACGAATTGCTCTGCTTGTAGACGTTGTAACTCCATAGAAGATGAGTCGACATTGTCAACGGCTAGGTCAGCTGTCCACAAGTTTGATGAGCACATTCAGTTGATTCTACCGTGGATTAATTCCAGGCCGCGCCTCCCACCCAGCCTTCGTAATTCAGAACGACGCCTGATGTCTCTCAAATACCATTTAGAAAATGAAGTTCAAATCCATGAGACTACCGAGGTCATCCGGTGGCGTAACGTTCACAGTGGCAGCAACCCCCCACCCCCCAACCCCTCCCTCCAGAACTCGTTTCCAGAGGTGCAGCTACAGCGAAGTTGAAATCTGGTGGTTGATTTTCAGGACCACGATTTATCTACAAGGAAAAGCCCAGTCAACCGATGAAAACAAAGCAGAAAATTGCATTGCCCAACAGCTTGATTACAAGAGATGGAGTATGTGCTTCAGGTTGTCAGTAGGAGGAACCCACATAGTTCAATTCTATTTCTGGGTTTGGAGTGCCACTGGTAACGTAGTTGTGACGTTCCATCGGTTACGTGAAAAAAAGAAACGATACGAAAGTGGACGTTTGGATATGACAATCTGCAATTGCACCTACGATGGGCCAGGGAAGATTCAGCTGCGAGGCAGGACTATTAGCAAAAGAAGAAAAGTTCGAAACACTGCACAGTCAACGTCCGAGTAGTGTTGGTTCTTTCAAGTAGGAATCAACGCTGGGTTGTTCACGCACGCACACCAACCCACACGCGTGCATACACGCACGCATGCTCGGTTTCACACAGCTAATTTATTTGCATTATTCCAATCCATTCGATGCATCAATCCACCGATGACTGCGCCCTCCCCTTTCTGTCGGCCTTTGTTCCCTCTTAACTCTGCTGTTCGCATTTGTTCGTTTATCCACTTTCGGTGCTCACGTGTACCCGCGCCATCTTGAGTTCGATTGGTGCGTTCCTGTTGTTTGGTTGCCGCCCCTCTACTTTCGCTCGTTCGTGTTAGCTATCCGTGAGAGCGCGTTGGTAATTCGCGTTGAATGTCTTCATCACAGCGCACTTTGTTAGGCTGACTGACTGATTGACTAGCTGGACGTTCTCTGGCTGATTTTGACGCATTTTCTGGTGCTGTTTCTACATTTGGCCTCGACCATTCTGATTTGATTTCTTACAGGTTTTTGCTGACTGCACTCTGCTGAGTAAACTCGGATGATATCTGTTCGGATTTCAGAATAGTTTGTTTGTTTAATTTATCCGATGTTCCCTCATTTAGTCTTCTGTCTTCCCTCTTTGTTCTTCGGACACTGTCTGCAGCAACTACCCGATTATCCGCGTTACTCAAAGCTGATTGTACGTTACCTTTCTGTTTTGCTAATCTGTTACCAACGTAGAACCGATTTCGATTAAATTCAAGTGGAGCAAATACTTTGTGCACCCCGAGAAGTGGATTTTCTGCAGTAAAATTGCTCCGGAAGCACATGACTGGTTGCGCGGTTGTTGCCGCTCATCAGGTGTGCTCAACCGGTTCAGTTCAGTTAATAGACATCCTTCTATATTTGTGCCCTACTGTTTCTGAACTGCTTTGGATCGATCGGAGTTACGTGTAATCTGGGAGCGCGCACCCCACAGATGTGCGAAATTCCACGCAACCAATCAGGTGAAACCGGACCTTGACAGTCAGATCGTGCACACAGAGTCACCTTGCGACTATACCTTAAACACTTCAAGTGGAATCGTCGTAATTTCAAGTAAATCCTACGTAACTTCAAGTAAAGTCCAAATGGCATCGCTCCGCAAAAACACAGACGATTGTTTTGGTAGTGGTAACTTGTCCCCTGCCAACGAAATCTCTCTACCCCGTCATCATCCACATCGCGACGGTAATTGGTGAGCCGAAATCACGTTGATACATGCAATAGTGCGTGCGGGGGCCTACAGGGGAAAATGTGACCACTGAGCCGACCGCGTGACTGA